>OY986436.1:213960852-214560852 GCA_963920525.1 Dichetophora obliterata | reverse complement strand
ACTTTGGAACTTCATAATACGTCTTCCAAAAAATTCATTTTCTAAGGTTTGTCAATCCCAGGTCTAGTCCCGGGATCCCGGGATTGTGTTTTTCCAATCCCGAAACCCCAAGAATGTTGAAACGTCCCGAAATTGGATGCTCTAGTCCAAATGCACGAAAAAGTAACACATTTTAGATAAACTGCGGTGAGATTCAAGATATTATAACTATTAGGGTCCGCCAAATAACTTTTTTTTTTTTAAAAAATTCTATAAAAAAAACTACTGAATATATTCTCAAATTTCTTTTTTTATTTAAAAGTACAATCTTTCCGGTTAATAATGAAAAATAATTTTATTCAAATGGCTGCCTCGGCTGGCCAAGCAGTAGCCTACACGATCGGTCCAATTTTTAAGCACATTATCGATTGTGTGCAGCTGTATTTCACCAATGGCTTCACGAATATTGTCCTTTAAAGCGTCAATTGTCTCTAGCTTGTCGGCGTAACACTTATCTTAAAATACCCCACAAATAATAGTCCAACGGTGTCAAATCGCAGCTCCGAGGTGGCCAAACGACATCAGCTCTGCGTCTGATAATGCGATCTTCAAAAATAGGGCGCAAAACATCGAGTGTAGCTTCGTCTGTGTGGCACGTAGCGCCGTCCTGTTGAAACCAAATGTTGCCAATATCCTCCTCTTCAATTTTTGTGAACAAAAATTCGTTCAACATGGCCCAATAACGATCGCCATTGACTGTAACGGCCACTCCTTGCTCATTTTCGAAGAAAAATGGCCCAATTATGCCTCCGGACCAAAATCCGCACCAAACAGTGACTCGTTTTGGGTGCAGCGGCTTTTCAATGTATGCGTGCGGGTTTTCTGTGCCCCAAATGAGCGACAATTTTGCTTGTTTACATACCCGCCAAGATCAAAATGAGCTTCATCTGAAAAGATGATTTTTTTGGCAAAATCGGCATCTTCTGTAAGTCGATCGCAGGCCCACTTAGCGAAGCGAAAACGCATTGGATGGTCATTTGGCTTCAACTCCTGAACCAATTGGACTTTTTATAGCGTCATGCCAAGGTCTTTATGCAAAATTCGTCTCAATGATGTTTTCGAAATGTTCAATTGTTGAGAACGACGGTGAATTTATGTTGATGGCGCTTCACGCACACTTTCTGCCACAGCAGCAATATTCTCGGGTGTACGTACTGTTTTTTGGGTTTTCACGCTTTGGTTTATCGATGAGGATGCCAGTTTCTTTCACTTTTTTCACAAGATAACGAAGGTTCTTAACCAGATACATCTTAATTGGAAAACTGTTAATGAAATTTGAAAATTTTATTAAAAAATGTGTGCGAATGTGACGTTCTAACGCTAGGATTTACCCAAATATATTTTTTTAAATTAAAACTATTTATAACTCGTATAATAAAAGTATACTTTTACATCTAGAAAGCATTTTATTATTTGAAGTAGTCTAAAGCGTCGTCACGTAAATAGAAATTCAATTTACGCCAATCTTATATTTAAATACATGAAGATCAAAAGTTGGCGTACGCTTTTTCAAAAATTTATTGTATAAGAAGTTTAATGAAAAGTATATCATTCGAAAGGTACTGCACCGTAGATGTAACGAAACATGTTTGATTTAAAATTGATGAACTATGAACCGAAATATAAGCTTTGAAAGTGCATATTCGATACAACATCCATTCTGTCCGAATCCAAGCCGTTCAACGAAGATTCATTCGGTTCGCACCTCGCGGTCTTCTAATTCTGACTGTTTCAATTTACCTCCTTTTGCAGACCACCTGCAATTGATTAACATGCAAACTCTTTGCAAAACGAAGGGAAGTTGCCGTTGTACTCTTCATTCATCAACTTGTATGTGGAACCATTAACTGCCCAGCACTACTCCAATTAATATCCTTTAATACCAACCCACGTTACCTTAGGTATATTACTCTATTCCACCTCAACTTTCACCGCACTACGGATGCAGTGAACCTGTAACCAGTATGCTTCTTGTAACCAACAATTTGATCAGTGAATTCGATTTTTATCTGAGCAGATTTCGACTCCAAAATGCCCTTCTTAACTCCAACGCCACTTCATCTTAACTCCTACACCACTTTTTCCCCTATCTAATGATTTTCTTACAATTAAAAAATGCTGCATAAAATTAGTGATATCTTTAAGTTTCTTTTATTACTTTTCTTCTCGTATTTTCTTTTTGACGTTTGACGTGTTCTTAATATAACGTCATTCAGCTGGCCGGATTACGCTTACCACGAATTGGATATCTTTCAAACACTAAAACAAGGAAAAGAGAGAAGAAAAAAAAATAAACCCCGTTAGAATAAGATTAGTTCTTAATTAATCAGCTTGTATTAAGCTTAACGAATAAATAAAAATAAATAAATAATAGAAGTAACGCAATGTGGTGTAATGTCAATTGAGGAGTGTGTTCTTTCACTTATTGTTTCAAATAATACTTTCTTATACAAGGTGGCGCAAAAGTAACCTTGCGATGCTTTTTGGCTGTAATTTAAAAAAAAATTAAAAACTTTGATTCTTCTTGTGGATTGTTTTTATTTGGTCTTTTAATTTTTTTTACATCAAGTCGAGAATATGATGTCATGTAAATGGCCGCCGCCACAGTTGATTGTCATTTGAGCACTTTTTATGGCATTTTTCATCACTTCGGCCAAAACTTCCGGCGATAGATCCTCACATTCTTGACGAATATTGTCTTTAAGAGCTGCAAGAGTCTGAGGCTTGTTGACATAAACCCGCGACTTCAAAAAGCCCCACAAAAAGAAGTCTGGAGCGGTCAAATCAGGCGATCTTGCTGGCCAGTGCAAATCACCAAAACGGGAGATTAGGCGCAGTGTGTGCCGTTGCACCTTCCTGTTGGAACCACATGTTTTCCAATCCCAATTCATCAAGTTGCGGCAAAAAGAACTCGTTGATCATTGCTCTGTAGCGCTCACCATTCACAGTGACCGTTTGGCCCGCGACGTCTTCGAAGAAAAAAGGTCCGATGACTCCTCCAGCGAAAACAGCACACCATACAGTGACTTTGAGCGGGTGTAATGGCTCTTCGTGGGTTACACGCGGATTTTCAGTGCCCCAGAAGCGTAAATTTTGCTTATTTATGCACCCGCTAAGATGGAAATGGGCCTCATCACTCATGATTATTTTTGATGAAAAATCATCTTCCTCTTCAAATAAATAGTCACCAATATTCCGCGTTCTGGAGCAGTGTACCGTAACATTGTTTATTAACGTGTATTTCGCATGTATTTACTACACAAATGTCAAAACAGAACTGACATTTTCTGATAGGAGGATTACTTTTGCGCCACCTTGTGCAAGTGATTATCATAAACGTTACCAGAGATCTGCAACGGATAGCTTTTTTGCGACTCTGAGTATATCCGAAAAAAATAAGTACTAAAACCTACTCACCCTAAGCGCACGCAACTCGACTCATATTCTCTTCTACGAAGCTAGAATGCGGCGGCTCAAATATATATGAGTATCAGTGTTGCCATATGGTCCGATATATCGGATTTGTTACGATTTTCAGACTTGAATCCGATGATCCGATCTTTGGCGAAAATTTTTAAAAATGTTACGATTTCAGGAAAAATAAATCCGACGTCCGATTTTGCATGCACAGTTCACACTCTATTATAAAGGGTGTTTTTTATAGAGTGATATATATATTATAGTACGGCTAGTGGCGGCCGTAGCCTAGTGGGTAGAGTGCGTGGCCCCTAAGCTAAAGAACCTCGGTAGCCCGGGTTCAATTCCAGCTCAGACAGAAAGTTTTTTCAAATGAATTAACTTTTCTAATCGGTCTTCACCTCTCTGCAGACAATGGAAAACCTTAGAGAGTAAAAAATTGCCATGTAAAGCTTCTTGAGAACATAAGCCGTTCGGAGTCGGCATAAAACACGTAGGTCCAGTTCTCGGTCATTTGTGATCAAAACATTTAATAACACGCACAACACAATTGATCAATAGAAGCAGGTCAAAGTTCTTCCAAGGGCTGAAATGGCCAGTTTTTTTTTTTTTTTTTTATTGAACTTTGAGATGAAATCACTGCTTTATTTGACCACCCATATAACAGCTAAAAGTTGCTTTTTGTTTAGTTTGCTTTGACATTTCATTATGGATCGACTTACACCAGAGCAACGCGTGCAAATTGTAGAAATTTTTAATCAAAATAATGGTTCTGTTCGTCAAACTTATCGTGCACTTCGTCCATTTTATGGCGTACATAATCGTCCTTCAGAGCTGCTAATTCGAAGAATAATAGATCGTTTTCGGACCACATTTACTGTTGCTGATAATGTGCATTCCGTGAGACGCCGAACAGTGCGCACTGTAGAATCTGCAGGAAAGCATTGAAGACGATCCTAAGCAATCAATTCGTCGCCGTTCTCAGCAACTGGAGTTGTGTCCTTCCACTTTATGGAAGATTTTACGAAAAGATCTTGGCTTAAGACCTTTCAAGATTCAACTTGTGCAGGAATTAAAGCCAAACGACCATCGTATGCGCCGCCAATTCGGCGAATGGGCTGAAGCACAAATTGATATTGATTTTTAATTTCCATGAAAAATTTTATTTTCCGATGAAGCCCATTTTTGGTTGAATGGGTACGTAAATAAACAGAATTTTCGTATTTGGAGTGAAGAGATTCCACAAGCTTTTGTCGAAACACCATTAAATCCTCAGAAAATTACTGTTTGGTGCGCTTTATGGACAAGCGGAGACATTGGCCCATATGTCTTCAAAAACGACGATGGTCAGAATGCTACTGTCAATGGTGAACGGTATAGGAACATGATTCGAAGTTTTTTCGTACCTCAATTAGCTGGCATTAATCCTGCTGATATGTGGTTCCAACAGGACGGAGCCACATGCCACACAGCGGGCGCTGCAATTGATTCACTCAAGGAAACTTTTGACGAAAAAATAATTTCACGAAATGGCCCTATTAATTGGCCCCCAAATTCGTGTGATTTAACCCCATTGGATTATTTTCTTTGGAGTTATGTAAAGTCACTTGTCTACGTCGATAAACCACAAACAATCGAAGAGTTATCGGCGAGATACGGCCGCAATGCTGCGAAAAGTTTGTGAAAATTGGTGTTCGTGGCAACCACATGGCCGAAATCATATTTAAGCATTAATGTTATAAAATTTTCTATCCAATAAAGCCTTTGATAGACAATACTTGTGGTTGCGCCGCACAGTGGTTGAGCCCTATAAAAAAGTTGTCAATAAATAGAAGGACTCATCGTTAACCAATTAAATTTTGTGTATTATTTGGAATTTGCCTTTTTAGAATACACACAAAAATATTTTTAAATCCGCCCTCAATCACGCCTACCTCCCATACAACACAAATATTTAAAACGCCATCTTTTTAATATCATCTTTTTTACCATCCATCTTATCTACCATCTTTTTTAATCTTAAACCAATAACAAGAACCATTCTTTCAGAAATCTTCAATATATCTCTATCATAAAAAAGTATTTTTTGCCACGCCCACCTCCCATACGAAATTTTCCACTTCACGTGTTTTTCCGTATTCCAAGTTCAATGAAGCGCAGCATCTAAACTGTTTAAGTTAAAGGTTTATAGTATTCAAAAATATTATTTGTTTGCTTTTTATAAAAACAAAAAAAAAAAATCAAAAAAAAGCTTGTCGTTTCGTTTGTATTCCAAAAAAAGGAGTGAACCTCATGCTTTTTGCCACGAATTGGCACTGGTTGTAAATGTGATACTATCAACAGTTAAAAAAGATAATAGCATACTTTTTAGCATTGTGATAAAGTGAGCACAGGTCGTGCAGCAAAAAAACATGGCTTGCATACACGGAGAAAACTGTTTGCAAAATTAGTATTGTGGTTACGCAAAACTTGCGCTTGATTTTAAGCCACTTCAAAATTATGCAAAATTTTAGCAAAAACTAATCAAAATGTGCTATTCCAATATATAATAACTAAGCAAATATTTGCTTGAATTAAGTAAACATTTGCAATTCCCATTTATAATAAATTAGCAAATTTTTGCTGAAATTAAGTAAAAATTTGAAATTAATCAAAATTTTGCTTTTTCCTAAATAAACGAGGAGTGATTGCAATTTAGCAATCTTTTTCATAAATCACATTGTGATTGAGCAAAGTTTTGCTGATTTGCTTTTAAGCAAAACATTAGCAAATTAATTTTCTCCGTGTACGTATTCTAATTCTGTTGCTTAGAATCAAAGAATATATTTTTCACTTTCAGCTATTTGAAGATGTTTGAAGAGCATTTCTTGAAAAGGGAATTTGAGTGTTTGAATAGTTTTGAAAGCATTTTATTGCGAAATTCATTAAAATGTTTCATAGTAAGCTATAAGATAATGTGAATTAATTTATCTTTATACATATCACATTACTGTTTTACTAATTCCATTTAGTTGTAATTATTTAAAAAAATATTTAATATATATTAACATAGCATATTAATAGACTGAGAAACACACTATAGAATACTTAAGTACTCTGCAAATATATAGTATTGCAAGAGAATAATAATAACATTTTAAAGCATTTATCGTGTTAAGTAAGTAAATGCTTTCACTATTTACATTAAAAATTTAACGATTTTAACTCGTAAGAAGTGATCGTTAAACAAAAAATGCCTAAAATCATACTAAAGAAAATGACTATAGTAATAAACCTTGAGACTAAACATATCTATATTTTCTTCTAAACGCATTTACCAAATGTTGTTCAAGGACGCAAAAAATTCTTTCATTTTTTTTAATCGCTCAACTTAAAGTCCAATAAAAGCATTTCTTTATTTAAAAACCGTCGACATCCATAGATAGTTATGTTTTATTCTGCAAAAAAATAAATTTACGTTTTTTTTGTCATATCAACTTTGCATAAGAAATTTATTGCAAAAATAAAAAAAAAATATTTCAAGAATGCAAAAAACTTTTTCAATAATGCTTTTTGTACTTAAAAAAACTAGAGTGCAATACGTTTTCTCAATTGTCTGTAATAACTCTTGAAAAATATCAATATTTTACGAAATTTTTTCAACATTTTTACATCAATCGTATTTTAAGGCGTCTACACAGAAAACCTATATATATATATATATATATATATATTTCTGATAAATATTTTGGAATCATGCGAGTTTGAATATTCTTAAACAACGCAAAGAAAAAAAAATCACAAAAAGAGATCATCAGTTTTGGTATTTATTTCCGGCCTTTTGGTTTTGTTGCATTTTTGTTTATGTCTAACAAACCAAAATCACAAGCAGTGTTATTGTTTCTTTCTCCATAGAGTGCAACAATAAAATACCAAAAACTCGTTTTCGAGAAAAAACAAACAAAAAATGAGAGCTCACATAGCCTGCAGACAAATACTTACGAAAAGTGCATACGAAAAAAAAAACGAATTAACGCTAAGAGACGTTGGCAGAGAAGGAGCAGTACTCAGAGTACACTCAAAATACATTCGGATCGAGCGCTTTTGTAATAAACTGACTCAACGCACTCATTGAAAACGGCTCGAAGTGGATCGGATCACGCCGCTCTCGGATATGAGAATGTACTTATAACCGAAAAAATGCTAATGAGCCGAATGCCTATAAGTATTTTACACATATTATTAAGTATGGCTAGAGTTCAGAACAGCACGACACTCGGGTATGATTTGAGTATCCGAATTCTGTCGGATACTCATTGCAGTTCTCTGAACGTTACGTAATGTAACGTTAACAGTGCATATGATATTTATGATGCTCATGTCAACGATATTTTATCATTATCTTCAATTTATGGGGAGGATAATTTCTGCGTTGTTGGTGATTTCAATCTAAGCAACGTAAACTGGGCCTGTTCAACGGATGATAACACTTGCGTGCCAACAACTGTAATCCAAGCACATGAAATAAATCTCATTGATAATTTTTTTTAGTATGGATTTGATTCAAATTAATGCTATTTCCAATAAATTATCCAAATTGCTAGATTTAATTTTTATAACTAAGTCCCTTAATTATGGTTCGACTGTTCATCATTCTGCGCTTTACTTTAATATTAAAATTTATGAATTCTTGAGTATTAATAATTTAGAATAAAAATTTTATGATTTTAAAAATTGCAATTTTGTGACTATAAATCGGCTCATAAATGGTATTGATTGGGAGTCGCTTTTTGGTAGCCTTGAGGCTTCGAGCTGCTATGATATCTTTCAAAGTAATTTCTTAAATAAACTTGCCAATAACATTACTTTAAGAAAAAAAAATCTATAAGCTCCCTTGGTACACTAAGGGTTTAAAAACATTGAAAAATTTGCACAATAAATTTTTCAATGAGTTCAAAAATTCTAGAAACTTTGAGTGCAAGGTAAAATATGAACACTTTTCGCGCGAATTCAATTTTTTAAACAAATTTCTTTATAATCAATCTGTTCTTAGCATAGAAAATCGCATTCAAACCGATGCTTAATCTTTTTGGAGCTTTATCCATTCTAAGAAAGAGTCATCTAATATTCCTTCTTCTACGTTTTATAATGATATAAATTCATACTCTGTAAATGACACAGTACAATTGTTTGCAAATTATTTCAAATCAAATTTTGTCAGAAATCCCGATCCGATCGGCTCACATGTTGTTGATAATATTGAATCGTGTATAAATTTAGGTAAAAACTTTTAAATGGCTTTGTTGTTTCTTATTATAAGATAAATTCTCCTATATCCTTTGATTATACCTTAGATAACACTAAGCTTGTAAGGTTATCCGAAATTCGTGATCTAGGCGTTATTTTTGATTCAGGCCTTAGTTTTAGCTGTCATTTAAATCATATTATCCCCAAAGCATATTCCCTATAAGCGTTTGTTAAGCGAAATAGTACAGGCTTCTCTGACCCATACACATTTAAAAATTTATATTGTCCCTTCTTCATTTATTTGGAGCCCATTTTATTCAGTGCATAATCTACCAGATTGGAGCAAGTTAAAAAAAGATTTTTTAAATTTGCTTTGCGTTCAACTAGTTTGTCGGATCCTCTTACGTCCTTTAGAACGCGTTGCCTGCTTATTGGTCTGTCTTCTCTTGAAGCTAGAAGGTTATTGCACAGTATTATGATCATTTACGATTTGATCAACGGAAACATCATCTGTGAGAAGTAACTTGAACTATTTTCGTTTAATATTCCACAAAGAATGCTTCGTAACTATGATTATTTTTATATTAATTGCCGTTGAACCAATTGTGCTATTAATGAGCCAATTAATAGAGTACTTATAGCTAGAAACAGAATATATAATAATAACTTAATTGATTTTTCTATGCCTAAAAATGCCTTTAAAACTACTATTACTCTATTGTTATGCAGATTATAATATTGTTCCTATTTTATATCCTGATTTGTTATTGTCTGTAAGGATAATTTATCCATAGACGGAAATAAATAAATAAATAAATAAATAATGTGACGGGACGTTAAGATCCTTGGAATTTGGATTTCTACGACACTTTCGACGATGTCAGATTCGATTATTGTGCTTTTTATATTGTTAAACTACGCTTTTTGTTGAGTTTTCATTATTTATGTGATAGTTCTATATATCTATTAAGTCTTAATTGAACTTGTACGGGAACGTACAGTAACTTCCGCAAACTTTCGGGGCACCAAATTTGAAAAGCATAATATATATAGTTATTAGAAAAGTTATGTTCATGGCCACCATTTTAAAGCCTTCATTTTTAATTTCAAATTTTTGACTTCAGATTCTTGATCAGCAACCCCAAGAACCCAAATGAATGCTCTTTTATGCCGACTAGGCAACTCCATGAGGTTTTGGCCAGCTTTTTTTCGATTTGGAACCAATGTGCACCGTTGCGTATGAGCAACATTTTAGTTTGAATTACTCTTAAAATTCCTTGCAATATATTGGATTTCCAGTCAATTATTACGTCAGCCAGAATTGCGACTGTTACAGCATAGATGCTAAACGCTATGTCGTATACCTAAACCAATCCCTAATGGCTTCATAGCTGCACCTTCAGAAAGCAGTAAAAATATCGCACTTATTGCCAATGTGGCCGCTCCTTCAAGACAGTCATTAACTATTTTTCGGCTACTGCTCACTTCAACCGGACACCATGCGATACAGTAACCTAATCTATCTGATTTTTTTTTTTTTTTTTTGAAAAACCAAAAGAACGGACAAGAAACATTTATATGCCGTATCCTTCCGTACGCTTTCTTTATTTATGCAAATCACGTTTATTACACCAAAGCCAACAAAACAATCAAGCAAATGCTGCCCATGAAACTAAACGGTGCTGATTGTTGTTGTTTTTGTTGTCCGTAGTAGTTTCTTGATTGCAAGAGTGACGAAAAACTCAATGCAAGCGTGGGCAATTGGTTGATGGAAATAAAAAGTTGAAGGTGTTTGCACGCTTTACGCAATTTATAGAGGATATGATTGTTAAAGCATGCACTAATAAAATACAGTATATTTACAACAACAGCATTACAAAATGCATTGAAATAACATCTTTTAAAGCAAAAGCTAACAGCTTCAACTACAACAAAAACACAAGCAAACATTTGTTTTAGCCACAATAAAAAAATATTATATTTTATGCATGATTTAATCAAATGTCGACTAGCTGTCGATTTGAATTTCATAGGCTTGTTGTTGTTATTGTGGTTTTTGTTGCCGTTGGCAGCACCCACTTGGCAAAGCAACTTAATGTCAATATAACCAAATTTGGCAGTTTTGCGCTTCAGTGATTCATAAAACTGAGCACTCGTAGTAGACGCCTTTGAGACATTTTAGCTGTGTTTTTTTTTTTTAATCGAGATCGTTCTGTGTTTGCGTGCAAGTCTTTTATGGGCGGGTGAATTCAACTCAAACGCGCCTTAATAGGCATAGTTCACTAAGCTGTATTTCTTCTTATTTTTCGAATATATTTTTTTGTAAAACGTTTTATTTGGGTTCTAAATAAAATTAACGAGTTACGTAGTAGGCGTTCAATTGATCGCTGGCCATAAAAGTTACACTAAAATTTTTTTTTCTTGGTTTGCTAATTAAAAGATTCAACATGCAATTATTTTAAATTTAGTCATTACAAATTACTTGCCATTTAATACTATTTAGATGTAAAAGGCAGACACGTGCAATCAACTGCCGCACGTGGGCGGCCTTTTGCGCTCCCTGCATTAAACCCAAAATTCAACCTAAAGTTGAGTTGTTTATCCACTTGTGATGCAGCAACAATGAGGAAAAAAAAGTATGCTCTGAGTGAAGAAGAGAATGCAATAGCCTCATCCTTGAATATTTACAATTTATATGTTTACTAGAGGGCAATATGTTTACATTGAACATTAAAAATCGATGGTCATCAAACATCTCCAGTCTGAACTAAATAAGTTAATTATATCTGTGGTCACAAGGAATAATGACTAAACTCAAAATATCGTAAAAAAGCGATATGAAATTTACTTTATTGTCAATTTTTTTAAGTATAAAGATATCCATTATTTTACCAAGAATTGATCATCACTTATGTATGCTTTTTTTTTTGTTTGCAACGGTTCATATATTTCAAAAAAATGGGTCGTAGTTCTTGCAGTTAAAATATCATTTTTTACGATACTTTGAGTTTAGTTGTTATTCCTTGGGACCACAGATATATTAAATAATATTCCTCATACGCCACGTGCAACAATTTTTCTCAAATACTAAAAAAACCGTGCTGTGCTACAAAAATTTAGTACAAAAAACTCAGTTATTCCAAATGTTATCCAACATTTGTTGAATTTTATTTTACAAAAATCTTTTGAATGGTTATAATAAAAGTTTAACTATAATTTTACAATAGTAAAAATATTAAAATAGTAAAAAATAGTAAAAGCATGCTTTTAGGCTTGTATATCTAATTCGATTACAAATTGCAGCATATTGATTAACACACGTGCTTTTATGTGAAAACCCTGTAAGCTTCAAATCAAGGGCAGAAAGTATTCGATTTCGAAACGAATACGAGATCTTGGACTTGCCATCGCGTACTCAAAACAAATTCAAAACAAATCGACCATGACAAATTCAAGAAATGCTCGATACTTTTTCATAGGGAAATCAATAGAAAAAGTATTGATATAAAAACCAATGAATATGGTTAATATTAAAACCAACATGAACCAGCGTGTCTGAAGGAACTTTTACTGCACATTTCTAAAACGGTACTTTTTTAGTTGGGGGTGGACCAAAGGTATAACTTATCAGATATTAGGATATGTTATGTATAAAAGAAATAACAATGATAGTGCGCTATTTTTGTAAACCTATTTCTTGTGTTTTTTAATAACATGCTCAGCTAGCACAAAGAAGTTGTAAAAGTGTCGCAAAAGAGTCACCAATACAGATATAATTCGTAATTGTAACGTAATTACAAGTGAAAAATTAGATATTTTACGCTTATTTTGTAACAACTTAGATTGCAATTAGGCGAAAAAAATGTTATACTAATGTTATAAATGTGTTCTTGGTACAAACTTAAGTTGCACGCCACAAGATGAAACATACTTGAAACATCCCAAAAAAGTTTGTATTGTTACAATTCAGGTAAAATAACATGAATGTAACAAATATGTTGTTTTCTTAAAGGTTTTTTTTTGTTATAGTGACAAATTTTTTAACAAGGAAGGAGTACTGATGACATAACGATTGAGAAGAAATAAGAAATACTGATGACATTAATATTCCTGATTGAAAAAAATATTTTTTTAAAAAGTTACAATTGAAAGTTTTCTATAAAGGCCTTTCCAAACTGGCGTTACGGAAGATTCGTACGAAGAAATATTAAAAAAAAAAATTAAAATATCTAATTTTTAAAAAGGATTTTAAATATTTTCGTTGTAATTAATTAGCACTATCTATAGTAATAAAACTCATTTTCTGTTTGTTTGTTTGTTTGGCATTTATACAAATCTAAACGGCTCAACGGATTTCGCTCAAACTAGGTACACATATTAAATTTATCCCAACTTAAAATGTTTCATACTTAGTTTTTGCCACGCCCCCTCTGTAATTTTTCAACTAACGGTAATTTTGTTATTATAAAACTTTTTACCATCGGAGATTTTTGTAAATTTAATTTTGACATCAAAAACACTCACATATCTTCAAAATTGGAGAAATTTTAAGTACAACGACTTTTTCATAAAACATCGTTACCTAAGAATGAGAAAAAACGACATGAAAATCAAAGTTTGGTCTTTCGATGCAAATATCTCCGCTGTCCATTTATATATTTCATTCAAATTTTTTTGTTCAAAAGATCAATAAAATCACTTCACAAAAATAGGTTGAACTGTACCGTTAAGTCAGTGTATGTATGTTTTATGAGTATGCCAAAAAAGGTCCAAAATATTGACTAATTACTCAAAAAATGACTCAAAAATTGTTGTTGTTGTAAAAATGAAATCAATTAAAAATAGCAAATCTGACTACCTTTCATATGACATAGCATTTATTTGCAAAAATTCTTCCAGCTCAGCGCAAAAAATATTTTACTGTTTTTGTCATCAAAACAACTTGTGTGCCACCTTTGATTTTTTTCGCGAAATTTATTTTTTCCAAAATGTTGTTTTTATATTTTTTACAATAAAGTCAATTCTCAAAAATAATTTATGTGAAAAAATTACCCCAACATCCCTTTACAATCAAAAGTTATGGCTAAAAATCTATTTTTTCATACAATTGACTATCTACACTCAGAAAAAAGTTTATCGGAATATGAGAAAAAAAGCATCATATTAAGTGAAAAATGGTATTGACTTTGCTCCAGAGAATGCTTTTCTCTAAATGTGATCCCAAAAATTCCCTATAAATGGCAAAAAGCTTCCATGAAAAAGAGAAATATTTTCTCATTAATAAAAGACACCTTCTCTTTAATAGAAAAATATTTCTTTATAATACGTTCAACCGTTTTCTTTATTGTGTAAATTTTTCTCGAAAACAGAGAAATATTTATTTAATTTTAATAAATGCTTTCTTTAAGTTGCGTTTATAGTTTCTCACAAAAAATAACACTTTTTTTTAAAGAAAGATATATTACCTTAACACTGATACAACATATTTCTTTATTGCGTACATTTTTCTTTAAAACACAGAAGTATATCCGCAATTACGATTAAAAAATTATTTTTATCAAACATTTGTTTTAACTCAGTTCTACGCATATTAGAAGTATTAATATCAAATTGTGATTCGGTTTTAAAAATATTAGTTAAAAATATGTTAAGAGGTAGAATATTGTTGTGGCATTGTTTTTCGGGACTCTTTATAAATATTCCAGAAATTTATTCTGAAAAACGATTTTGTAAATGCATCCAAAGAAACAGTAGTAATAACCCTATAGGAACAAACTAACTTGTTTTTAAAAACAACTAATTAAAAAACTAATTTAGAATAAACTAGTTTATGAACTACTTTGTATTATATTAAGGCGGCACCCACTTTAATTTTGAATAGTTTTTATTGCATTATATATGAAGTAATTCAAAAACTACTTCAAAACAAGTGGCTTATTGATTTTGACATGTTTTTATTAAAAATTTTTATTGAATTACAAGCTTATACATATTTATTTATTTATTGGCCAAACAAGGCAATGCAATTTACTTATTCTAACTTATTCTAACAGGTTTTGTTTACTTATTACTAAGTTTTTTGTTTTTCTTCTCCCCTTTCCTTGTTTTTATTTTATTTTTTATTTGGTGCTCTTAGTGGGCATACTCCGCCCACCGGATTGACATGATTTCAAAAACCATGTCAAAACTAAGAGAAGAGGAGGAAAACAAGAAAGACTATATACACACTTAAGATACGATGTATATATATTATTCTTAAAGACTATAAGGACAAAAGGATGTAAATGGGAGATTTGGAGAGGGATGTTAAAGAATTTTGATTTATTAAACTAAATGCTTATACATATAAATCCATACATGTATGTAGTTTATCTGAGGCCTGTGTTAATTCTGATTTCTGAGTGATTTATATAGGGTTTGCTTGAAAGAGGATTTGGACATAGAAGGTGAGTAGTATATAGAGATATTATTAAATTCTCTGCAACAACGATTGATGGGTTCATTATTTGCATATGTAGTTTGGTGCTGATATTCAGTTAACAATCGAGTATGCCTAGTGCGCCTTATTGGATCGTTAAAGGAAATCATATTAGAAATATATTCGCTGTGAATAGCACCATTAATTACATCAAATGTGAAGCATGAGCCCAATAACGATCTTCTTGTTGATAGTGGCATCAAATTTAAAAGGCTGAGTCTATGTTCATATGATGGAAGGCTACAATAATCATGGGGGTTGTACATATCTCTAAGCGCGTATAGTAAGAACTGCTTTTGAATAGACTCAATTCTTTCTCTATGGGAATCGAAAGATGGATTCCAAATTATGCATGCATATTCAAGTATTGGGCGCACTAATGCACGGTACAAGGATGTAGTGACCCATATATTCTTGAATTCATTTGCACGTCTTTTTATAAAACCGAGCTGTTTGCTGGCCCTGGACACAATTTTATCATAGTGCAGATTAAAGCGCATCTTGCAATCTAAGACAACTCCAAGATCCACTATATGGTTGACCCTTTTTAGTTCGATACTATTGAGGTGGTAGGTATGTAATGTTACGTTGTTTTTACGAGAAAAGCTAATAACATTGCGTTTATTGACATTAAGATGTAGTTTATTTTGAAAACACCATTGCTCAAGAGACAACAATTTTGATTGCAAAAAATTTACATCTACATCTGATTGAATTGAATAGTACATTTTTAAATCATCTGCATACATAAGATGTGGGATATCGTTTAGAACTTCTGACAGATCGGATATGAATATGTTGAAAAGAAGAGGACCAAGATGACTACCTTGCGGAACTCCCGAGGAGACTGCAATTTTTTTCGATAGAACTCCCTGGAATTTAACAAACTGGGATCTGCCGTTTAAATATGATTTTAGCCAACTTAGTATGGACCCTGCAACACTAAACTTTTCTAACTTATATATAAGAATGTTGTGATCAACTCGATCAAAAGCTTTACTGAAATCAGTATAAACAGCATCTATTTGGTGCCCTTTTTCCATTTTGACTAAAACATCTGATACCATAATCATGAGATTAGTAGTGGTAGATCGCCCTTTTCGGAACCCGTGTTGCTGCTCATTTAGACGTGGGTTAATGAAACTTGTTAGCTTTTCACAAATAAGTTTTTCAAAAAGTTTTGGAATGGCTGACAAGATTGCTATGCCTCTATAATTTTCAACTGATCTTTTATCACCATTCTTGTAAATTGGCGTAAGATGGGATGATTTCCAATATGAAGGAAATGTCCCACAAACCAGTGATTCGTTAAAGATTATGTGTAATGGCAATAGCAGTTGGTCTAAACATCGCACCAAAAAGCTTGTAGGTATATTTAACCATGCTATTTCATCAAATATTATTAATATCAAATATCATATTGGCTTTCACTAATATGAATTTATGTGTTTTTTTTTTCAAAACAGTAAAATAAATGATCTCTTTGATGTATAGAAATTTAAAATTTTTATGCTTTTAAATTCATTATCAGTAAGTTGAATATTAACTAGTTTTCAATTGATTTATTTTAAAGAAGTTAAAAAAATAATTTCAATTTAACTAATTTAAAAAGTAGTTGAAAACATATGCAGATGAAAGTCAATTGACTTATTTAGCGGACATCACCATACAAAATATGTTAGTTCGTTCTATGGAAAAAAGTCAGAATTTCAACTAGTTGTGATTGACAAAAAACTACTTTTTCAACTACTTTTAAATTAGTTGATTTTCCTACAGGGAAACAACATCACTTTTTGTAGCTATGTTAAAAAAAAACCTTTTGAAGGAACAATCGTCATAACATGCAGAATATGCAACACTTGGTTTTCACGCTTTCTATTTTTTTCGTATCTCATTCAATATAAGAAAAATATATCGATTTTTGAAAAGAAGCCTTTTAAAATTTTTGAGAAAGGATTTGTGGTTTTTGAAGAAAATATTTCACATAGTGAATTATTTATCAACAATAGAGAACATTTCTCATTTTCTATATTTTTTTCTCTATAAATGAGATTTTTTCAGTGAGAGAAAAATACTTATTATTATTAGAGACATAAAATATTTTCATTTCCCACAAGGAAGGAAGTATTTCTTCAAATATGTGAAAATTTATTATAATTGAAGTAAATTTTATTTGAAATAAAGATAATTTCTATTATCGAAAATAGAGAAATTTCTTATCATAAAAAGATAGGTGTTTTTTTCTGAGTGTATAGTAATAAAACTCATTTTCTGTTTGTTTGTTTGTTTGCTTGGCCTTAGTACAAATCTAAACGGCTCAACGGGTTTCACTCAAACTAGGTACACATATTAAATTTATCCCAACTTAAAATGTTACATGTTTAGTTTTTGCCACGCCCCCTCTGAAATTTTTCAACTAACGGTAATTTTGTTATTATAAAAGTTTTTACCATCGGAGATTTTTGTGTATTTCATTTTCAATTTTCATTTTCAAATTTTTTTGTTATTTTGACGTCAAAAACACTCACATATCTTTAAAATTTGAGAAATTTTCAGTACAACGACTTTTTCATAAAACATCGTTACCTAAGAATGAGAAAATGTATGTTTTCTACTGTTACTAAATCATTATGTCCATTCAAAACAACCTACTACTTAGATAATTTTCCTTTAAAATGTGTATATGAAATTAAAGGTCTTGGTGTGGTTTTTGATTCAAGATTCACTTTCATTTGCCATCTTAATTATATTATTCCGAAAGCTTATGCACTTCTTGCTTTAGTACGGCGAAATGGTTCTTATTTTAAGGACTCTTTCACATTAAAAGTACTTTATACTACTATTGTTCGTTCAAAGTTGGAATATGCTTCATTTATATGGAATACCTTCTATGCGTCTCATACATTACGCTTAGAACGAGTTCAGAAAGCTTTTACTAGATTTGTTTTTAAAATAAATTATCCAAGAAACTCTGCTATTTCTTATAAAGATCGTTGTAGTGTTATAAATTGAAAAACTCTTCAGAATAAAACGTCACTTTGATGTGTTTTATCTAGGAAGATGCAGAACCAACTACGCCATTAACTCAGCAATGTTGTAGTATAACTGTATGCTTTACAGTAATATTGATTTTTCTAATTCCAAAGAATCATTAAAGAATGTGCTAAATAACTATTATGAAATTATTTGAATTCTTTTATGTATATTTTTATCGATTTACTTATATATAACTATATTAATTAGCATAGTCTATATTAATTAGCATAGTTCATTGACTTGAAATAATAAAAAAAGACGTACAAACGAATACAAGAACGTCTGTGTACTAAAACCTTATATTGCAAGCCAATGCGTCCAATTCTTGAATATTGTTACACAGTATGGGACCCAAGTTTTGAATTGCATAGTGATAGAATAGAATCTACCCAAAAAACTTTTCTCACTTTTTGCCCTGAGACACACGTATGACCCTCGGGACTATAGAAACCTGCCATCATATGTTCACAGACTGAAAGCCATTAACATAATTCCGTTGTCAACAAGATGATCGCTCCTCTGTTCATGTTTTATATTCGATGTGATTGCCCGAAACATTGACAGCAAATATGTTTCCAACAAAGTAACAATTAATGACCCAATAAGGAAACCTAGGTATACAAGATTTCTGAGTGAATCACAGCACCACACCATTTACGCTTGCACCGAACCCATTAATATATGTTGTATGATATTTAATACTATCAGCGAGCACTACCTACCATCTATGTCTAAATAAGTATTCAATCGTTCCCTATCCAAACACCTCTTTCCACCCTAAGCACCTATCCTTATCACGATCACCATTCACCATACATGCTTCTTTAATTTTTCCCTATTTGTTAACACACTAGTGATAAAAGTCTTGTTTTCTACTTCTAAATATGTATAAAATATGTTAGTTGGTAAGTTCCTTTTGTTTTTTCTTTTCTTCTCTCCTTTTATTTTTGACATGTTCTTGAATTCATGTCATTCAGGTGGGCAGATTACGCCCTCTTACATTAGCATATCCACCAAAACAAGGTAGGGGTGAAGAAGGAAAAAAAATAAAAAAAAAATCTGTTAGAATAAGTATATTGCCTTGTTTGGCCAAATAAAAAAATAAATACATTTTAATTTATTTTGTACCAGTTTTGTTTTTTGTCTATTGAACAATAAAAATTATTTTAAATTAGAATATCGCAATGCCCATTTTTTTAATTTGTATTTTAATATTATTTTTTACGACATTCCCATAAGTTGACATCTTTCATATGTTGACAAAATGTAGGTAACCATCGGTGTTTGCTTATGGGAGCTTTCACTGTATATATTTTAAAAAAATACAGTTTATTTTTATAGTTTACCTCACCAAACATGAGAAATGTGAAGTATTTTTTTTAACAATTAACAAAATTTTCATATTCGAATATAAATCGGTAACAAAACTCATGAACAAACAAATTCTCCGAGAATGCGGACACGTTTTGGATTCGAAACAAATTAGTTTATTGAAAGTTCATGTGTGTCTATTTGTATGTATAAATGGGAACGCAAGCAGTCACATGTGTTGCGCCTACATTTGCCCAAATGTATATCAACAACAACTATCACTAACTTGACCCACTTACATTAAATAATAATAACCATCAAAACCTCCAAAACCGTTGTTTTGTGTGAACCATGCTAAAGAACATCTCCTCTCCCCACCACCCACTCCAATCCTAAAGAAGCAGCAAATCAATTGAACAAACTTCAGCGTCGCTACCACAAGCAAAATGTTGACAAGCTAACTTTCTGCAGCAAGCAAGAAAGAGTTTTCCATAGAATTTTCTAGGACAACACGTTGCGACGTAAGCAAGGAAGCCGATGATATACACATATCTATCTGTATGGTAAAGTGTATTGAACAAAATAAGTGGTTTACATAAGTTGCTAGGCTTTGGGTTGTCAGGGGTAGGCGTGGCGTTTGGCTATTTAGAAACAGCTGTCAGCCTGACACAAGGCAGTCGACAGTCTTTAGTCTTAAACGCTAATGTTGGTATGCGACAAGGTTGTGCATTAGTTTGTTTTGCCTTGCTTCTTAAGGAATTTGGAGTTGCGTTTTTGGTGGTGTTTAAAGGAATTTTTGCCTTAGCTACACTCTGCCAAAATGTTGTTTCGCTACATGTATTTAGGCTGCTTTAGTTTGGTTTTGTGTTGTTGTTATCGACATAACGCTGCACTGGCTAAAGTTGTTTGTCTGTGCCAGTCAGTGTCAGTTATCAGCTTAGCTAACCTATACTTAAGTTTACCTACTTTGTGGGTTCGGTTTGTTTTGCTATTTTCTTGCTGTCTGCATTAACAACTGACATGCCTTTTAGTTTAATAAGCTTAACATTTTAGCTTTTGTTCTACTCGCTTCTTGAGTTCGTCCTTGTTTATAGTATAGCTTTGTTTGATTTGTAAAATCAATATTCTATCAATAACTTAGTTATTAGTGCTAGGTGTAAACTTCACCTTTCGACCTCAATTAATATCCTGTTGGCCAGTTTTTTAAATACCACATAAATCAACGAAATTTAGGTTTTCACCTTTTTCTTAAGTTGTATTGCATGTCAATGGCGATGGATTGGCTTCGCTTGTATGCCAGTTTTTTGTAGTTTTTCTGTCTGCCATCATTATTTTAATTCACTTTTTGTTTGAATGAAATTTGTAAGGAAAACCCTTAATTTAGTCTTTTAGCCTTACTGTGGGGAAAATATGTATTATTCAACATAAAACTATTTTGATTTATTTATTTGTTGAAATGAAGGTGTTATGGGCCTCTTGTACCTCTTTATGACCTCTTCTTTTACATGTTGAATTTTATTTTTTGTGCTGCGTGAGTTCCCATTATTCAAAATATCATCACAGCTGTTGAAATTTGTACAGTAATTTATTCATAAAAGTTTTTCGGTAAAATTTTATGAATGTATTGCAGCATGCAAATTAACTCAAAACTGACTCTGTTAAAAAACTCACTTTCTAATGCATTCATTTAATTCGATATCAATTAACGCACGCAAAGAAAAGCATTCCTCCAATTTTAAAGGATTTGGTAGCATTTCTAATCAAATTTAAAAAAAAAATTAATTTCTAGTTACACAGGTATTTATACTCATCTAGTAACGCCTGTGGCCGAAATTCCATACGAAACTGTATGTAAAGTAACGAAATTTAAGTTTTTTTCATAATAACGAACATCTATTAAATACGCCACAGGTTTTTGAAACCCCATTCTAGACCCTCTTCCCCCCCTGTGACACATTGTTATAAGGTCTTGACCACCACCCACCCAGGTCACATCGCACTTTAGGTTTTTTTTTTGCATTTTATTAATTGGATATGAAAAAAGTTATAGTTATTGTACTATTTGTTAAGGTGACATTGCATGTTTTAAAAAAATATTTACTCTTTTGAAAATACTATATAATACATAGAGAATTTTTTTTAACTAAATAATACAAACAATAATATTGTAAAATACTTTTGTTTTAGTTTTTAAATGCATTTTCTTCTCGCTAGGTGGCGCTGAAGAAAATTAGTCGTTTTCAGCCAGCGCACAGTGGGGTATTGAACCCTGGGTATCAATTCAGCTAGAAGATGGAGGGAACTTTTGACTTTTATTTAGTTAGAATGGGTCCAAATAAGAAAAAAATCTGTCCTTCTATCTGTCTAACGACACGATTACAGCCGTAATTGTTAAGCTATCGTAATAAAATGTGGTATTTAAGCAAGCATTTAAAATTAAAAGATGAAGATTGAAAATGAACCAAATCGGATGAAAACCCCGCCTACCTCCTATTCAAAGAGACTTTATCAAAACCGTAAAATTTCTTAAAACTCCACAAAACTTAATTAATGGACTTGAAATTCTCCACATCAGTTTTGATTTTTAATATGCATTCTGAGTAAAATCTATTTTGTACGTTTTATTGGTTTTTATTTTTCTCAAGGAAATCTTAGGTTTGTGACTCGATGTTATAGTAAAAAAATTGAAATACCGCGAAAGTGAACAGCAATGACCCAACTTTTTTTACAGAATGTAACTAGAATGTCCATACTTTACGATAATCCATGGTATATATAAGAAGGTAGTGCTAGTAGATACAATTCTCTCTTGTATTGGGTACCTTAGCTGTCCAAATCAGTTGTTTACGAATAAAAAAAAAAGCAAATAACAAAACTTGTCCATTAGAGTTGTGTTGTGAATTTTTGTGTTATAAATTGATTTAAAGGTAAGTGCTTTGAAGTCATTACACGCCAAGAAGTTGTGCAATTTGTCGAAAGCGTTTTCAAAAAGAAAATGACTCATCTTTTCGTGTGCCTCATGAAGAAAAACGCAATCGCTGGAACGTTGCTTGTTCCACAACATTTTTCCAATCAGTTGTCTATCATGTCGTCAATGTGCTCAAGCCAGGGATAGAATTGGATTTTTTGAGATTGTGCCTAATTTGGGAGAAAAATAGTTCCTTTATAAGTAAAAAAAAATTGTGCCGACACTAAAAAAAAAACGAGCGTTTATAATACACTTGCTGCAAGTATAATATTTTGCATATGCTTTGCTTCAAGTATGCTACTGTTCCGTTCAGCATTAATTTACTTGCAGCGAAAATTGTAACATACTCTAAAAAAAAATATTTAAAGATGTTTCCTGTAGATATAAATTGAGAAATAAATGAAGCAGAAAACTGTTTTATTTGCTGCAACAACTCACAAGTATAAGCTTATTTATTGTTAATAATTAAAAATTTAATTTGAGTACTTTCTGAGTTAAGTAAAATTATAGTTGTAAGAAATATATTAAAAATTTTCTTATTTAACAGAAACAAATGGGTCAAAACCAAAAAAAATTTAAATACATGCAAGTGATTTTCAAGAACACAAAAAAGAGTTTTTACCCAGCAGGGAAGCAAATGCTCCTTTAGCGCATTTGAATCGCTCCAAAAAAACAGTAGAGCGCTTCATTTTCTTTGTGTAAAGCGCATTTTTTAACATAGTCCTGTCATCAGGTGTATGAGCTCCACACCCGCTGCAGAAAATATGAAATCGTAGCAAGAGCCGAGCGCTTTGTTCTGCTTGTAGTTCAGAAAAATGTAGCGAGAACCGAGGGCTTTGTTTCCTTTTTAGTTCATGTCGTCGACCTAATTCTTATACGACGTACACAAGTACACTAGACTCCTTTGTAGTCTAGTGGAGAGTGAGCTTGACTATCAACCCAGAGGTCCCTGGTTCGAATCCGGGCTCGGGCCTGGTTCTTTTCACTTTCTTTATTCTTTCCTGCACATTTAAGAATTATGGAAAACAAAAAATCCACAGCCAAATTGTGGAAAATGTGGAATTAATGGACAGGAACAACTAAGGGCTGGAAATGTTTACCGAGGTTAAGGCATAACAATAGCCTCGGTTAAAAGCAATTCAAATTGTCTTTCACGGTTGTTTCGCCTAATCAATAATTCACGTATGGTTCCAATCAATTCCTCTAAATAATCTATTCTTTCCTTTCAGGTCAAAGACCAAACCTTGTTTGTATAAGGCGCATGCCTTGGTTCTTTGATCTTTTTTTTTAAAAAAAAAAAAGCCTCTTCGTATCGAGCCTACCTGGTTATTCTGCCATAAGGTTAAACATGATTTAATTATTATAGGTTGTCCACTCGTTTGACAACACCCGTAAATATGTAAACAAAAATATATTCTCTCTCAAATACAAATGACAACCAGGGTTTTGTGGTCTTCTCTGATAAAAGTTATGATTCAGTGCTTCGTTGTGTATTTTTAAAAAAAAAATGTTATTCTGTGTGTTATCAAAAAAAAAAATTAGGGCATGATTGCAATAAATGGCGCCACGATTTGTAAATGGTTTTTTGTTCAGAACAAAAAAAAAATATGTTTTGTCGAACAAGAAATCGATACCTCAACTAGTTATTGATTTTTAAAATTTTTTGCTTGCTACAAAATCTGTTTAATAAAATATCTATATTTTACCATTTTTTAATAGATATAAAATACTGACATTTCATTTGAAATATTATTAAATTATCTATAAGAAAAAATACAAATAAAACAAATTTAAGCAATATTTTTAATTTTGTGAGCAGTTTTATATTACTTTTGCTTTTAGTTAGTGATAAAACCGTTATTTTCTCAAAAATTGCAGCTTTAAGGTGTCAAAAATATATTTTATGTATTAAAGATCTGCATGAATGTTTTGCTTTTCTGCCAATTGAGAATGATTCGAGAAGAGAACTCTAATTGAGAGTAAATTCAAGGAACGAAACGAATATTCATTCCATTCGTTATGCAGGCAACGAAACGAAACTAAATGAACAGCCTCAATAAACGAATAGAATAGAATACAATAAATCGAAAGTTACTTTCATAATTCTCAATTATTATGGAGACATTCCAATTATGGAATGTCTTGAATTTCGTTTGTAAATGAAAGTATGTATTGAAGTAAATGCGATAGTTTGTAGTACAAACAAGCCAATAAAAAGAAACAAATTGAAATCTAGCAAGAAGAATAGTCTGTATATAGTATAGCATTTAAAGGCAAAACAAAAGCAATTACTTTTTGAATATGTAATTTATTTATATTATTTTAAGTTTTTGTAAATATAAATGTATTTTTAAAAACTAAGCCAAAAACCAGTGCAAGAAATTCTTCTCTATCATATTACAAACAAGACATTCCATTCACTCCATTCATTCCATTCCATCTCTCATGTTTCATTTCTCTGATGCCTCCATACTCTCTTGTCTCCATTCTCTCATTGTTAACATTCTAACGACAACAACCACTTTTTGTGTTTTTTTTTACTCGTTTCGCTTTTACGAATGAGAGTTGGAAGCGTGTTTGAAAATTTGAGAATGTGTTGAAGATCGTTTCAAACATACCCGTGCAGACCTTTATTATGTATAAAACCTACAGTTTTGTCTATCATTTAATATATAGAAATCGATATTCGTTTTTCGATTTGACTAAAATGGAAGCTGTTGACCAAAACTGATCAGCTAAAAGTTTTAAATTTGTTCCCTTGTGTAAATTGAAGCGTCAAGTTTAAAAAGGAATATGCAAAATTTGATTGTCAAATCTTGACGAGTGTCAACCAAGACAAAGTTTTCACATCTGTAACCAACTATTCTATCGAATAACTTTTAAATTTACTTATGTTAATGATTTTAAATTAACATTTTATTTAATATAACACATTAAAGTAGTTATCAAATATATGATAAATACGTGCGGAAAAGTGTTGCAGTTATCTCTGACACCTGCGGTCTCCAAATAAAGACAATTTTGTCATTCCTGACATTTTATGTCATTCCTGTGACCACTCAAAAAAACTCAGAATGCCTTCATATCAATTTCATGACGTAATACCGTGTGACCTGAAGTAATCTTAACTTACTTGAGGGCAGCGATGCTCAAAGCTTATTCTCGAGGTAAGAGCTTTTTCAGCCATGTATACTTATACAAAATCTGGCGTCGCTAAAAAATTTTCAGTGTGCAGGCTTACATATTGTAGTTACAATTTTTTTTTTACATTTATCTATTTTTCAAAAGAAAAAAGAACACTTTTCATTATTTAAAAACATGTGTTCAATGAAATTTATCTCTAAACTGACTCTTCTTTTACTAATTGTAACTTAAAAGCTAGTTATTTTTTACAAATATTTATGACGTTTAAAAATTTTTTGTGTTATGTGTGTGTGCCGTTTACATTTCTTTTATTATTTCAATATTGGTTTACACAACAAAACATTGTCATTACCTTTTTAAAAACTTAATAAAATGTTCAATCAAAACAAGCAAGTACTGTAAAACGTAGTAGAAAAAGCAGTATCTTTGGGTATTTAAAAATAAAAATAAACTGGCCATTTCAGCCCTTGGAAGGACTTTGACCTGCTTCTATTGATCAATTGTGTTGTGCGTGTTATTAAATGTTTGATCACAAATGATCGAGAACTGGAGCTACGTGTTTAATGCCGACTCCGAACGGCTTATGTTATCAAGAAGCTTTACATGGCAATTTTTACTCTCTGAGGTTTGCCATTGTCTGCAGAGAGGTGACGACCGAACAGAAAAATTAATTCAATTGAAAAAACTTTCTGTCTGAGCTGGAATTGAACCCGGGCTACCGCGGTTCTTTAGCTTAGGGGCCACGCACTCTACCCACTAGGCTACGGCCGCCACTATTTTATTCTTTGGGTATTTAGTAATACGAAAAAGTATGATATTTAGGCAACTGAGCTATATTTTGTCATTAAAAAATTACTCTTTTGCTCTCCTCTTCAATTTTACAGGTGTATATATATGTTCCTTCTTGTGAGAAACGTCAAAAGAATGGACAACCTATTGTAATTAAATCATGGGGTTAAATAAGCTATCATGCAATTTCTATCATCTAGACCAGCGTTTCTCAACCTTTTTTCGGCCACGTACCTCTTGGCAACCTAATTTAGATAATGGTACCCCCTTAAACAAAAGTAAAATTTGAATTCAATATTTAATTTTCATTAAGATTTATTTGTATGAAAAATAACAATTCTTAACAATATAAAAAAGCTAAATGGTCTATACTATACATTGTTACTATACATTTTTTTTTTAAATCAAATTTATTAAAGGTAATAAGATCTTTTAAACAGAAGTAAGTAATAAAATTCAATAAAAGCATGTAAGCAAGCATGGAACACAAGTATTAAAAATATGAAGTGATTAATATTAAATAAATTAAATTTTTTGTAAAAAATTTCTTAAAATATTAATGAGATACCTGAGCCTGCAAGGAAGATGATAGTTTTTTAAAAACTGGTTCGACGGAGGAAAGATGCACGATCAAATCAAAACGTGCATCTAATCTATTTCGATACTTGTTTTTGATGAAAGTGTACGATGAAAACGCTCTTTCTGCCAACTCAGTGTTCGTGAAAGGTAAAATAAATTTAACCGCCTTTTTATACAGTCCTGTGTATTTAATACTTGCATGAGTCCAACAACTTATGAGATGGTTTTCATAGTATTTTTCTTTTAGCATACTATCGCATGACAACTCCAATAAAATAACTTTTTCTGCAGTAGATAAGTTTGCCATATCAAAATATTCTGCATTAAATGGATTTGCAATTCAGTTATTTCCGGTTTCGCACTTTGGAAAATATTTCCTAAAAGAAGTATGAAGACACTTTAAATGTTTAAATGTCTCTCTCTCATATAAAAACTTGTGCAATAATTCGAATATCTCTGACTGACTCTTAGACATGCACACGCTCCAAAAATAAATTTTTTTTAATCAAAGATTCAATTTTGTCTGATACGTTAAAGATAGTTATTGAGGTATTCTGAAGTGATATGTTCAGTTTATTTATTTCAAAGAATATATCGGCTAAGTAGGAAATCCTCTGAAGCCAGGCAGTCTCCAAAAATTTTGGAGCCAGCTGAAAATATTTTTTCTCCAGAAAAACTTTTATTTCGTTTCTAAGTATAAAAAATCGTGTCAAGACTTTACCTCGGGAAAACCATCTGACTTCAGTATGAAGAAGTAGCGTGGTATACTGACTGCCAATATCTTGGCAGAGCCTCGAGTTTGTAGATTTAGCCTTTATGAAGTTGACTATCTTGACAACTTCTTCTAAAACAATTTTGAACGGTACTGGAAGATTTTTACAAGCAAGATTTTGTCTATGGATGCAGCAGTGACTCCAGGTAATATTGGGGGCTTCTTTGATAATATGAACGCGTAGCCCATTGAAAGAACCCGTCATTGAGTTCGCTTCATCGGTACTTACACCACAACGATTTTCCCATAAAAGGTTGTTTTTTTTTTAAAAAAGTATTGATAGCGTTAAAAATATCTTCGCCTCTCGTAAGCCCCGTCAGAGCACGACATAATATAAGATTTTCTTTAACATCGAAGCCTTTTATATATCTAGCAAAAACACGTAAACAGCAAGGTTTGAAACGTCAGTGCTTTCGTCAACTTGTACGGAAAAATTTTCACTTTCTTTAATGGCACTTATTATCTGGGCCTTAACATCTGTAGCCATATCATATATGCGTCGAGATATTGTACTGTTTGAAAGAGGGATGGTGCCTAATTTATTCATATGTTCTTCACCAAACATACAGAGAGCAACGTCTTTTAGACAAGGCGAAATTAAAGTTTCAGCTTCTGTATGACTTTTACCTGATTTTTCTATTCGATAGCTAACTCTATATGATGCTTCGGTGGCCATTTTTATGCTAGTTCTGGCACATGTCATATATGAAGTCAGTTTTTGCACTTTTGCTAGCTTTTGAAAAAAAACACTGTCCTTGCCTGCATAACTAGGATGCTTTGTATTTAAGTGCCGCAAAAGTAAAGACGGCTTCATGTTGTTGTTGGATAAGACCTCTTTACGTACAACGCACTGAGGAAGACGGCAGTCCTCGTCACCTAAGAATGAAAATCCGAATTTGATATAGTCCGCACAGAACCTTCTTTTTTTAACTTCTGTCCGTCGGCTGAAAGCGGCGCTTTGTGTTTTAAAGATGAGGATATCCCAGAAGATGTGCTTGGCAATTCATCTGGAAAATTTGTTGCTGCTTGTGAAGCATCCAAAACAGTAGTATCTCTCAGTTTTCCAGTTTGTAGCCACTTTATCATTTTTTTGCTTACAAGTTATATTTACTTTCTGGCGGAATTCAGCAGCTGTTGATCAGTTGTATTTTTGAAGAAACAATGCTGCGAAATACAACAAAATTATTATGTGAGCAAAAATAACCCAGTAAACTAAATATTTGTAGAAAATATTTGAACAGTTTATTTTTACATGCGATGTTTAGAGTTTGCTTGGCCGCCATTACTGATTTTTTTTCGCGTGCCCCCAACCAGAATTCGCGTACCCCCAGGGGTACGCAAAAGTATGGGTTGAGAAACGCTGGTCTAGACGATTGTTGTTGACAGCTGGTAGCGATTCGTGAAGCAATGGTAGATTGTTGAAACAAAAATGTAAACACGAACGTACAGTTTTAGAGATACGTTATGCAAAAGCATCTCAAAACAAAATATCGTTCGACGACTCTCATTTTTCATGATGGGAGCCCTGAAATAACTACTATAATTTAAGTTGGCTGGCTTTTATAGAATTCGTTTATCAAACTTTTTATGATTGTTGATATTTTTGTTTTGCTTGTTTTCGTATCTTCAATATCATTCACTCATATTTACAATATTATTGAACTTTTTACACCAAATCACTGCATTTAAATCCAACAAAATGGTACAGATCTTTGCTTTTCAACTTGAAGTTCACTCGTAATTATGCTATTTTTCTCTCTCGCTCTTCTCTTTTAAGGTAAAACGGAAGTTTGCATATCGCCGAGTTTGCGATAAACTTATAAACAACAAACGACTTATAACCATGGGTGTCGGCATCGAACAAAGACCCTGGACACCGACCGTACGAAAAGGTGCAATAGCAGCGGAGACATCAAGCCCTGGCCCGGCCTTTGTCAAACTACCAACTTTAGTGGGTGAGTTGAAAAATCTCCTTAAGACTATTTGTAGATGTAAAATTTATTCGCTTTGACCAAACCACATTCAATAATCACATGCATTCAACTACAGGCACCAAGGTACCCGACTCAAAGAAACAAGCTGCACCTGCTTTTACTTTCGGACGCAAGCATGGCAAGACCTATTCGACTGTGGGTCCAGGACCAGCCCAATACAACATTACCGGTCTAGGCATCAAAGGTAAGGAGACCCCATTGGCAGCTACGTTGCAAAGTCGCCCGAAAGAAAAAAAGAAATTCTCAACACCAGCGCCGGGCGAATATAATGTGGATAGTGCTTCCAAGGCGGTGATTGATGCACCGCCTAGATTTACTTTTGGTCAAAAGCCAGCGGCTCTCAAGGAAAGCCTAACGCCGGGTAAGTCGATTGACTCAGCTTATTGTTGTTGCTGTACTGTTGTGTCTATGTAATGGTAACTGAAATAATGGATGGTGTATGGAATTGATTGTGGTTCAAATGGATTGATGGATGGTGGTTGGTCGTTATTTAATTGTTGTGTGCTGTTAAGCTTGCATATGTTTTTTTTTTATAATTTGAATTTCCTGTCCTACAAACGCCGCTCATCTACGTGCTTTCTTATGGTTTTGGTTCATGTGTAAATATGTCATCAGCTGTTAAAATATGTTTTGTGTTACGTGGCGCATATTTGTTGTAAATATATAAAAGAAAAACTAAGCGTGCCTTTAAGAACATCAAGTATCAATTATCAAGTTTGCTCAAGATTTATGCGGTGTCTCGATATTATGTCAAGCTATCAAGTCGTTACGTGGATGAAGGTATTAAAGAAAAAAAAAATAAAACCGCAACTTGAAGTAGTTACACACGTTTTTCAGTAAAATCTCTTGTGATATATGTAGTTTTGGTTAACGAATTTCGAGTCCAACTTTTAGTTAGAGTTATTTATTTTTTGGAATTTATTTTAAGTGTATACTCAAAGCTGTATCTATAGTATAGTTAGCATAGAAAGTCTTCTAGACAACTTGAGATTAGCTTTAATCTTACACTGTCATAAGCTTACTTCTGGTATAGTTAGAATTTTCTTTAAGTTAATTAGATTATTGCTTAGTTAGAGAACAAGTTTTTTTTTCGTTAGCTGTAAAATGCCTAAGCTTTTTGTTACTAGCTGTTATTCATATACTATTCTTAAGCTTTTTTCCATTCTCTTTTCTGTACTTTATACATTCTATGTTATTTTTCTTCGAACAACTTTTTTTTGTAAATTTGCTACTTTCCTGTATTCTATGTTTTGCTTGATTGTTTTTGTTTTTGTTTTTTTATACATTTAAAAAATTAACCTTAATAATTTTTTAATTAATTTTCCTTTCTTATCCCTAACAACATAATCAACACTTTTTTTACATAGTATAGCTCCGAATCATTATCGTGTTGTTGCTCTCAATATATACAAAGCGCGTGCCCCAATATATTCTTTTCGACTAAAATTCGATGTTTACCGTTATAACACTCCAGGTAATACAAAAATTAAACAATTTAATTGGTCTATATGTATTGAAGCTCAGCACCTAGAAAGTGCAACTTACAGTAGTTTTGTTCCAAATTGTGTGTCTCTAAGCGGGTGTTGGTATTTTTTGTAAATAATTTTTTCAAAAATTATGTTTTTAATAGCCTTAAATTGCTTTTGCGCTTTAATATGCTCTTTGTTACACACCAATATCAATTTTAAATATTGACATATTGTAAAAAATTCACAAAATTTTAGAAAATAATTTTTAACTCCTATAAAGTTAATATTATTTCTTCTCATAGGGAAGTATACTTTTGTTTCTATGTACTTAGTTAAGCAATATTTATTTATTTTGATAATTTCTAAATTACTCTTTTTCTATCCGAAACGTGTTCCGTAACTTGAGTTTGTTTCTTTAAGACTACACAGAGAAAAATAGAGCCACATACTTTCAATAAGATTTCTTCTTAAAATGTACTTAGAACAAGAGGCATGAAAGATGCAGGAAGTGAGGTATTTTTTAAGAAGAAATCTTTTTTTTCATAAAAACTTTTTAAAATTATTTAAAAAGATTTCTTCTTAATTTCTTATTAAATAACTAGTAGCTGCAGGAGATTTATGCATAAAGAAAATTAAGAAAAAAGCCTTGTTACTTATCTAGGTTTCCTTTTCAAATTTAATAAAGAAGACATAGCCAATAATTTTAAGATGAAAAACTTTTTGGGCACAAACCATAGAAAAAACTTATTAAATTTGGCCTACGTCATTAAATTTTTATGTGGCGATTTATCTCTGTATACTTTTTATTCTTTAACTTCTTATATGTAGTTTAACCTTAACACACATCAGACACGTCCAACAGCTAAAAACATGACAGACGGATTCTGGTAGAAGAGATAAAAAAAATTATTAAAAAATTTTAACATAAATCTCCACAGGCAGATGTGTCTACGGCGCACAGTGGAGCAATCTGACATTTATTATTGCAAAAATCATAACTTCTGCACGAATTAAAAAATCTCAAGTATTTTGTGCTACGGATAAAAAAACTATACCGCTCTTTTTGTGCCATATTCGATTCAAATAGTCCGACAGGATGCTGAGGAATTAATTTTTAAAGATAGTTCTTCTGAAGGGTGTAAAACACTATACAAACAAAGTTTTTCCATATGATTTTTCTTTGAGAATCATGGTTAATCAATACAAATTTAAATGCAATTTAATTTCTTTTCTTTCAATATTCAAAAACAGATCTCTTTTTTTATAGTTACTTCTTTACTTACTTAGTTGGCGCTGCAACCGTATGTCGGTCTTGGCCTCATCTAAGAATTTGCGCCAGCCATTTCTGTCTTTCGCTTGCTGGCGCCAGTTGGAAATTCCAAGCTTCGTCAGGTTGTCCTCTACTTGGTCTTTCCAACGAAGATACGGTCGTCCTCTTCTGCGTTGATCGCCGCTGGGTACCGAATCGAATGTTTTCTTCACTGGAGCATCGTCTTTCATGCGCTAAGCATGACCAAGCCAGCGAAGCCGCTCGATTTTAATGCGCTTGACTATGTCGATGTCAGCGTACAGCTCATACAATTCATCATTCCACCGTATTCGGTACTCGCCATTGACGCAGATTGGTCCGTAGATCTTACGAAGAATCTTTCTGTCGAATGCTCCTAAAGTCTTTTCATCTAAACTGCACAGCGTCCAGGTTTGTAATGCATAAAGTACGACGGGCATGATGAGCGATTTATAGAGCGTGATTTTCGTTCGTCGAGAGAGGGCTCTGCTTCTCAATTGTCTACTGAGCCCAAAGTAACACCTGTTGGCAAGAGTTATTCTTCGTTTGATCTCAATGCTGATGTCGTTGGTTGAGTTAATGCTGCATCCCAGATAAACGAAGTCCTTCGCAACCTCGAAGGAGGTATTGTCAACGGTAACGTGGGTTCCAAGACGCTGGGACTGTTTGTTTGTTGACACCAAGTATTTCGTCTAATCTGCATTCACTGCCAGACCCATTCGACTTGAAACTTTTTCTAATCTGGAAAATGCTGCACTGACTTCGCCCGTATTATGGCCAATGATATCAATGTCATCAGCATACGCAATCAGCATAACACTCTTGTAGAATATTGTGCCACTACGTCTCAGATCAGCAGCTCGGATGATCTTTTCCATCATTAGGTTGAAAAAGTCGCACGATAAGGAATGACCTTGTCTGAAACCTCGTTTGGTAGTAAATGGTGGGGAGAGGTCCTTCCCGATTTTAGCTGCGCTGCTGGTGTTGCTCAGTGTCATCCTGCAAAGTCGTATTAGTTTTGCAGGAATACGAAATTCAGACATGGTGGAGTACAGGTGCTTCCTTATTGGGCTGTCGAAGGCGGCTTTGTAGTCGACAAAAAGATGGTGGCTGTCGACTTGTTTTTCTTGAGTCTTCTCCAAGATTTGTCGTAGCGTGAAAATCTGGTCGATGGTGGACTTTCCTGGTCTGAAGCCACCCTCTGATAAAGTCCAATCAGTTCGTTTACAATGGGCTTCAATCTTTCACATAAAACGCTCGATAGGACCTTATATGCGATATTAAAAAGGCTTATCAAACGGTAATTGGCACAGATAGTGGGATCGCCTTTCTTGTGGATTGGGCAGAGCACACTGAGATTCCAATCGTTCGGAATGCATTCTTCCGACCATATTCTGCATAGAAGCTCGTGAATGCATTTATCATCCGAAATTGGGGTTTCCGGAATATCATCTCTATTGGCGGGATTGTTGTCAGCGTCGCCATTTAGAAGCTTAGAGAAGTGTTCCCTCCATAACGTCAGTGTACTCTGGACGTCTGTCACTGGATTCCCGTTTTAATCCTTGCAGGAAGAGGCCCCGGTTTTAAAACCATCGGCAAGGCATCTCATTTTTCCAAAAAATTTTCAGGTCTCATTCCTGTCACCATAGATCTCAATCTGCTCCTGCTCGCGCTTTTCTGCCTCTCTTTTTTTCCGCCTGAAAATACGTCTCTCTTCCCTCCTTTTTTCTTTGTATCGCTCCTTAGCAGCGCAGGGTGGCTTCGTAGGCGGCGTCTTTCTCTGCAGTGGCATCGCGACACTCGTGGTCGTACCACTGGTTTCGGCGAGGGCGGTGCTAGCCAATCACCTCTTCAGCAGCCGCACGCAAGGATTTGGAAATGTGTGTTCACTGCGCGTATATATCATCGATTGGAGGAGTGCTTTGAAGCAGGACTGAGAGTCGAGTGGCGAAAACATCGGCTGTCTGTTTCGATTGCAGCTTGTCTAGCTTTCTCTGTGTAGGGTTGCGTGTATTCTTAGCTGCGCACAGACGTGTACGGATCTTGGCTGCAACAGGATAGTGATCCGAGTCAATGTTTGCACCACGGATCGTGCGTACATCCAATACACTGGAAGAGTGCCTTCCGTCGATCAAAACGTGATCAATTTGATTCTTGGTTTTTTTATCAGGGGACATCCAGGTGGCTTTATGAATATTGAGATGCTTGAATCTAGTGCTAATTACGACCATGTTTCGTGCTGCGGCGAAGTCAATCATCCTCATTCCGTTATTGGAGGTATTGGCGTGGAGGCTAAACTTTCCGACTGTTGAACCAAATATATTTTCCTTGCCCACCTTAGCGTTTAAGACACCAAGCACGATTTTTACGTCGTGACGGGGGCAGCGCTCGTAAGCATTTTCAAGGTGCTCAAAGAAAATTTTCTTGAACTCATCGTCCTTGTCTTCTGTCGGAGCGTGCGCACATATTAGGCTTATATTGAAAAATCTAACCTTGATGCGGATTATGGCAAGTCGTTCATTCACAGGTGTGAATCGCAGGACGTGGGGCCGTAGTCTCTTGCCAACTACAAATCCGCATCCAAACTCGTGCTTCTCCGCATGGCCGCTGTAGTAGATATCACAGGGTGCTTGCCGAATGTAACTCTGTCCCTTTCATCGCATTTCTTGGATAGCAGTGATATCAGCTTTGTATCTTTCCAAGACATCAGTCAGTTGGATAGAGGCACCTTCCCAATTAAGGGTTCGGACATTCCAGGTGCATATCCATAAATCATTATCAGTTTTTCGTTTGCGGAAGTCATCAGATTTGGGGATCAGTTTTCTTTTATTCTTATTTGTTTTCATTGAAATGGGTTTTTGCGGGTGCGCTTCAAATCCGACGCACAACCTATTTTAAGCCTAGGGGGGCCCGCCGCTCAGATTAGCCGCCAAACTAACGGTTGTCAGTTTTGATGTTGCCCAGGAAACACCACGTGGAGGTTTGAGTCGACTTGAGGCGATTTCACAAAGATTATGCTGGCCTCGCCAGGTTGAGACAGTCAGACATGTTACATTGTTAGGGATCGCCCCCAGATTCCCTGATAGTTATTATAAAAAAAAAGAGTAAAATTGCATCAAGCTCATAAATAATTTTTAGTTTAATTAAAAAAAAAGGAAGGTAAAATTTGTTCTAAAATTTAATATGATAACGCTTTTTTCACTGATGATGCTGAAAAGCTTGAAATTCTTAAAACTAATTTTGAACATTTATATGAAAAATCCACTCCATCAAGACCAGATATTAATGAAATAGAATCCCACATCTTTAATAATCTTAATGCTAATCCGTCTTCAATTTATAATTTAAGTGAAAATTTTAACTCTTCATCACACTCAGATGGTTCATATTTTATTAACTCTGATATTTTGAGTTCATACATTCAGGGCCTTAATTCAAAAAAATCAGCTGGAAACATCTCAGAAATTTCGAAAAGCTTTTTTAAATTTTGTGACATTAATATTTAATAATTGCATAAATAAAAGCTTTTTTCCCAACTCCTGAAAAAAAACTGCAATTATTCCAATTAAAAAAAAAACCTAAATGCTTTGAAGTCAACAACTTTAGACCAATTTCATTGCTGTCAAATCTTGGAAAACTTTGGGAACGTATTATTAAAGATAAAATGGATTTTGGGATTGATGCTCAATACATCTATGACTTTCAATTTGGCTGTAAAAAACAACACTCAACGGTTCATGCTCTATTGAAATTTGAAAATGATTTGATTCTCAGCCTTCGGAGGCGGAAATGCACTTTGGCGGTAGCGCTAAAAGTTGAAAAAGCCTTTGACAAGGCTTATCATATTGGTATTGTGTATTAACTAATGCAGATTGGTTTCAATTCCATCCTCATTTAAATTTTGCACGCCTCAGCAATGGAAAGTTTTTTGTTTATATTAATAATGTGTCCTCAGAATTTGGTATAATTGGGAGAGGTGTACCTCAAGAAGCTATATAGCCTATTTGCATAGTATTTTTATTTACGACTTTCCGCATTTGAACAATGGTTCGACAGGGATTCTTTATGCAGACGATTTACTTGCATATCCTCTTGGTTGTACTACTCCTGTTTATATTGCACATGCTTTTGCATATTTTGTCACTTTTTTTGCCTTTTTTGCATTTTTACTACGTTTGTGCTTATACATATAAGCATATTTGACACCTAATAAAAACTAAACATTTAAAATATATATTGATTAATTTTTTAAAAATTAAACTATATCGCTAAAAACTAGGTTTAAAAAAAATAAAGTAAATTATTTGTATAAATGAAATTTGACCTTAAAAACTAAATTATAATTAGTTTTATAAAATATATATATTGCAGTTTTTTCCTAATCGTGCGGTATTACATTAAAGTTCATCTGTTAAACTTTTTTTCAATCTGTGAAATATGACTTGAAAAAGCATTTAGGGTATTCACATAAGAAAAAATGCCATATCGAGCAACTGCAAGCGGTACACGAAAAATCATGAGTTTCCTGATATAAATCATTAGGGGTATTCACGACTCAGTGCACTTGCCTGTGCAGTTGAGGACTTGTGCACTTTACAAAAACAAAATACACGTACGTCAAAAATCTGCACAAGTGCTTTTCTTCTATTGCCGTAAACTTGAAGACTTGAGCAGCTGTGTACTTTTGTGCATTGAAAAATTGTGTGAACTCAGTAAATGCTGAGTGCACTAAGCCCTTCACTAGCACTAAAATATATTGAAAGAAATTATATTTTCCACTATTTTTTACCAGTTTAGTAAAAGTAAAGGCTTTACTTCACTATCACTAGGGATTTTAGTGATAGTGTTATATTGCTGCACTATAACTAAATTGAGTGGTAGTTACTAAATCTCTACTGCACTCAAATAGTGAAAATTTGGGCAGTCACTAAATGAAAGCTGCAATTGAAAGTGTTTCCACTCAAATCCAAATATGACTGATTTTGAAACTATTTCAGTCAGACTCGAAGTAAAAAAATCTATAATTAAGAAGAACTATTTTTCGAGCTTTGGGTCAGATATATTTATGAAGAAAACAACTACAAAAGCTCTGAATGAGCAATGCTATAAATAAACTGTGCTCATTTACTTTTAATTCAGTGAAAACTTTTTGTGTTTTACTACGATTAGTGCAGGTATTTTTTTTTTGCACTATTAATTTAGTGGAAAAAAAAGTTGCACTAAGCTGAAGAAATTTTTTATTCCACTATTCTTATATGAATTTGAGTGAAAAAATGTTCACTATCACTATCACTCATGTGCAGTGAGGCTAATATTTTTCAATTCATCAGTAAAAACTAATAGAAGATAGAGAATAATTTTACACTATCAGTACATGTAAGCTGATACTGCAAATTTAGTGCACTACGCCCATCTCTGCTAAAAAGTCAGTGAAGTGATGAGTATCGAGAGTACCGAGTACAAGAACGAAAACCTTAGCAACTTTGTGTGATGTGTTATATGGAAAATTTGACGCACAAAATTTTAAAATTGGGCAATCGTAATCCCATCGTTTGCTGTTTTTCATGAAATTTTTTGCTTTTGATGTGCATGAAAAACAGCGTTATCTTTAATCTGATTGCAAACATTTACAATTTTTTGTTGCACATTGGACGAGCTGTTTCCGGCCTATAATTTCTGACAAATAATTTTTTTACAATTATAAAACTAGCCAATATTTTTACAAAAAAATCAATTTTTAAAGGTCACTTAAAACCACTCCAGCTCACGGATAGCTATAGCTAGAGTCGAAATATTCGGCTAATCATAATAACATAAGCCAAGGATTGTTTTGAGCATTTGTGCCGAACAAAATTTTTTTATATGGAGCGTGAGGCGCCTTAATAAATATACAGTGGCTCACAGCTTGTTTTATGCAGTGCATACTTTAAACTTTAGGGCTTTATAAAAACAAAACTAACAGGAATACAAAAGATAATATGCTGTCATTTAAGAGAGCAAAAAGTCTAGTTAAATAAAAGTTTTTCATTAATTGTGAATACATATATTTAGTTGTTTAAAAAATAAGAGAACAGAAAATACTGCTTAATTTCATCTCGCAGCTTATTTTATGCAGTCACTTCTCTCTGTTACGGTACTCAAATGCTGCGCTGTCTAACGGTACTTTCGTTAGCTATGCCTTCGTTCTATTTTTATAATTGCTTTGTGTTAGCTTTTTAGTCTGATTTTTTTTTGCTTCAAGTGTCTGCTTCTATGATTATTTAAAATAGGAGCGCGCAAAACGCTACAATAACGAGAATTGGTTATATACTATTTGAAAAACAGCAGCTCGCAGTGAAAAATGGCTGAAATGGTTAATATCAATTCCTCTACAGTGCAAAAGATCATCGAGCGCTTCGTCCAAAAAAATCGCTTGCACAATAAGAGCAAAGAAGCACCAAACAAAATTTTTAATGCAACCGACGAGCGGCATATTGTACGGAAGATAAATTCTAACCCGACACTCTCAGCTCCGAAAATGGCTTTTGAAGTTCAAACTGACCTGAGCAAACAGTGTAGTGCTGAAACTATTCGACGTGTCTTGCGCAAAAAGAACTTTCATGGCCGAGTAAAACGAAACAAGCCGTTTATTAGCCCCAAAAACAGATTATGCAGACTCAACTACGACAAAGAACATATGACCAAGGCCCCAGAGTACTGGACTTCAGTTATTTATGCAGATAAGTCGAAGATCAATTTATTCTGTTCAGATGGTATGTGCTATATGTGGCGAAAACCGAATACCGAGGCCAACAAAAAAAACTTAAAACAAACCGTGAAACATGGCGGTGGCAGCGTCATGGTTTGGGCCTGAATGTCAGCTGCTGGTACTGGGAAGTTGCCGTTTATTGAAACAACAATGGACAAATTTAAGTACCTACTGATCCTGAAGAAATATTTGCTGCAGAGTGCAAAGGTTCTGGGTATAAAATTGAATTTCCGATTTTACCAGGGTGACGATCAAAAGCATAAAGCGGGTATTGTGCAAACCAGGCTAATATACAACTGCCCACAATTGATGCCGCCGCCAGCACAGTCGCCAGACCTTAATGTTATTGAAAATCTGTGGTCTTTATTAGAAAATAACATCCGGAAAAAAATTTTAAACAAAAACCACCTGAAAGAGATATTGAAAACGAGGTGGGCGAATATTTTGCCAACTATCACTCAAAAACTGGTCGCATCAATGCCAAACCATCTTAGATCTGTTGTGGACAACAAGGGCTATCATACCAAATAATAAAAATATCAAATATCATTAATTAATACGAAAAATTTATAAATAACAGGTGACTGCATAAAATAAGCTGTGATATGAAATTAAGCAGTATTTTCTGGTTTCTTAATTTTAAGCCAACTTAATATATATTTTTACAATAAATTAAGTAAATTTATTAAACTAAACATCTTGTTCTTTTAAATGATACTATATTATTTTTTCTATTCCTGTTAGTTTCTATGTATATATATTATGTATATATATGTATATATATTAGGGCGGGTCAAATTCTGGCTCAGCGAAATTCGTAAAATACATGTAATTTCAAGACTTTTTCTCCACTACAGCATATACAAATTCTGAAAAAAAGCTGTGCGGACTTTCGTAAATAGATTCATACACATACATTCATACATTCATATTTTATAATTGAGAACAAAATCTATTTACGAAAGTCCGCACAGCTTTTTTTCAGAATTTGTATATGCTGTAGTGGAGAAAAAGTCTTGAAATTACATGTATTTTAGAATTTCGCTGAGCCAGACCTCCAAAAAATTCGTCCATACAAATTGACCCGGCCTAATATATATATTTCGATATCGAAAGTAAATCGCTACATTTTAATATCGTTATCTGGTTTGCTGATTATCGTCGCTAACACATTAACCTGTATGAGTGGGTTTATATAATTTAATACTCATTTAAAACTTTATAAATGGTGGAGGGTCAGTATATGATTTGAATACAAAATCTTTAGGTTTGAATAAATCAGCTCAACTAGCTAATAGCTTATAATATGATTCACATAATAGGTCTGTTCGCGTACTCGAATGCAAACGAAATATTTTAAAAGTTTTTACTAGAAAGTGCCTGAAAAGCGTTCGTTTTCTGAGAGAATTGGGTAATAGAGAGGAAATCACAGTTTCTCTCCGTTCAAGTTTTTTAAAGTTTTTACAAGAAGAATTTCATCTTGTAAAAATATGAAAACTGTCAAATGGTAGCTGTGTGTGTGTAGCAGCTGAGTTTTTTTAGATTTTCTTAGACGTATTTGACATTTTTCAATATTTTACTAGAAAGCGTTCGTTTACTTTTTAAAGTTGAAGTTAATTCTCTCTCAATTTTATTACTTTTGACGCTTTTCATTTTTTTACCAGAAAAGTACGCAAACAGACCTAATATAATATCATGGAATGGAAAATCTGAAAGTATCTTTATGGGCGAAAAAGTTCCGGGATTATTAATAAAAAAAGGGTTTTTGGGCAAAGGTATATTTATTACTCAATATAGTTGTCTTCGAAGGCGGCACACTTGCTATAAAGATTTACCAACATTTCGATGCCCTTTTTTTAGTACGAAACGTCCAAGTCTTTGAAATATGCCTCGGCTACCGCGATGGCTTTCTCATTTAATCTGAATCTCTTTTCCTGGAACTACCGCTTGAGGTTTGGGAACAGATAATAGTCGCTGGGGGCCAAGTCTAGAGAATACGGTGGGTTTACAACCATTTCGATTCCTAATTGGTCCAATTTAGCCATCGCTTTCAAGGTCGTGTGAGACGGAGCGCTATCGTGATTTTACATAACTTTTCTCTTCTGTCCAATGTTTAGTTGGTCCACGCACGCTGTATAATACTCTCCTGTGACTTCTCTTCCCTTCTGCAGATAATCGATGAAGATAATGTCATGCACATCCCAAAAAAAGTAGGCGTTGGTCTTTTTGCCGCTTTGGTTGACTTTCGTGACTTTACAGCAACTGTACAGGCTGCCTATTAGACTCAGGCGTATGCAAATGGACCCATGTTTCAACATTATCAACTGTTGAATCATCAACTCGCTGCTGTTTTTTGTCGACGGTCTTTTTTGTTTATTCCCAGGACATACTGGAATAAAGGTGTGCCGTTTGAACTAGCTTTGACACCTAGTCAAATAGAAGGGTCGAAATTAAATGACAAAGTCGGGTATGGCGTCAACTCAAAAGAATTAGGGGTATCCTTGGTTCGTAGGCTGCCTGATCACTGTAGTGTTTTCCAAGCAGGAATGATGGCAATTAGGGAAATTGCACATTGCTCTCAGAAAATGTCATCTCTAAACGAGCAATCTACATCTTCTCGAACAGCCAAGCAGCGATTAAATCGATGGAGGAAGTATCCATTAACTCTAAAGTAGCCAAAAAAATGCGTGCTGCATTAGGCAAAGTGCCCAACTTTTTCACCTTAGCTTAATATCGGTACCTGGACATAAGGACATACGCACACAGATAATTTAATCCACTAACACAACCAAATTAGTGCCCTACCGACTTCGCCGATTGCTGATAACTTTTGAAAGGGTGATCACCTCAACTACCTGGTTTTCAATAGAATTGATTGTAGCACTCCGTTGTTAGCACTGCGCTTATAGTTTTATGAACGAACCCCTTAATCCTTTCAACCTCCATTCAAATGAATGAACGAGCTTTTTAATAGTTTTAACTTAAGCTCAATTGTGTGAACGTCATAACTCCCAAACCATACATCCTACAAGGACGTCATTTTTTGTGATTTTCTATTTTTTCCGTTTTTTTGCCATGACTCCTAAACCATACATCCTAAAAGGACGATTTATGCACCAAATTGCTCGTCAAGCCTCTGCCTACAAGACTGCATCCTTGGAAAAATTCTCAAAATTATATAACATGTTCATTTTTTATGTCCTTTTTTGTGAATTTTTTATTTTTTTTTCGCCATCAAATACGCCCTAAAATCCAAACTACACCACTGACAAGGACGAATTATGCATCACAATGATCACCATGGCATCGTCCTTAGGGGGGGTACTTTGTTGAAATACATTTTGCTCTATATCTTGTAGTTTAGGAGTTGTAGAACACTTTTTGGAGTGGTAGTTGGACAAATATATGTGGCTTTTTCGTCATAACTCCCAAACCATACATCCTACAAGAACAATTTATGCACCAAAATGTTTGTCATTAAAATACCCATACGACTGCATTCTTAGAAAAAACTTTCAAGAATCTTAGTTTTCTACGTAATTTTTTGTGATTTTCTACTTTTTCCGTTTTTTGGCCATAACTCCTAAACCATACATCTTAAAAAGACGATTTATACACCAAATTGCTCGTCAAGCCTCTGCCTACAAGACTGCATCCTTGGAAAAATTCTCAAAATTATATAACTTGTTCATTTCTTATGTCCTTTTTTGTGAATTTTTTATTTTTTATTTTTTCGCCATCAAATTCGCTATACATTTTTACCTACATTCGATTGTACGAAAAGAGCTATTATCCGTTTTAACATCCACTCGGTTGTATGAATGAACGTGTCAATCATTTTTACTTATATCGTTCAGCACTTTAATGGATGCTGTAGTTGGATGGCATGAATGCTACAACTGGTCGGGCCAATATTCCATCTGAACAGTTTCTTATTGTTTATGTCTGTGGTCACAAGGAATAATAACTAAGCTCAAAATATCGTAAAAAAGCGATATGGAATTTACTTTATTGCCAATTTTTGGAAGTATGCATATATCCATTTTTTGCCCAGAATTGATCATCACTTATGTCTGCACATATTTTGATTGTAACAGTTCATGTATTTAAAAAAATGGATCGTATTTCATGCATTAAAATATCGTTTTTTACGATACTTTGAGTTTAGTCGTTATTCCTTGTGACCACAGATATAGCAATAGATATTTATTTAATGATGATTCTATGTTCCGGAACAATCGCGTCGGAAGCGAATTTCATCTGGGGGGGCAGTACAAATGGGGGGGCAGTACAAATGGTGGTGCAAAAAAAGTTCACCAAAATTTCTTCACATGAAACATGAAGAAGAGAGAAAGAAGAGGAAAATATATAATACAAAAATATTATCGTTGTAAAAAAACTGATATTTTGAATAACTTTTCCTTTTAAATTGTTTATCTAGCTAAAAAAGTGGGGGGGGGGCAACTGCCCACCTTTCCCCCCGCTTCCGACGCCAATGTTCCGCAACGTTGCCCTTTCTTTCACTCACTGGCATTAATGCCGTACAAGTAACACCTGAGACAGGTGCCCAGCTGTTGCTCCCGTTAATTTAGTAAGAAACTTACCTGATTATTTGCTAATTTGCTAATCAAATTTTTTGATAAGCCGTTGATGAACAAGTTTTCATTAAAAATTTCCAAAATGTTCTTGAGCTTTGTCTTAAAAATGAAAACTCCCTTTTCCGATTCCGAGTGAAAAAATTATTCATGATAGGGCTGATATATTTTCAAATAAATATATCTTTTAAAAATATTTTTCACAACATTAACGACAAAATTTCCACAAAAAGTTTGGACTCAATCACTTTGAACAACTGTGAGAAATGAAAGACAAGCTTCTTGCAATTAAGGTTGGGTTAATTTAATTCGTGTTTGTGGAAAATTGTCTGGTTCCCTCGACAAGTCGGATGGTTTGACAAACTTTCAGTTGCTAAATTGACTGTTAAGATTGATGCAACTAAAGGGTTCTGATCAATTTAATAACCTCTGAAACTCGATTGCAACGTACAAATAATGCTATTGACTTAACTTGCAATGTGGTTGTTACAATAACTCATTCTGTTCGCTTGTCTGCAATGGCTTCGGTTAGTTATATCAGACAAATTATGTTTCTTACAATGGTAAGAGGAGTTGAAGTTATTAAAATTGCGCGGTTAAAGCAACGAACATGTCATATTTTCATTTCAACTGAACAAAAATTTGGAAATGAGGGGACTGTGAAGGAACGATCATTTACGGTAATTAAAAATCAATTGTGTTTATATCACTCTGTTTACATTGAGCAAATATTAGTTGTAGCAACTTTCTTCCGATTACCCCAGACCATATTCATTTCCCGCAATAAATTAGTTTTCTGAGTGCGTGGAAATGAGACAGCAGACAAGCTTGCTACGAAAGGTCCATCAGTGACTTCAATGATTCGGAACTCACCGATCATCCCGATGGCAACTGTCAAACTGCTTCTCAATGAGTACACTACATCGAGAGCCAATACAAGATGGGGTGACTCTCAACGTGCAGAGCACCAAGACTTATCTGGCCGACTCTAAACCTTAAACAATCGAGAGCCCTTCTCTCGTTGGGAGAACTAGAGGTAGCCAAGCTAGTGGCCGTTCGCACAGGGCACTGTTTAATAGGCAGACGTGCCTCCAGACTTGGAGCCATCGAAAATGACTTCTGCATATGCTGCAGGGACAAGGACGAGGAAGAAACCATCTCCCACCTTCTATATTCATGTCCAGCGCTCGCTAGAAGAATTCATAAATATTTGATGTCGTTCTTCTTTTCCAAGCTTGATGCCCTGTCAAGGACAAGCGTGAAACGTCTTATAAGCTTCACCAAAAGCTCAATGTGGTTCCACTCGGTCTGAAGATGCTGCAGGGACAAGGACGAGGAAGAAACCATCTCCCACCTTCTATATTCATGTCCAGCGCTCGCTAGAAGAATTCATAAATATTTGATGTCGTTCTTCTTTTCCAAGCTTGATGACCTGTCAAGGACAAGCGTGAAACGTCTTATAAGCTTCACCAAAAGCTCAATGTGGTTCCACTCGGTCTGAAGGCCAAGTGTGCAGTTGGTATCACAATAAACCTTATTGGTCTAAGTGAGCTGTGGTACGTGTGGTATGGTTTAAGCACGGCTGCTGTCTCAACCTAAACTAACGAATTAGTTTCAGGCAGTCTTACTAACGACCCTAAAATGGCTATAACTTTTCAAATAATTTGAATTTCGAAAAATCCTTTTAAGGAGATATTTTTAAATTATCGAAAAATGACAAAAAAATTTAATTTTTAATTTTCCACTCTAGAATTCTTAGGTCTTATTCCTTAAGTATTAGTATAATTTGTATCATTGTTTTAATTTTTGTTCACTTTTACTTTTCTTCTTTAAGACACTTGTATATGGTTTTTTTTTTGCACCATTTTTAACCTAACAAAAACTCTTACAAAACTCTAAGCTTTTCTTTTTTACTATATCATAAATTTCTTGTTATTTCCTAAGCTCAACTATTCATTAACTGATTCATTAATTTTTATCATGCACTCACAAACTTACCTATGCTCACAAATAATCATCCAATAATCATATTCTTCCTTGGTACCCACCTTGTCCCCACCATTTTATGCTTACTAGAAAGCAACTTTTTTAAGCTTAACTACTACACTTTTATTTCTATTAATTATTTATTTTTTTATAAAATTTCTTTTATCAATTAAAACAACAAACATAAAAATTAACACTAACAGCGCCAAATAGTTATTGCCCTGAGAAGGTGTCACTAGCTAAAAAGAACTCACCACGCTACTCATTTGGTAGACGAACTAAAATACACCGCGAAAAGGGAACACCAGGTAAAATTCTAGTTTGCCTGAATCTAAATTTTTAGTTTTAACTTTTAATAGTTAATTGAAAGTACCGGCACTTTAAACTAAGCTTGGACCTTATTGCCTCGCATTTTTTATAATGTTTTAATTTAATACTCCTTTGTTTGTTTTTTGTTAACCCTGATTTTGTATTAGTCTGGTTGTAATGTCGTTGTAATTAATTTGTACTCCTGGCTTAACCTTTATCTCTCATCACTGTTTGTTAATCGGAAATAATTTTTTTATTCGCACTTCTTAGCACCTGGCGCCTATTGTCCCGAAAAGGTGAATCTGGATAAAACTCCCCAATATTCATTCGGCATCAAACATCATGAACTCAAATGCGATGAAACGCCAGGTTTGTAATTTATTTTCAAGTCTTTTCTCTTTTTTTGTTTGCACGAGTTTTATTGTATGTTTTTTTTTTTGCAATTTTTTATAAACAGCACCCGGTTCTTATAAACCGGAAAAGGTCATGCTCGAGCACACACCTGCTTTTAGCTTTGGCTTGAAAACTAAGCAGATCATTGTAAATGATACACCCGGTGAGTAGCTGTAGCTCTTTAGGCTGTACAGCCTAAACTGTACCTCAAGACGCACCTTAAAATTCCCGCAAGAAGCACCTTTTGCATTTATAATGATAGTTTTTTTCATTTATCTTTGTTTGTTATTCAAAATTTATAAAAAACAGCACCTGGCGCCTACCGTCCAGAAGCTGTGCGTTTAGATTTTACACCCGCCTACAGCATGGCAGGCAAAGCTTCACAAGATCAAGTCGACTCAACGCCAGGTAGGTTATAGCCAGCTACTACTACTACTAACACCCTACCAAAATTGTTCTTGTAAGTTGTACTAACATTAAATTGTTTCACTGCACTTATGACTGATTTTATAAAGTAATAATTTTCCTTTTTAATTACAGCACCTGGCGCCTATCAACCCGAGAAATGCAATTTGGATAAAACACCATCGTACAGCTTTGGCATCAAAGTGCCAATATTGAAAAAACAGGATACACCAGCACCGTGTGCTTATCAAATAGAAAAGGTGCGCCTCGACCACACACCTGCTTATAGCTTCTCTGGCCGCCATGATATTCATAAAGTTGACAACACTCCAGCGCCAGGTGCCTATGCGCCTGAGAAACACAGCTTGGAGCATACACCTGCCTATAGCATGGCCGGAAGACATGAGGCTCACAAGGCTGACAGTACTCCAGCTCCTGGCTCATATGCTCCTGAAAAATGCAATCTAGATCATACACCTGCCTACAGTTTTGGCGGGCGACATGAATTGCATAAGGCGGATAATACTCCAGCTCCGGGAACTTACGCTCCTGAGAAGCACAATTTAGATCAAGCTCCTGGATTTTCTATGCTTGGACGACATGAGGCACTCAAGGTTGCCGAAACACCAGCACCTGGTTCTTATGCGCCAGAAAAATGTAAATTAAATCATACACCTGCTTATAGTTTTGGTGGTCGCCATGACCCCCATAAAGCCTTTAATACCCCGGCACCGGGTTCTTATGAACCTGAGAAACACAGTCTAGATCACACACCCGCCTACAGCATAACAGGTCGACATGACGCCCTCAAATCTGATACCACACCAGCTCCTGGTTCATATGCCCCTGAGAAATGTAACATTGATCACACGCCTTCTTACAGCTTTGGTGGACGACACGATCCTCATAAAGCTTTCAACACACCTGCACCTGGTGCATATGCACCTGAAAAACACAACCTGGATCACACACCCTCCTACAGCATATCAGGTCGACACGACGCCCTCAAAACTGATATCACACCAGCACCTAGCTCTTATGCACCTGAGAAATGCAACTTGAATCATACACCAGCCTACAGTTTTGGTGGTCGTCATGACCCCCATAAAGCCTTTAACACACCGGCACCTGGTGCTTATGCCCCAGAGAAGCACAACCTGGATCACACGCCCTCATACAGTATAGCAGGACGTAATGAGGCACTCAAAGTGGATAGTACTCCTGCACCTGGCTCTTATGCACCTGAGAAATGCAATCTTGATCACACACCTGCCTACAGTTTTGGTGGCCGACATGATCCCCATAAGGCCTTCAACACTCCTGCACCTGGTGCGTATGCCCCGGAGAAGCACAACATGGATCACATGCCTTCATACAGCATAACAGGACGACCTGAAGCACTCAAAAGTGATGATACCCCAGCTCCAGGTTCTTATGCACCTGAAAAATGCAACTTGGATCATACTCCTGCCTACAGTTTTGGTGGCCGTCATGATCCCCATAAGGCCTTCAACACTCCTGCACCTGGTGCTTATGCCCCGGAGAAGCACAACATGGATCCCACGCCTTCATACAGCATTACAGGACGACCTGAAGCACACAAAAGTGATGATACCCCAGCTCCTGGTTCATATGCACCTGAGAAATGCAACTTGGATCAAACACCTGCCTACAGTTTTGGTGGCCGACATGATCCCCATAAGGCCTTTAACACTCCTGCACCTGGTGCTTATTCCCCGGAGAAGCACAACATGGATCACATGCCTTCATACAGCATAACAGGACGACCTGAAGCACTCAAAAGTGATGATACCCCTGCTCCTGGTTCTTATGCACCTGAGAAATGCAACTTGGATCATACTCCTGCCTACAGTTTTGGTGGCCGCCATGATCCCCATAAGGCCTTCAACACTCCTGCACCTGGTGCGTATGCTCCGGAGAAGCACAACATGGACCACACGCCTTCATACAGCATAACAGGACGACCTGAAGCACACAAAAGTGATGATACCCCTGCTCCTGGTTCTTATGCACCTGAGAAATGCAACTTGGATCATACACCTGCCTATAGTTTTGGTGGCCGGCATGATCCCCATAAGGCATTTAACACTCCTGCACCTGGTGCTTATGCCCCAGAGAAGCACAACATGGATCACACGCCTTCATACAGCATAACAGGACGACCTGAAGCACTCAAAAGTGATGATACCCCAGCTCCTGGTTCTTATGCACCTGAGAAATGCAACTTGGATCATACACCTGCCTACAGTTTTGGTGGCCGGCATGATCCCCATAAGGCCTTCAACACTCCTGCACCTGGTGCTTATGCCCCGGAGAAGCACAACCTGGACCACACACCTGCTTTCACTATGCTTGGACGATATGAGGAACACAAAGTCAGTGAATCTCCAGCACCTGGCTCCTACGCACCTGAAAAGCACAATCTGGATCACACTCCTTCGTACAGTTTTGGTGGCCGTCATGATCTTCAAAAACCCAACGGAACGCCTGCGCCTGGCGAGTACAGTCCTGAAAAGTGTCGCTTGGATCATTCACCAGCCTTTACCATGCTTGGTAAGCATTCGGCTAAAATTGCAAATGATACTCCTGCACCTGGTGCTTATGCACCAGAAAAATGCAGACTAGACGGCACGCCCGCTTTCACTATGGCTGGTAAGCATGATCCTAAACTGCTTGATGATACTCCAGCACCTGGCGCCTATTACACCGAGAACGTACGTCTCGATCATACACCCGCCTATAGTTTTGCTGGACGCCACGATTTAAGCAAGCCTAGTGACACACCTGCTCCAGGTGCTTATAGCCCAGAGAAGTTGCGACAAGATCACAATCCTGCTTACACAATGAGTGGGCGACAACAAGTCAAGTTCTCACATGACACTCCAGCACCTGGTGACTATGCACCAGAAAAGTGTAGACTAGATAATGCACCTGCTTACTCCATCACTGGACGTCATGATTTGCATAAGCCTAATGAAAATCCAGCTCCCGGTGATTACTGTCCCGAAAAAACACGCTTAGACAACAATCCCGCTTACAGCTTTGGTGGCAAACACGATCCCAAGATCGCATATGAGACACCTGCACCTGGAGATTATTGCCCAGAAAAATGTCGCCAGGATAGCAATCCTGCCTACAGTTTTGGTGGCCGACATGATCTAAAGGTGATAAGTGTTACTCCCGCTCCTGGCGATTACTGCCCCGAAAAATGCCGCCTAGCTCATACTCCTGCCTTTACTATGGCTGGTAAACATGATCTTAAGGTAATCAACAATAACCCCGCACCTGGTGCTTATGCACCAGAAAATTGCCGTCTTGATCACACGCTTGCCCACACATTCACCAGTCGCCACGAAGAGCATAAACAAAGCCCAACCCCAGCACCTGGTGACTACAGTCCCGAAAAGGTGCGTCTCGATCACACTCCAGCTTTTAGTATTACAGGCCGTGCTGTGGAGCATAAAATGAGCAGTACACCTGCACCTGGAGACTACAAGCCGGAGGAGTGTAATCTGGAGCATACACCTGCTTATACGTTCGGACTGCGGACGAGCACACCGATGCGCAGTGAATCGCCCGCACCTGGCCACTATCAGCCGGAGAAGGTAAATCTGGATCATGGACCAGCGTATACATTCGGCGTGAAAGTGAATCGAGAACGTGTCAGTGATACACCAGGTAATAAAGAGTAAAGTTAGCATAAAACCATTTTAGCAATATGATTGGGGTGGGATTTTTACCCACAACACATATTTTTATAGGACCCACTGCCTATGAGCCAGAAAAGCACACACTAGAACACACAGCTGGTTACACTTTCGGCACAAAATCTGAGACAAGATTAGCTTATGAATCACCAGGTATGCACAAAGCTACAAAGCACCATACAGCACTAAGCTTAAAACATATATATATCTTGTTATAGAGCCTTAAATCAATTCAAAAAAGCCCAAAGCTTGAAGCAAAAGCTAAAAATTCATGTATTTTAAGTTGTTAAATGCTTTCTTCGAGTCTTTTAATATCATATAATAATGTTATAATAGGAGGATTCACGATTCAGTGAACTTGCCAGTGCAGTTGAAGACTTGTGCACTTTACAAAAATACATAACACATACGTCAAAAACCTGCACAAGTGCTTTTCTACTGTGGCCTGAAACTTGAGGATTTGAGCAGTTGTGATGGTGGAGTGTTTACGAAAATCTAAGCGCACTAAATCGTGAACACCCCAATTATCTTTTACTACTTTTTTTCTACTTCTATCTGGCTACCTTTTCGCGTAACTTTTTAATTTCTTATATTTTGTTATATTAGCACCTGGCACATATTATCCAGAAAATTGCCTACAAGGTCATCAGTCGCCCTCTTTTAGTTTTGGCCTGAAAACTATTACAATGCCTGGTAAGTCTTATACCATTTTGTTCTAAGTTTTTCTATTACTTTCTTATACATTTTGCCTTATTTTGCCATTTTGTAAATATATGTGTTCTCTTATTTTCATGCCAAACTATTTATTGTTTCATCTGATTGTTTTTATTGCTATTGTTGTCGTTCTTGCACGTTCGCTTGTCCACACACATGCATATCCACTTTTATTTTTGCCGACACATCCAACTGTATTTTTTATCATATCGTTTACGTATTGTGTACAGTTCAGCCAAAGGGTGCTTATGTTGAAGATCGGATATTGCAAAGACGTGAAAGACGTTTGGCAAGTCCTGGTAAGCATTATGGTTAGGTTTAAGTGTTCAATATTATGCTTAAGCTCTTGGTGTTTGGTTTATTTTTGTTTGTGGTTTGCAGAAACAAAAGTCTTAAGAAAATACTGAAAAAGTTACAAAAGTGGCAAAGACAGCAATCATTTTCTAACACAATAATGCAATATCGTTCACTGGATATTATGTTAACACCTAATTTAAAATACCTTCACAGTGCTTGTTTAATTTAATTTCTCTGTTGTTTTTTTTGTCTGTTTTTTTAACTAACCTTATTAAAAAATACTAACATTCACGATCTTAAAGTTAATTTTAGAGGAGAGACTAAGTAAAAGTTTTCTCTTTCTATTGGTTCTTTAAGATACAATTAAATTCACAATATAAAAAGTAAAAGTTTACAACAAGTAAAAGCTTTCTCTTTCTTTTGGTTCTTTAAGATACAATTAAATTCACAATCTTTTTGTAAAAAAAGCATATACATTCATATAAAAAAATTATTTTGTTTAGTTTCCAAATGATTTTTTTGAACATAAGGTTTGGGTACAAACCAAAATATCCGAATTAAAATATCCAGAGCCAAAATCTCCAGAAGTCAAAATATCCAAAATTAATTTAAATTTTATTGTATTACTGACATGATTTAACTAAAAAACTAATGTTATGACAAAAATATTTTGACATAAAAATTCTAAAAGCAATGTTTATCATTTCAAAGTTTATTGAACAACCCTTCAGGAAAAATCGGAAGGCTTCCATCTAAATGTGATAAAGAAACATTCCCCACCGTATCTTTCGGAAACTAAGGTGTAGTTTTTTATTTGTGTTGTTTCCAAATCGCTTCTTTAAGAATGCATGTGCAAACTTTTACTTATTGTCAAGCAATGAAAACAGAAAATGTTAATATCATTGTTTCCTAGCCGCTCATTATAGAATTCGATAGTCTAGTGGTAGCGCGCTTGACTGTCGCTCAGGGGTCCCGGGTTCGAATCCTGGCTGGGCATTGTCATAACAAGAGAGATTAATGTTTCCACATTCATTTTTAGAACAGCGGATAGGAATGTTTCCACATTCATTTTTAACACAGCGGAGAGGAATGTTTACCTTTGATGACATGCTATGTACAAAAAGACATGGAATGTCCAACGGAAGGGAATTCTTCCTACATTTCATCTAATATTTCCTGTTTATATTCGGGATTGTTTCCATTTCCTGGAGGGAATAGTTCTTATTATTGTGTGTGTGCCCTTAATGATATACCTACATAATAAAAGTGTGGTAGCGAATGTTTAATGAATAATCAAAATCTTATTTTCATTTTTTGTTGCAATCGTTCACACTTTTGCTTAAAAACACTGTAGTTTGATTTTTGACTCCGATATTTGAAACACATTTGAATAGATTTTTGAAGTGAGAACTTTACTTTTTTTTAGGCGCGTTGAATGATTTGACACCCTTTCTCACGAGACGACATACAGTGTAGCGAGGTCTACGGGATGTGGGACGAAAATAAAAGGAATAATCCTAGGTATATGAAACTTAGCATATGTTATTATTTCATACAAAATGAACAATAAACGTGAAATATCTCGAGTTGTAGAAAGTATAAGAAAAGAAATAAACAAAATATTATTTTTAACTAGATTCACATGACTACGAGCAGAAATGACTACGCCCTTCCTACTACAGAAACATGACTACGCCCTTCGCAAAACCTCCCATAAAAAATCAAAGTGTTAGAAACAAAATCAACTTGTTTTTTATTTACTAGATTCACATAATAACCACATAAAAATTTCATCAAATATCTGCCACGCTCTCCGCCCACCTCCCATACAAAATAAAGAACTAAAGTGCAATATCTACAGTTGTGTTTAAAATTTAAGAAACACAATTAAGTAGTTTTTTATAAACTAGATTCACATAATTATCATATCAAAATTTCATCAAGATCTGTCACGCCTTTCCATGAATATGTATGGGAGATGGCCACAAAAATATTTTTATTTTCTTAAAATTTTACATAAATCTTAATCATGATAAAAAATTATTAACTGTTATCAAAGCTATATGTAGAGTAACTCGAAAGAAAGTAAGAGAAATCGTGATCAGTAATGAAATAAATTGAGTTATAATTCGTTTCGTAATCTTAATTTTAAAAGAATTTATCGATTTCATTATCATATTTTTTTTGTAATATTTTTTTATTATATTTTCCTAGAAGATAAAGAAGGCTCTGTTGAAATCAGAAAAAATCTATCTATATTAGATAGTTTTTAGAGATCTTACGGTTATAATTTAAACTAATTTTTCTAAGCTCTTTATCACTAGCTTCTAAAGCTTCTTCTGAAAGCATTAAAGTTATCTATTATTTCAGTTCCATGAACAAGAATTTCTTGTTATATTGGCATTTCATACCAATTACTATCTTTTAAATACTGCTAGAAAGAACGATCTAACAAGGGATTAAAAATGTATTTCTTAATCAATTTACCTCTAACTAATGTCCGTAAAATCAAACTGAATTTTTTTTTTATATATCACTATCAACCTTTAAAATACTAGCGGATATACTGGTAATCAAAGCACAATCTTCTAGTTGTATGCCCATCATTTGAAGTACCATACCCAGTTCGACTCTAACGACAATTAGGCCCATCTTTTCCTTAAACTCTCTTTGAATTCATAACAAGCCTAAGGCCTTTTCTACACTTGGTCAACGCAATTCCAACGCAACTTCAACGCAACAGCGAAAAAGTTGAAAAGCAATGCAACTATAATCCGAATGCTTTCAGACTTATGTTAATACTCATGTTTTTCGACTTCTTGCACTAATTTAATTGTTAATACGTGCTCATTCATTCTGCAAACTATTTCTTTTTCTTTTAGATTCTATTAATAAAAAAAAGGAACTAATTAGTACACTTATTCAAATAGATTAATATATTGCGTACTGCACTACAAATAATTGAATTCATAAAACAAACACACTGATGCAACGAGTCGCCGATGAAAATTGCGGAAAGCCGCGTTGCGTTGAACAGGTTGAGAACGTGTCGAGAGCTTGTTGCGTGCAAGTTGCTTAATCTGAAGGTTCTTGTATAAAAACACAGGCTAGCAACTTGAGTTGGAGTTGCGTTGACCAAGTGTGGAAAAGGCCTAAGACTACAAACTTCACTACAATCATTCGGGTATCTATCATAAGTATAAATGATCGAAAACGACAGCGTTTTTTTAAGTAGTCGCGCAGGAAGGGACAAATTGTAACCAATTTTAATAATTCTAGGGAAGGTCATTGTCAGAGCCTTTATAAATAATTTAAGGCGAACCAAAATTAAACCAAATGCGTACACCTCAATAAATCTGAGCCCTGGCTTAAAATGACTTTTAACGCTTCAAAGAAGGTATATAAATTTTTTTTAAATTTCTCCTTTCCGCTGTAAAAATCTAATGGGAGATATTTTTTAAAAATTTTTGATAAGGAATAACAGCATTTTTACCTAGAAGTTAGACAAAACCATCCCTTAGCATCCAATCTTCATTACAGAAGGGATTATCTGAGTTTTTTGGAGTAAAGGTAAATTTTCGAGAAGGTAAATATCACAACTCTCTTTATAATGAAGATAATAGCAGAGCGGTGAATTTGTCCAACATCTAGGTAAAAATACTGCCATTCCTCATTAGACAATTTTTAAAAATATCTCCCGTCAGCTTTGTACAGCGGAAAGGTGAAATTATAAATAATTTTCAGAGGACAAGTGGCGTAAGTCCATTCATTTTATATCTCCCTTAATAATGAAGATAATCGCTAATGGGTAGTTTTGTCCAACTTGTAGGTAAAAATGAGGCCATTCCTTATCAAAAAATTCTTGAAAAATATCTTCTATTAGATTTCTACAGCGGAAACGAGAAATTTAAAAAAATTTTCAGTGGCGCAAGTCCATATGTTTCTACTAATATGCAATATTCTGCATCATTTTTGTGTACTATTTAGTTTATTTTGTACGATATGGATAGCTACATTTATGCTCTTGAAGACTGTTAAAATTTTGAGCAATAAATAATAATTATTTCTGCTTTTTATTTTTTTAAACCAAAAATAAAAAGCAAAATTTGCGGTATATTTTTTTTGAGCACAAAATAGCTGGTAAGTTTTGATTTTTATTCTTTAAGGCAGAAATAAAAAACTGAATTTGCTCGACATATTTTTAACAGGGTGCGGAGAACGTTTGAAATACGATTGTTCTCAATTATCGTTCTCCTCATATAAAATTGTTCTCGCAAATTATCACGAACGAATGGGAAACTCTCTGCTGGCGTCGTATTTTTTATCTCTGAAAAATTTGTCAGTTTCAAATTTATTCAATCGAATTTTTCACAAAAAAATAAGCAACGAACGTTCGTTTTCAATTTTTCATAAAAATTAATCGTTCAAAGAAAAATTCAGGAACGTTCGTTTCCCAAAAAAAAATTATGTTCCGACTATCAGCATCCACATCGTCGAGCGAGGATTCTTTTCAGTTATGTATGCGTCATCGAGTTTGGTATGTATTGTTTCTTGTATACGTTTTTATTTTTGCATTATTGCGAAAAAATTGTTGCGAATGCGTAGCATCGAGCGCTGTTTGTGTTGCTGTTGAATTAAAATTTATATATTAATATCATAAAAAACACAAAAAAAAAATTGATTTGACCTTGTAGATGTTATCACCATTCCGTACAAGGGCGAATAATTTTGTCATTATATCTGTGTCGATAAGCAATAGCTTAATTCGACTTACGACAGATCTAAGTTATTGATGTAGCAGTGTTCTGCGCATATAACACTATAAGCACACAAAATCTAGAGCTTTTAACATGACCACAAACAAAGTTATGACACAATAACAAAAGACTCTTCCATTTAACTTATATGGCGATTGAATATATGAAAAACTGCGTATTAAGCGGTCATAATACTAAATACAATTTTTGGGACTATGTCCTCTTTTTGAACTGAAAATTTTTTAATGTTGGATTATGTTTATTATTTGTAGTTTTGCATTACCAGAAAAGCACGATAAATAGCACTTATAGTATTTTTCAACGATTGTGGGATGTGGTAATTCTCATGTTATTTTGTGAGAAAAATCTCTCGCGTGGGTAAAAAAATACCTCAAAACACCACAAAATACCTCAAAACACCACAAAACTACTACAAATTGCTCAACCTCAAATTACTAAAAAATACCACAATACCTCAAAATAACTAAAAACCCCTCAAATTACTTAAATTACGTGGTGAAAATATGAATTAAGGGAACGTTGCGTTAATTGAATTGTTGAAATGACTGAATGTACTTGTTTGTGGTGTTTGTATGTATCTATTTTTTTTTTTGCTTTTTTGAGGTATTGTGGGATTTTGTGTTAATTTTGAGGTATTTTGTGGTAAATTGAGGTATTTTGGGAGTGTGGTAATCTTGAGAATTAAATGCAAGAAAAAGACAATTTTGGTTTGGACAATTTTGGACAATTTGGACAAATTTGGACAATTTTTAATTCCATCTTGTGACACTGCCCCTATCATGAATAATTTATCGCCCCTAATCTTCCCACTATAACTGATAAATTGGCAGATTTGCGATCGGTACTTTCATCATATAAAGGTATCTTATTGACTGAATTCCTCCGGACGCGTTTGTATTTAGCCCTATCATGAATAATTTTTCACCCGAAATCAAAAAAGGGACTCTCAAAAAAATGTAAAAAAAATGTGAGATCCTTATCTGCTATATTACAAATAAAAACACCCTTTTTTGATTCCAGGCGAAAAATTATTCATGATATGGCTGAATACAAACGCGTCCGGAGGAATTCAGTCAATAAGATACCTTTATATGATGAAAGTACCGATCGCAAATCTGCCAATTTATCAGTTATAGTGGGAAGATTAGGGGCGATAAATTATTCATGATAGGGGCAGTGTCACAAGATGGAATTCAAAATTGTCCAAATTTGTCCAAATTGTCCAAAATTGTCCAAACCAAAATTGTCTTTTTCTTGCATTTAATTCTCAAGATTACCACACTCCCAAAATACCTCAATTTACCACAAAATACCTCAAAATTAACACAAAATCCCACAATACCTCAAAAAAGCAAAAAAAAAAAAATAGATACATACAAACACCACAAACAAGTACATTCAGTCATTTCAACAATTCAATTAACGCAACGTTCCCTTAATTCATATTTTCACCACGTAATTTAAGTAATTTGAGGGGTTTTGAGCTATTTTGAGGTATTGTGGTATTTTTTAGTAATTTGAGGTTGAGCAATTTGTAGTAGTTTGTAGTCTCCAAAAGAAGAAACTTTTATATGGTGAGAGTGCCGATCGCGAAACTGCCAATTTATCAGTTATACTGGGGAGAATACGATAACTAGTGCGCCGCGATTTGACTAAAAATAGGAATGGCCGAAAGAAAAATCGATGCATCGATTTGTTTTCGAGTTTTCAATTTTATAATTTGATTATCATTTAATCTTTCAATCAATCAATATCGATTTCAATCAATAGATCAATCTTTTAAATCTATGAGATAACGGTAACGATAAAGATATTTTATTGAACAGATCTTGTACCAAGCAACAAAATGTTAAACATAGATAACTAGTTGAGGTATCGATTTTTTGTTCGAACAAACATTTTTTTTTGTTATAAAAAGAACAACACTTTCTAATCGCGGCGCCCCAGTTATCGTAATAGTGCCTTTATACTTTTGCACACCAGTGTTATTGAAAACATACGAATTAAAACGTTCTTCACTTCCTGATTTTCAGTGATGTGTAGAGTATCAAAAATAGACAAAAAAATCTCTGGTCATCTATGACAAAATAAGTAACATTTCCAAATGTCTCTTATGCGAAAAACCTCTCATGGGATGCGTACTAGGGAATATCAAAAGGCATTACGAGAGTATGCACAAACATAATTTTGACGATGCTTCATCATCAAGATAATCAAGAAGTAATCATACAATCTTATCATATAACAACAATCCTAACAAACCATATTTTTTCATTTGATTGGGCAAATCAAGTTTATTTGCCTTATTAAAACATTATTTTTTCTTCATATGCATATGTGCAGTCCACATCTGTATTTTGGTTTCATCTTTTCATGTCAGCAAGTGTACAAAAATACAACAACAAACTCATATTTTGTCTAATAACTCCACGTACAAACGAACGTTCGTGAATTTTTTCTTCAAACGCTCATTTTTAATGAACAATTTCAAACGAACGTTTGTTGCTTTTTGTTGTTGTGTGAAAAATTCGTTCGAAAAAATACAAAGCTCACAAATTTATCAGTGATAAAAAAAAACGACGCAAGCAGAGCGTTCCTTTTTCGATTGCGAACGTTCGTCTGCTTTTAAATTTTTCGTTTGAAAAATTCTCACACACAGAAAAAACGAACGATAAGATCGTATTTTAATCAATTGAGAACAAAATTTTCAGCACTCTGATTTTTAAGCACAAAATGACTGGTAGATTTTTATTTTTTAAGGCAAATATAAACAGCAAAATTTGCCCGATATGTTTTTAACGACAAAATAAATGGTTAATTTTGATATTTTTTAAGGCGAAAATTAAAAGCAAAATTAGGATTTAAGTGTACGGCAGAACAAAAACCGTAGTAGATGAAAAGCCAAATTAGGGTTTCCCCCTCCCCCCCCCCCCCCCAGTGTCAAGAGGGTATTCCAGGTTGATTGGGAATTGCATAATGAATATTTTTTATGATCATATTTGTCACCCAGAGTGAAGTTCTATATCGCTTAAAAAAGAGATGTGAAATGTAATGCACAGGTTGAAATGAAATTGCTGTTTAAGAATTACCATAATATTTTAATGTTTTGGTTAGGATTTTAAAAATATTAAAGCATTTCTTTATAAACTTTTCATTATTTTAATTATTTTACCACACAAAAAAAAATTTCCAAGGGAGGGCTAAAGCCCTTTCAGCCCGTATGCAGATCCGCCATTGCTCTTAACTATAAATTTGCATACTTACTTTTTCAAATTTTCAAACATTTTTCCCATACTTAATTTTGTCTACCTCGTTACACTGTGTGCCGTGTCTTGAATAGCGGTGTGGTGAAAGCAAAGATATTCCTCAACGAAAAATCACTCAACACGCCAAAATAAGTTTTCACTAAAAAAACATTTAAAATAACTTATCCATGGAATTTAAAAAATTTTTTAATATTGTATAATAACTATAACATATTAGAAATTTATAGAGGCTATAAATTCCAAAATTATAGTGGAAATATTTTTGTAATCAACCTTACATCAATGATAAATTCTGGCTGAGGGCCTGTTTTGTTTTACATATCTATTTATTTTTTATTTTTTGGTGAGATTTTCTAATAATTCAAATTTACTTTTCAGTTCTTAACAAATTAACTTAACCATCAATTAATATGCATTTGTTTCTTTTTTGCAAATTTTAATTTTTCACTTTGGTTTTTTCGCAAATTCAACACTTTTTTCCCACTCACTAGTGCGTCCCAATCAGAATGGAGGATTGAGTAGTGAGCTTAATGGAACAACAACTACAACAATCACTACAACTACAGTAACCACCACTGAGTTGCAGCCAAATGGTGATGTGCCAAATGGCAATGCAACTATAGCCAAAACACAAAACCACAAAAGCCACACAAATGCTGATTCCAAGCACCGTTCAAGCCGCTCTAGCAATAAAAAACAAAAAAGCACCAGCAATAAAATTAGCACGATCACCAAGAATAATGTTGTTAATGATATTGTTAGTAACGGCACTGCACCAACAACAGCAACAACAACAAATGGCACCCTTTCAAATATATTAGTTGATTTTATTGATGGTGAAGCTGTTGGGCAAACGGTAACCACCACAATGAAGACGGTGACAAACGGTGTCACGGAACATGGGAATGTCAAGTGTGTGGCGCAGGGAACAGCCGATGCCAGTGCAAGTGAAACAAAGACAGCATCAGTGAAGACCTTGACGACAGCAGACGGTGCCACCGTAACGACAGCCAGCTCCTCACAGCGTACTACCATGAAGTATGCTGTTGAAGCTAGTACGGTGCAAGAGAAAATCGTGAGGTAAGGTTGGAAGTTGAATGAAAGTAAAAAAAAAAAACTGGAATTCGAAGCTGAGTCTTACTAATCTCTCAATTCAATATTAATTTTAGCTTAAGAGGATGCAACAATATCGTACCGCTAACCCAACCATCAAACCATACAACCCTCAACTTAACTTTATATAAATTATTTTCTTCATTGATTCCTTCTAACTATGTCGAGATTAATTTAAAATTTTGTACATTTATTTAATCTTACTCTTTCCACAGCTCCTAATGTTTATAAAATTCCAACCGTTTTGGGTGGCAGCAAGGAGGGCCCCATCAAGTCAGCTCCTGCTTATTCTATGGGTGGACGCGATAAGTCGAGCTCTTTCAATAAATTGCAACTTCCTGGTCCCGGTGCTTATGATGGTGTCTATACGGTTGTTATGCGTAAGCCACCAATGTATTCCATACGCTTCAAATACAATGAGCTGAACGATAACCGCTTTAAGCCAGGTCCAGGCGCTCACTGTCCGGAGAAGGTATGTTTTACAGGTTTTATGCTTGATTTTAATATTGTATTATTGCAATGATGACATTGTTGATGTTGATTCGTAGTACTTGAGTCATAAGTCGGCGCCGGCTCCATCGTTCGCCATTCATCACTCGCCATTCGCGGGTCTGAGAAAAATCTTTCTTATGCCGAATACCTGTACACGGCGACTTGCTTTAACCTCGTGCTACGAGTAGATGGCGTCTTAATCTCGAAATTAAAAACAAAAAATCAAGAAGCAATAAAGGCAATGCTTTATTTGAGCAACAATGAAGAAAAATGAAGACGCTCAGCATTTGTGAAATTAGTTTCTACTAGACATGATTTATATTTTTCGAACTCATTCATATTATAATTATTATATTCAAATAAAATATATTCTTTCGGCTACAATACAATAAAGTACTCTTTCATTTCCTTTCTGCTTATTTAAGGTGAATTTATCGCATGTACCTGCCTACAGTTTCGGCATCAAACACTCGCAATACCAGGGACAGATGCGAGAATTTCAAGATTTTGGCTTTTCGGGCATTTGCTGAAGCATAAGCTGTTGCACTAATCTGTGTTGTACCATGCCGTGTTGCACCTACTTCTGACAACTGACACCATCTAGCTTACGCCCTACCCGCTGATCATGAATCCTCCAGAAGCTGCTCAAAACTTTTTATTTCTCTCTCTCTCTCTCTCTCTTTAACCTTATTTCATACAATTAAGTTTAAGCACAAACTTTTTTTTAATATTGCAATTTTTTAATATGTATGCTTAAATATTTTTAACATTTTTAACATACTTTTATTGGCAATTTGTTCTCATACTTTTTAAAGTTCTTTAAATATTATATTATGTATACTCAACGTTATATCTCTTTGATATAAAAGCCAAGTAATGAATTTGTATAAGAAGATAAAAATAAATATGTATTAAATTAAAATTAAATTAACACAATAAAAAGCATTTAAGTTACTAATAAATTTTTAACAAAGCCAAAAAAATGTTAATTTTTTTATTTTTAATTCACTGATGACATTGTTATGCAGAACTGTATTCGGGGTGTGACAAAGTCTTGTCTGTGCTCAAGCTATTTTCTTTTCATTGTTCAAGCAACAGTTTGCCTTTATTCGTCTGTGTAGATACATCGTGTTTTTTAGCAGTACATTTTGCAGTGAAGTGTGTTTGTGATACCTAATGATAAATCTATATATTTAAACCAGAACAAAGTTTTATGTATAAAATAACTAAATATTATTAAATATAAATTCTGAAATGCTCGATACAAGGTAATAAATTCGTACATTAAATTGCAAAAGTTATTGTGAAAATAATTTGTGGCGTCTTTTGCTTTTGTTTGCTTCTTTTTTGGTGTGTTTTTCGTTTTCGTTGTATTTTTGGCGTATAGAGAATTTTTGTTCAATTTATTTGTGTGCTCTCCAGTTTTGTGCATCATTTTTTGTTCTCTCCTATATTGTGCATGCCTACTCCCATCGTTGCTTACTGTGTAAGGTAGATGTCATTAGTGTTTTAGCAGCTATGTCCGAACAAATGTATATAATTGAGAGTTGTAAACAGAATTAGGAGGCCTCGCAGCTACTTTGTATTTAAGAAATACCTGGTAACGTCTTGTGTCCATTTACCACTGGGCATGATGTTTCATTATTTTGTTCAATTTAATAAAAATTGACAATGAAACTAGAGCAGTTAAAATAGTGCTAAAGCTAAAATGCAAGAAGTGTGAGTGCATACTCATATAGTACGAATTGGAGAAAAAAATGTACGACAGACAGCATTTTTAATTTTTTTTTCTTTTTATAAAAGATCAAAGAACCAAGGCATGCACCTTATACAAACAAGGTTTGGTCTTTGACATGAAAGGAAAGGGATAGATTATTTAGAGGAATTGACTGGAACCATACGTGAATTATTGATAAGGCGAAACAACCGTGAAAGACAGTTTGAATTGCTTTTAACCGAGGCTAGTGTTATGCCTTTACCTCGGCAAGCATTTTTAGTCTATTAGTTTTTTTCCATTCCTTTAACCCTACGGTCCATAACCGGGTACCCGGGTACTTTTTTGAACTTTAAAGTGCTGCTGTTCCTTTATTATTGAAGATATCAACATGAAACTCCGGATCGTCAGAGATTTCGGCTAAACTTAGAGACTAGAAAAAAGTTTATCAAATTCGGTTAAATATATTAACTAAAAAATGAGTTTAATGTTTTTTCATACAGGGGTCCATGACCAGGGAGGGTACCGGGGTACCTTAATGCAAATTACCTAATATTTCAAAGAAAAAACGTTTGTTTTAGTTTTATTTTGTTTCAAAATGTTTATTGATGTGTAAAAAATGAACTGTAATTGTTTTTTAGTTAAATTAGTTATATTTTATTAATTTTAACTTATTTCTAATATTTGATGTCTTATGTTGAGTCATTGTTGAAACATGGAAAACATTTTGATATTGTTTGAGTATGTTGATCGCAAATTGGTTTCTTGCAAACGTTGCAGACTTTTCTCATCTTTCTTCTCCTGTTGTCTGGCAAAGAAGCGCACAAATAGCAGCATCCTGTTATTGGCTTCCTGCCATCGGTAGAAGCCGCCGTAGAAGTAGATGGTTGCTCGGTATAGGTTACCGTCTCCACTGGTCTTCCCAAAAAGCTCTCAATTGCTGATTTGGTGGAAAAATGGCGCGTTACTTGGCGATTAGCTATTCTTTCTTCTATTATTGGCGCACACAAATCTCCAGCAAGTTTACGCAAAAAGCGTTTTCTCCGTGTTGTTTGATATGGAACAGTTCTGTTATTATCATAAAATATAGTGTATGCCGCGAAAGCACTAACATCGAGCATATTGTACAAAAACGACAAAGGCCACCTTTTTGTGTGTCTCTGTGTGGTATACTCCCGAAGCGTCTGGTCCATAACATCCACGCCACCTTTCGTTTTGTTATAAAAATTGATGATTTCTGGTTTGCCGTTTTCTTCTACAGTTGCATCATCATGCAGAGTCGACAACAATATTACGGAATTTGTTTTCCTCTGTTTGTATGAAACCATAGTCACCTTCTCGTGGAAACCAAATATGCTTGTCCCAACGGTCCAACTCTTATCGTCTTTCATTTCTGTTGGTATATAGGCTTTGTTTCGCCGCAGTGTTCCAACAATGCTAAGTTTGACGGATATCAGCTGCTTTGCCAGTGGCAGCGTCGTAAAAAAATTATCCATGGTGATATTAGGTCCGCTATTGTGGTATGGCCCAACCAAATCTCTGACTACTCTTTCGCCTACACCGATTTCGCGACCACTGTCTTGTTTGCCAGTATATATTTGGCCATGAAGAGGATGTGAATTTTTAGCATCGCATATCCACCATACCTTGATCCCGTATTTCACAGGCTTCGATGGAATATACTGGGTAAATTTTGTTCTGCCGCGGTACGGATACAATTGTTCGTCGATTGTTAAATTTTCTGTAGACACATAATATTTTGCGAGATTGGCGTTCAACGTTATCCAAATATCTCGTATTGGAGCAGCTTTGTCTGTGTGCTGCCTCTCGTTTCTTGTTCTCGCGTCATCAAAACGTATAAAACGAATAAGATCCCAGAAGCGGTTTAATCCCATTGTTGCACGAAATAGAGGATGAGACAATTGCGTCCATAAGTCCCTTGCTTTTTCATCATTGGAATGATTTGCGCCTGCCATTATCAGCATTCCAATGAATGCGTATATTTCTGCCACAGTCGTATCCTTCCACTTCAATTGACGCTTTGTTGGGTTTGCTGCATTGTAGGCATCATGAGTTGAATTGGCTTTTTTGTTGGTATGACGCACGATTATATCGACCATTTCTATTGTAAAATAGCCCTTGAAGCATTGCATACCAGTCATACTTTCCGTCATTCGTAATGGACCTCTGCGAGTTCTTACGATGTTGTGACTCCTTATTTGTTGACAAACAGGTTGTGTTGGTTGCCATTGAGTACCATAACGTGCAATCATACTTTCTGTTGTGCTTGATGTTGGTGCATTTTCTCCAACCATATCAGTTTCGCTGTCACTTTCATCTTTAAATACATCTTGCTCAATTTGCATTGGCGTGTCAATAGCGGCTGGAATTTCGTTGTCATTGTCTTCGCTTTCTGAGTCTTGCACTTCTCCCGTAAATACCTCTCCTTCTTCCTCAATTGGCTCTAAAGCGTCGTCATTCACAGTCATATTATCAAGTATAGATTCAATATATCTGCTTCTGGCTTCTTCACTCAAACGCATATATTGTCTTTCAGTTAAATATTCTATTTTGCGGTTCATTTTTCTTCAACTTCATTGTTCATCTGTTCAACTTATACTGACGAAATCATTGAAATGTATTCTTTTTCTACCGTAGCTGAACATTTGCCACCTAAAAACACAAACAAAAAAACACAAAAAATACAAACACAACATTTGCTACCTAAAAACACAAACAGAAACATAAAACCAGTTTCTGTTTACTTTTGTGTGCCTTTTAGGTAGAAAATGCCCATAGAAACCAATTTTATCTTACAAACATGAAATTTGTACAGATGAGATGTAAAAACTAAGCTAATAATCTGTGCATATATATATTATTTTATTTGAATATAAACGAAAAAACTTCATTAGGGTACCCTGGTTATACAATACATACATACCTTATTTTATTTGAATATAAACGAAAAAACTTCACTAGGGTACCCTGGTTATGGACTCCCGTTCGTCCAGGTGGTTATGGACCGTAGGGTTAAATCCACATTTTCCACAATTTAGCTGTGGATTTTTAGTTTTCCATAATTCTTAAATGTTGGAAAAAACAAAGAACCATGCCCGAGCCCGAGGATTTGAACCAGGGACCTCTGGGTGAAGAGTATAGCGCACTCTTCACTAGACTACAAAGGCCGACAAGCATTGTTCAAGACGTTTCTCTCAATTCGTCACTCGTTAAGTTTCGATCAAATATTAAGTGTCAAAAACAAGCTTGAGCTCTTCCTTCCGCAGCTATTTTCAGGGATTCCCGATGCATAAACCAATGTTAACGTAAGCATTGGTGGGCGGTATGCTTTGCTTACTCATGCTGACAAGGGGGAGGGGGGTTAATAATTGCAAAAAATCTGCTTACGTAATACTTGAACGGGTCCTTAGGAATTTTTTATCGTTTTACTACAGTGTCCTTTGATGTTAAAGAAAAATCAAAATAGATAGATACAGATAGATAGCGACAAAATACTCGTCGTTACTGAAAACCTCTATACACTGATGAAAAAAAGGTAGTGAAATAAAAAAAAATGAATTTAATTTAATGATTTTCAATATTAATTTTGCACCATTTGACTAAGTCCTAATAATAAAGGGTAGTCCGCCTTTATTGTATTTAAATGTAAAAGTGTTTGGTGCAAATAGGGTACGTTTTCAGTTTTAATATTATGGATACTTTAAATGTAGCGCATTTGCATTTGATTTAAATGTGAGGAAATAATTGGTTACGATTTGAAAAATGGGAACACTAAATGAATTACAAGATATCGCTTGTAAGAATTTATGGTTTTGATAACTTTTCTTTCCTTTCCTTTCATCAGCCATACAATGCAAATGGTCGTCGAAACCATAAATTCTCGTAAGCATTATCTCAAAGATAGAAAAGATTTTAAGACGAATCAAACTGGGTTTTGAAGGCATTACATTGTGCTTTAAAACTGTGCATCTAATGTTTTATTTAGTAATTTCGAAAAATTCGATCCCTCGCTTAAATATGCCCTAAAATATAACCAAAAAAAGCATTGTTTTAATTTCTTAGGTTATAATAGCTGCGTTCCATTCGCTTTAAAATAATCCAGATTATTTTTTTTACATGGAAAGCAAAAATAAAAATAATAATACTATAACAAATAGGATTATTTTTGTTATCCATAAAAAATTGTGATATAGCCTTTAAAAAATTTGAAGCACAGGTGCCGCACCTGTATATTTTTATGAGCTGTCATTTCATTTTTTGAATTATTTGTTTGTTTGATACAATGACTATTAGGTACCTATTATGACAACTACCTATTTTCTCACGAGCTGCGACCATCGAATGTTAAACAATAGAAAACAAAACAAACCGAGTGTGTCACATACATTGGACGCATTCAGCGGAGCCAACAATTGCACTTAAATTATTTATATAATTGCATAATGTTAATAATTAAATAAAATAATTTACAATTTTTCTGACGTTTAGAGTAAAACACATTCAGAGAAAAACATTGTTCACTAAGGTACCGTTACCATAACAGTTCACAACACCTAATAGTTATTGTATCATGATTGCTTGTTTGAATTTAATTTTGACTGCAATGATAGTGCCCTCTACGAGTCGTTTTTCTTGCCGTTCCTTTGAGAAAATTTGCTATCGCGATTATATTAAGGCGAAAAGAACGCAGCTAATATCTCAATAACCAGGCCATATCTGAAATCATATCCGGATTAAGATTACACAGAGAAAACAACATTTTCAAAAGTGGCAGAAACGAGCTACTTTTAAAAACGTTTAACCCAGATTTTGCACTTCTAACGTTTATTTTAATTTTGAAAACGAACATTTCAAAATGAAACAGTAAAACGTTTATTTTCATTTTAAAAACTTACATTTTAAAATGAGATTCTAAAATGTTCGTTTGATTTTTAACAATGGATATTTTAAAATGCTGTAGTAAAACGTTTATTTTCATTTTAAAAACGCAAATTTTAAAACGAGATTCTAAAATGTTCGTTTTAATAATAAATATTCTCAAACGTAAAATGTTTATTTTCATTTTAAGAACGAAAATTTCAAAATTAGATTCTAAAATGTTCGTTAAATGCAATGGTACAACAATTTTTTATATTTTAAAAACGAAAATGTTCATTATTTCCCATAATTAAAAAAATTTACAGAAATCCGCATTTCCTCTATTAATTAAAAAAGGCTTTATTGGTTTTCAAAATGACAGTTTCATTTTAGTTATTTTATCATTAGCTATGTTCATCTCATTAACATTTTTTAAATAATTATAATGTATCCCAGCGTCTATAAGAAAAAAAATTTTGGCAGATATTATTCATTTTATTTAAAATACTTACCTTTTAGTTAAGGCAGGAAATGCTCCAACTCAAACTCTTTCATTACTTTCTTGCAGGCAAATTACAAAGTGATGAAATCGATAATGAAAAATATTTTATTTTCTGAACAAATATCAAATACATAAGTCAATGAAACATACCTATATAACAAACAATTCGTTATAAACAAGTGTTTTGAAACAAAGTATGTGAATTTTATTATGTCATGGTAAAATGTTCGTAGTTGTTTAAAAAACGTTTCGTTTCACTTTTTTGTTTAAAAATGTGCGTTTTAATTCTTATATGGCGTAAAATGTTTTTAAAAATATTAATTTTAACCACTGCAGAGAAAGACGCCGCCTACAAAGCCACCCTGCAGTCGGTTGTAACGCGCGCTGCTAAGGAGCGATACAAAGAAAAGAGGAGGGAAGAGAGACGTATTTTCAGGCGGAAAAAAGAGAGGCAGAAAAGCGCGAGCAGGAGAAAATTGAGATGTATGGTGACAGGAATGAGGCCCGAAAATTTTTTGAAAAAATAAGACGCCTTGCCGATGGTTTAAAAAGCAGGCCTCTTCCAGCAAGAATGAAAACGGGAATCTAGTGACAGATGTCCAGAGTACACTGACGTTATGGAGGGAACACTTCTCTAAGCTTCTAAATGGCGACGCTGACAACAATCCCGCCAATAGAGATGATATTCCGGAAACCCCAATTTCGGATGACAGCGTCGAGGTTCCGCTGCCCGACTATGATGAAGTTCTGACAGCTATAGCTCGGCTTAAAAATAACAAAGCCGCGGGAGCTGATGGCTTACCTGCTGAGCTGTTTAAGAACGGAGGCGAAGCTCTACTTAAATGCATTCACGAGCTTCTATGCAGAATATGGTCGGAAGAATGCATTCCGAACGATTGGAATCTCAGTGTGCTCTGCCCAATCCACAAGAAAGGCGATCCCACTATCTGTGCCAATTACCGTGGGATAAGCCTTCTTAATATCGCATATAAGGTCCTGTCGAGCGTTTTATATGAAAGATTGAAGCCCATTGTAATCGAACTGATCGGACCTTATCAGAGGGTGGCTTCAGACCTGGAAAGTCCACCATCGACCAGATTTTCACGCTACGACAAATCTTGGAGAAGACTCAAGAAAAACAAGTCGACACCCACCATCTTTTTGTCGACTACAAAGCCGCCTTCGACAGCCCAATAAGGAAGCATCTGTACTCCACCATGTCTGAATTTGGTATTCCTGCAAAACTAATACGACTTTGCAGGATGACACTGAGCAACACCAGCAGCGCAGTTAAAATCGGGAAGGACCTCTCCCCACCATTTATTACCAAACGAGGTTTCAGACAAGGTGATTCCTCTTGTCTTTTTCAACCTAATGATGGAAAAGATCATCCGAGCTGCTGATCTGAGACGTAGTGGCACAATATTCTACAAGAGTGTTATTCTGCTTGCGTATGCTGATGACATCAATATCATTGGCCATAATACGAGCGAAGTCAGTGCAGCATTTTCCAGATTAGAAAAAGAGTCAAGTCGAATGGGTCTGTCAGTGAATGCAGATAAGACGAAATAAAGGACTTCGTTTATCTGGGATCCAGCATAAACTCAACCAACGACATCAGCATTGAGATCAAACGAAGAATAACTCTTGCCAACAGGTGTTACTTTGGGCCAGGGTTGCCAACACATACCTTTTCGCCCGGAGACTTCGGGCCTGAGGGCCGATCTCCGGGCTCCGGGCCTGGCACATTTTCTCCGGCTTTCGCTCTAATCTATATTTAAATCAAGTTTTTTTACAAAAAAATTTCTTATTAGAAACTTATTTATTAGTGTTGATTTACCCTGTTTTAGTGAATGTTTGAACCATTTGTCTTAATGAACGCTAATTTAACTTTGACGTTCTTACTATTTCTTGAACTTCGTTTTTGAAGGAACGTTGTAACCAGTCGTAACTTTTCTTTTGGTAACTTGACCAAAGAAGTACAATATAAGGAAGTGCTGTAATAGCAGAAAAGTGTGGTATTTTCTTTATTGGTATTGGTTCACACAAATACAGAAACAATCACAAAGGGCCGTATTCGGTTGCATCGTAAAAGAAGGCCCAAACTGTTAAAGTTTGTTCTTATGCATTAAAATTTTAGGAACATTTCAAGAATAGCAACAACTCTAATTATTTAAAAAATTTCAGATCGCTCGCAATTGGCTTAGAAGTTATAGGCATCCAACGTTGGAAAAAGTGGACTAAAAATCTAGCTAATCTTTTAAGTTTTCCAACAAAACTAAATTTTATGGGTATCAAAAAGAGAGATAATACAAGTATCTATTCAACAAGATATCAAACATAAAAATACTTGCATTTAAGATGCAACCCTTTTTTTACTTAAAATCAAGAGGTTTTTCTAAATTTAATAAAAAACAACTAAATGTATTAATAGGAAGCCTTTGGCCGCTGCTTAGGGCTTACAAACCTCAGTAAGTACAACACAGGCTTCTCTGTCTACAGTAATTCTGTATGTAGTTATCTTTTTAATAATTTTCTTTTTAATGTATTGCTTTCGTAAAAGGGAAACCTTTCGTTTTCATACAAATTCTAATTATAAAAAAATATATCTTGAAAAGTTATGTATGGAATTTTATATTTGACACGTCGTTGAATAGATACGCGCATTACCTTTGTTTTAATGCCCATAAAGCTTAGTTTTGTTGAAAAACTAGAAAAATAGCAAGATTTTACGGTAATTTTTCTAAATTTGAAGGCCTATAAATTCTAAACTGGAACTTCCATTGCAAATTAAATTGGGTTAATTTCTTAAAATCCTTATTTTTTTGGGTTTTTCTGCCTAGTTGTTGTGTAAAAATCAGAAAAATTTAACAAACAGGTACTGAATCTGATTCACTATGCTGAAAACAAGAGCGCCCCAAAAATGTATTCAACTGTGAAAAATGACTGCGCCCCTGAAGCAGTGTTTGTGTTTTGACAGATGTGGTTTGATCAAACGGGCGGAAAATCAACGGGGTCTAATTTGCATTTTTAAACCATTTTTAATTAGAAATATATACATTTTTAATACAAATAAGTTAAAAAAATATCGTTAGAAACTAAATAAAGCACTTTTGTTAAAAGAATTCAAACCGTATGGACATATTTAACTGCGGAACGAAAGCGCATTGTTTATAAGTTTTCGGGAACTTTTACCATTCTTAACCGCACAACTCATGTTGAATTTATTTTTGTGGTTTGTTTCTTTGATTTTGTTGCTTTTTAAGCAGTGAAAAATGCTTAAAATTAAATAATTTTCAACTATTTTTCTAAGCAGTCTTCCAATCAGATGCCAGGGTTCTCAGAAATGTCAAAAAACACTTTCTTTCTCGCTCGCACAATTTACGAATGGTGCGACAGTTCACGTACAGTGTATGTGTTAGCAACACCATTTCCTTATATTTTTCTTTGAACTTGACGAACACGTTTCTGTTTTTCTTTTTCTTTTGAGTTCTGCGGCCAAGGCTCATTTATAAGGTTGTGGTACTTGAGAGCGAACTCGATCGAACTGTCAGAATGGATGAAAAGAAATGAAGAACATTAATGCTTAGAACAAAGAAAAACGCAATGACAGTTCGAGCAAAGGCTGGAAAAAGAGTGCATTTCTCTCAAGTGCCACAACCTTATAAAGGAAACTTGTGTGCGGCTGAATTTTAAATTAATGTTTGCAGTTCAATTTATGTAAGTTCGGTCAATAATTTGTGTTTTGTGTATTAACTGATACAAAACTATTTTAGGGAACAGCATAATAGAATCTAGTCGCAAGAGGAAACATTACTTAACATCTTTTAACAACGATTGGCTCTCGATACCAAGCTACAAATATTGGTTGCTGAAAGAAAACGAGTTCACGGGAAAATGCAAATTGTGTTGTGTCACATTGGTTGTTAAAAATTAATGTTATGACTATGTATGAAAAAACCAAAGAAAAAATTAATTTTTTAATTAAAAGCAAGCAGACCATAAAAAAATTATTAAATAAAAAAGCTCCGGGCCTGGGCTTTTCAAAAGTTGGCAACCCTGCTTTGGGCTCAGTAGGCAATTGAGAAGCAGAGCCCTCTCTCGACGAACGAAAATCACGCTCTATAAATCGCTCATCATGCCCGTTCTACTTTATGCATCACAAACCTGGACGCTGAGCAGTTTAGATGAAAAGAATTTAGAAGCATTCGAGAGAAAGATTTTTCGTAAGATCTACGGACCAATCTGCGTCAATGGCGAGTACCGAATACGGTGGAATGATGAACTGTATGAGCTGTACGCTGACATCGATATAGTCAAGCGCATTAAAATCGAGCGGCTTCGCTGGCTTGGCCATGTTCAGCGCATGAAAGACGATGCTCCAGTGAAGAAAACATTCGATTCGGTACCCAGCGGCGGTCAACGCAGAAGAGGACGACCGCATCTTCGTTGGAAGACCAAGTAGAGGACAACCTGACGAAGCTTGGCATTTCCAACTGGCGCCAGCAAGCGAAAGACAGAAATGGCTGGCGCAAATTCTTAGATGAGGCCAAGACCGACATACGGTTGCAGCGCCAACTAAGTAAGTAAGTAAGTCCTAAATGCATTTATGCAATGCGTCAGTGTGTTTCATTTTGAATTGGTTGCGAAAACAGTGCAACTCTGTTGACATTCTTAAAAATAGTCTAGTTGCGCAGTTTTGGTTAAAAAGCTTCGAACCAATTCAAAATAAAACACACTGATGCATTGCATAAATGCATTTAGGAACTCCGCCTTATTCTTAAAAAGTTATTACAACAGGAATATGTACGGTTAAGGACGAGGGCTCCCGTGGCCCTTTAGCAATAACAGCAACAACAGTAACATACATTACTAGTACAGTTACAGTTTTTTCTTGCCCAGTGACAGCATCGCAAATTGCATGTTTTTGTTAGATGGTTTTGTTAGTAGATTGGCAGCATTCAGCGCAGACAACAGTTTTCAACTGTTGTGTAAACATTCGCTGAATGGTACAAATTTGGTAGCGCTAACTAAAACTGATAAAGTAGCGAACGCCTTTTAATCGAGCGAACAAATTCTATGCTACATGAACACAACTGTTTGCTTAACTGTCAGATGCTGTTACTGACGCTGTTAAATTAATGAACGCAGAAGGATCGCAGCAAATTTAAGTGAGAAACCTTTGCATTTGAATTAAATTTACATAAAAATTAAATTGAATCTAACTTCTGACGTGTAGAGTAGCAACACATTCAGAGAAAAACATCGTGAACCAAGGTAGCGCTACCATTACAGTTCACAACAGTTGTCTGCGCTGAATGCAGCCATTATCACAGTTTTCCATCGCCAAAGTATATCGGTGCATTGCTTGTCAATTTATTGTTGGATGCATTTGGCTAACGAAACATCCACCCAACGACAAAACGCCGAGCCATAGCGGTGACATAGCATTTTAGATTAATTGACAAAAAGGACTCACAACAATATTCAAGCACTGAAAGCTCATATCACTGGGTAACTCACAAAGCTGTTAAAATTTTCAGTGTGAACGGTTCAAGCCCTCAATTTTTAGGTTACAAAAGAAAACCACTTGTGTACATTTTTAACGTACGTGTATTTTGTTTTTGTAAAGTGCGCAAGTTCTCAACTGCACTGGGAAGTGCACGATCCGTAAATACCCCTAATTTCAAAATGTTATTTTGACGTAGAATTACGTCTTACAGCGCGGTTTGTATGGGGGTCATTTTCACGAATTTTTTCAAAGTGATATTTGACACTTTGGGGTATACCTACAGCCTTTAATATTCATCGTACATAGAAAAAAAAACTGCCAAAATATCAGTTTTAGTGGGAATAAAACGAATATCTAATAAAATAGCAAAATCTAAGAAGATGAAAAATTCATATATTCATATGAGAAATGCACAAGCTGCTAGCTGCTTAGCTGCAGCAGCTGCTAATGCTGTTTTTGAGGTTGTTGTTGTTGTTGCTGTTGTTGTGTTTGCTTGTTTGGTTCGTAATTACGTCGTTCGTTGTTGTGCTGCTTTTTTTGTTGTCGTTGTTGTTGTTGTTTTTTATTAATATGTATGTAAAACATACATATCTAAATACACATTGCGTTTCTTTTTTTTTTGTTTCCCAGATAGCCAATCGGCTCTGTTGAAAACGGTGTGCACTTTTAAAAGCACTGAAGCAGACCGTTTCGTTGTCAGCAAACTATGCATTGTGTTTGTATAAGCGTACCATTTATTAAGTTGTATATTAATGTTGATTTTCTATGATTTAAATACAAATTCTAAATGTTTGATAGTTTAAATCATTCTTGATTTTAAAAACAAATTCTAGTTGTTTGATAATTTAAAATCGTTTATTGAGCTTTAGGTCAGGTTTGAACAATTAATTGCTCTAACGAATTTTTTTCCAAAGGAACAACAACAGCAACATTTTCAATATGAAAAGGCAAACATCACAAGCTGATTAATTAGTTAGCTGATTGATTAACTAGTTAGAGCAATTATTTGTTCTAACCTGACCTAAAGCTCAACAAATGATTTTAAACTATCAAACAACTAGGCTTTGTATTTAAAATCAAGAATGATTTAAACTATCAAACAATTAAAATTTGTATTTAAATCATAGAAAATCAACACAATAAATAACAAGGTCATATAGAAAACTTTAAGTTGTATTGGGGTTGGAATTAGTTTTAAAGGTTTTCTAAGAGATGGCGTAACTATCAATAGATCGCATCGGGCACACCTGTGACTATATTCATTTCAAAGCACATTGTCTAAGCTTCATTTTTCAGTATGTGTCATTCCACTGAAGTGTAAACAACATATATTTTTTTCTCTGTGAACATGTCGACTTTCGTTCCAACAAAACGCAATTTGCGGGAAGGTTTACTTTTGTGCTTCCATTTGAAGAAAAAAGCGGTTGAAGCACAACGCACGCTTACTGAGGCTTACGGGGACTATGCTCCATCGATTTCTACTTGTGAGTACTGGTTCCGTCGGTTTAAAAGTGGTGATTTTGATACGGAAGACAAAGAGCGTCCGGGCCAGCCGAAAAAGTTTGAAGATGAGGGATTGGAGGCTTTGCTCGATGAAGACCCGTGTCAAACCATTCAAGAATTGTCAGAATCATTGGGAGTCGACTTATCAACGGTCGGCAAACGCTTGAAGGCCATGGGAATGATTCAAAAGCAAGGAAATTGGGTGCCGTACCAGTTGAAGCCGAGAGACGTTGAACGGCGATTTTGCATGTGCGAACAACTGCTTCAACGGCATAAAAGGAAGAGTTTTTTGCATCGTATTGTCACTGGCAATGAAAAGTGGATCCATTACGATAATCCTAAGCGAAAAAAATCGTGGGGACCACCCGGCCATGCATCAACATCGAGGGCCAAGCCGAATATTCATGGCGCCAAGCTTATGCTGTGTATTTGGTGGGATCAGAAGGGTGTCGTGTACTATGAGCTGCTAAAACCTAACGAAACCATCACTGGGGAACGCTACCAACAACAATTGATGCAATTGAGCCGAGCATTAAAGGTTAAACGGCCGGAATATGCCAAAAGACACGACAAAGTGGTTTTTCAACATGACAACGCACGGCCACATGTTGCAAGAATCGTCAAGGAAACGTTGGAGGCGCTGAATTGGGATGTGCTACCCCACCCGCCTTATAGCCCAGACATAGCCCCTTCCGACTACCACCTATTCAGATCGATGACGCATGGCTTGGCTGAGCAGCGCTTCACTTCTTACGAGGATACCAAAAAATGGGTCGATTCGTGGATTGCCTCAAAAGACGAATCGTTCTTCCGGCGCGGAATCCATATGCTGCCAGAAAGATGGGAAAATGTTGTAGCTAACGATGGACAATACTTTGAATAATATACATTGTACCGTTGTTTCTAAATAAATGCTCAAAAACCGAAAAAAAAACCTTTAAAATAAATTCCAACCCCCATATATTAAGTTTATTTGTTTTTAAGCAATTGTAACCTTTTCCTGGAATGTTTTTTATTAAGTTGCAACAATAAACTAAGCAATAAACGGCAATTCAACTGCACTACCTTGATTTCAATACAAGATTCAATGCATATTTTAGAGTTATTTGGCGAACGGGTGAAAAAGAGAAGGAAAAAAGACAAGAACAAACGACGCATCAAGCGAATTTGACATTAATTTCAATTCGATTCTTGATAAATATAATAAAAAAGGACTTTACAATTATATAGAGAACGGTTTAAAGGTACAAAAACTTGTAATTTTCATACCAGCAAATCAGACGCTGCCGTTTTAAGTACCGTTTAGCTGGAACAGTGACATTCATGGCTTGTTGGGTTGTAATACAATAGAGAATACAGATGCAAGTAGCTGGAGAGCCAGTATCTGGCTACAAAAAAATGTACTACTACTAGCCATGGTTGCCAGTTAAAATTTAAAACAATTCCGACAAAACGTTCCCTTTTTGACAGTAACATAAATTAAATACAATAAAAACTACCATGGTAAAGATAAAACAAAAAAGTTTCTACCGAAATTAAACAGTATCAAAAAAAATCCCACGATCATTAAAAATTACCACAAAAATACCATGCGTTTTAAAAATACCACCACAAATTCCATATGCATTTAAAATTGCCACAAAAATCTCATTCGCATTAAAATATTCCACAATAAGTCCCATATGCACAAATAATTTAAAAAAACATTAAGAAATACCACAAAGAAACTTAGCTTACAAAAAAAAAAAAATTGTAAGAAGAATATTACCAAACTCCCATGGAAATTTAAATAATACCCCGCTGAATTTCCACGCCAATTAAAAAATACCACGCTGAATTAAAAAAATTAATAGGAATTCCCAGAAACAAAAGTTCCTAAGGGCAATTAAAAAATTACCACGAATGGGATTTTCCAACATAACTAGCAACGTTGCTACTAGCTGCTGATATTGTTGTTTTGGTTCTGCATGTGCTGCAAAGGGCCGTTTTTCACTCGGCAATTCTATGAGCAATAATTGCTTTCACCACAAGTAGTTTCTTGACTACTCGGGCTTAAAGGGGACTTTCGTAAACCCCCTCATCCAGGCAAATAATCCACAAACTGCTTGCGGCAAAGGCAATTATTGTCGAGTGAGAGCGGGAATGAGATCTTGCTACCAGAGCAATAATTGCTTTTGCCGCAAGCTCGACAATTTTCGTCGAGTGTAACGAGTGAAAAGCATGACATAGTAAGCAAAGTTCTGTTTATTTTCTGTTCATCGACGATTGCTGCTAATAATTTTTCTATGCTAAAAAGCTAAAACGATTGGATATTGATTTAATTCATTCATTAATATTGTTACTACCTACGAAACGGAAGGTAAAGTTCATATTAAGAGGAGGCTCGGATTTGCTGCACTGTTGATGGGCGAGGTTTGGCTGGATTAGCTGGGCTGCATTTGTTCAGCTGTGGGCGTACTTAACCTCAAACTATTTTTGGATCGTTTTAAGCGAATTGCTACTGCTGTTACGAGTTGGTTACATCACTGCTGAGTGAGGGTGTACGGGTTCGTGTTAGAGCGGGAGCCCCACCGTAAAGCGCAAGAGGGCGCCTCACTCGTTGGTTCAGCAGTTGGGCTAATGTTTGGCTGAAATAATGATGCCGGGCAACTTGTCTTTTTTAAGCCCGAGGAAAACAGAAGCAGCGCAGCAACTGGTGGAGTTTGCTGCCTCTGGTTCCATGACTCAACTTGCTGCTGGCAATGTCAAGGCCACAGTGGATATGGACGTAGTGGATGCAATCCATAATGACTGGCAGGAAGTGTCAAAACGTTCTAGAGGTGCGGTGTCCAGGAGTGGGTCAACAGAAGACTTGCAGGCACCAGCAAAAAAATCCAATAGATTCTCGATCTTCAATGAGGTAATTTTCAAGGAAAGAGGTGAAAAGACTCTGACAAGTGTGGGCCCTGCTACTCAAAGCAAGCCATCAACAGACGCTGAAAAGAAGGAAGTGACTGACGGCGTTGGAAACATCAACCCAAACATTAGGGCAAGTCAAATAAAGAGGGGTAAGTTTTGTCCACCGATTTTTATTAAAAATATTGACGTTCGGCAGCTGGTCAAAGAGCTACGTAACAAAAATGTAGCATTTAAAGTAGTTAATGTAGGGCAAAAATGCAAAATATTTTTGGAGGATAAGGCGACCCATGGGGCTCTGCTCGAGCGACTTCGCGAAAGTCCTGGGATCCATGCCTATTCCTTTACTTCAAGGGAGGACATGAGTCTCAATTTGATTCTAAGAGGCCTTACATCCGACTATGAGGAGGAGGAGGTGCTTGAAGAGATTCTTTCGGTTTTTCCGGGAGGAGTAGAAAAGGTTACTAACCTGTCTACAGTACGTTCCAGGAGGGATAACCGAAAATACGATTTGTTCATGGTGAGGCTCTCGCCGGGAAGATCACATTCTGAAATTTTAAAAGTTAAAGTTTTATTTAATACCTGCGTTCTTTGGGAGAAACCCAAAGGTAATTCTGGCACGGTTCAGTGTAGAAGGTGCCAACAGTTCGGTCACATCGCGAAGAACTGTGCGAGTGACTATAAATGTGTCAAATGCAAGAATGAACATCTTCCCGGCGAGTGCGTCACCACGAAGGAAGCGGGTCTTAAACCTTTCTGCGTGAATTGCGGGGGGGACCATACGGCTAATTATCGTGGCTGCGAAAGGTACAAAGTTTACGCTCTGAATAGAAAAAAAAATATTCAGAAACTGAGAGATGCTCAAAAATCGAGGGCAAGTGAAGTATTTTTGACTCCAAAAACTCCACCTCCTTTAACAGTTTCCTTTGCGAGCCACTTTAAGGGGCCGGATGGTCCCCCACATAATTCACAAAAGCCTCATAGAAATAATGATAATGTTTTAAGCAAATTTTTTGATTTATCCAACGACTTGTTTTGAGTTAATGTTCAGAGTCTCCTGGGGAAAATCCAATGTTTTATGAATAACATTCATAACTGTGCTACGGTGCAAGAAAAGAGAATGGTGTATTTAGACTTACTAAATCAAATAATTTTAAACGATTCTTAATGCCAGCAAATTTTATCACTTTTAATACTTCATCGCTTATAGAATGCAGCAGAAGAATTGAAGTTCAAAAAATTCTTTATGCAAGCGACTGTAGTGTGGCTTTTCTCCAGGAGACTCACTTGAACAATAGACATAGGGTTCATATGGATGGTTTTAGAGTTTTAAGAAATGATCTCCAGCAGGGAGTGGCAATCGTGATCAAAAATAACATTAAATACGAAACAGTTAACTTTTCTGATTTAAATATTGTGGGTTTGTTTTTATCGATTAAGGTAAGGATAAGTGGGTTCATTAAGAATCTACTTATTGGTTCTGTGTACGTCCCGACAAATAGCAGAGCTGATTCTTTGCTGGATGATCTGAACAAAATTGAGAGTAAGGCTTTACTTTTTGATGGAGCAATCATTGGTGGCGATTTAAATGCCAGAAGCCCAAGATGGGGGGATAGTATATATAACTTTAACGGCAAGACCTTTGAGAGATGGCAACAAGCCACTTTTCCTTCTCTGACGAACATTACTTCGGAGACTCCAACCTTTCCTAGATCGTCTTCATTCCTTGACCATTTTTTAATATCTTCTCATTTGATTAATTTGCTTGATAATAATTTTTCTGTGAAAACTCTTCCAACCTTTACAGACCATTTCCCTGTGCTTCTTGAAATTTTTTGGGAAACAGTTGAACTCCCTTCAGTAGTTACTGATGCTTCAAAATCTTTTAAAAGAACAGATTGGGACCAGTTTAGGGAGGACCTTGACGTTAAGCTTTTAGAAGTTTTCCCATCCCATTCGTGCAACCTTACAAACAACGATATTGACCGAAATATTGACTCCTTCAATAATATATTGTTGAACACCTTGGATAGTCATGCAGAAAGGGTTCCATTATCTTTCAAGAAGTATAAAAATCTTCCCACGGAAATTGAAAGCTTGTACAAGGTAAAGCACGTTTGGCAAAAGCGATTAAAAAATATTTTCCACAGCACTTATAATAGAGTGAACAGGGAGTACAAGGAGTTATCAGGCATGATAGCTCTTTTAAAAAAGATTATTGCTGATAAGGTCAGAATTTGGGTTAATGGTCAGTTTAAGAAAAGGCTAGAAGGAATTGTTCCTGGTCCACATGCTTTTAAAGAGGTTTTTAGAATTATAGGCAAAAAGAAAAAGTTCTGTTGTGGGAGAGTGGAAGTGAATGGTGGTGTCATTACCGAGGAACAGGGAATTGTCTCCGAGTTCGAAAACCATTTTAAATCAATCTTTCAGGAGAGAGTTCCAGACTTTGAGCCCAACCTGGTAAACGAAGTTAAAAATAGAGTGCAGGTAGTTAGATCTCGCAAGCCTCAGCACATTTTTATATTTGGCAATGATATCTCGGCAGTTTCACCCCCTGCAACAGGTTTGTTTACCTCACAGACAGAAATTTCTGAAATAATTTCTAACATGAAGGCTAAGAAGTCGAGTGGTCCTGACTTGATCTCCAATTTTGCTTTAAAAAAGATTTCTATATACGCAATTAAATTCCTGACTGTTGTGTTCAACAATTGCATTAACAATGGCTATTTTCCGCTGCTTTGGAAAAAAGCCAGAGTTTTGCCATTGTTGAAAAAACCTAATGATTATTCCTTGAACAATTTTCGTCCTATTTCACTTCTCTCTAACGTGGGTAAAGTTTTTGAGAGGGTCCTGATGGGGAGGTTGGAGTCTCCGGAGTTAATTCCGGTTGAGTACATTTCAGATCTTCAATTTGGCTTTAAGCGCAAACACTCTACTGTCCATGCGCTGCTGAAGGTCCATAATGATATAACGGTTGGGTTAAGGGAAAAAAAGTGTACGGTCGCTTGTTCTCTGGACGTAGAGAAAGCATTCGACAATGTGTGGAGAGAGGGCCTGCTCTCTAAGGTTATTTGTTTAAATTTTCCGGATCAGATCTTCCACCTATTGGACAGCTTTCTAACGGAAAGGAAATTCTTCATCCAAATCCAAGAAACTCGCTCTAATATCTGCGATTCTATGAGTGGGGTTGCTCAAGGATCGGCATTAGGCCCAAAATTATTTAATATTTTTATGTTTGATTTCCCACATGTTAGTTTAATTGATGATATCCCCTCATCTACTGGTATTCTGTTTGCTGACGACACTTTTGCCTATGCCAAAGATAATTTCCCAGAAACGGCGCTAGTGAAGCTTGAAATTCATTTAGACAGAATCAATTCTTTCTATAAGAGATGGGGAATAAAAATTAATAACCGTAAATCAGAATGCATTTGCTTTAGGAACGCTAGCGGTAAGGGAAGAGAAGGAGTGGTAAAAGAGAGCCGTAATCTTTTCTTACGTATCAATGACATTTCTATTCCCTTTAAGAACGACATCAGGTATCTGGGTGTAAACTTTAACATCTTACTTAAATTCAATAAACATGCTAAAAATAATCTAGAAAAGGCTAGAAAAGTCTCAAATATTCTTATGCCGTTACTATATAGCACAAGTCTGCAAAGGAAAACTAAACTGCTTCTCTACAAAACACTTATTAGACCGGTCTTACTCTATGCGTTCCCCTGCTGGTTTTCTATCTCACCCACAGTCCTCAGGGATATGGAAAAATTTGAGAGAAAAGTTCTAAGACTATGTATTGGTATGAGCTTTGAGTCGAGAAATAAGAGATTTTCAAATGTTACAGTTTATAAAGAGGCCAATGTATCTCCAATTTCAAACTACGCACCTTCCCTTATGAAAAAATTCATTAATGAAATGTCTCACTCTGAGAACGACATCATAAGGGAAATCTACTCCTTACAGTCGAACATTCCTTGGTCAAACACTAATTATCACTCCCCAGTTGGAATTGTTATGGAGAATCTCGAGCAGACCCCTGATGGGTCACCTTTGTCCTACTTTTTGAAAACTCTCCCTGGACATAACAGAGGTTAAATTAAATTAAATTAGTTCCTAATTTAAATTCCTTGTTTTCTTTTAATTTTTTCTGGTAACATGGAGGACAAAACTCGCCGCTTTTTATTTGTACTGACATTTTGCTGCATAGCATTGTATTTTATTGTAAAATTTTTATAATTATTAACGCTTTCAATCTTATAATTAGATCAATCTTTTTCCTGTATAATAGGGAAAATAAAATAACAAATACATGTAACTATTTAATATTTATCCGTATGTAAGTTTACTGTCTGTAGCATTTCATTTTATACACATTCTAATTGCACTATTATAAAATAGCCAATCGAATTAAAAAAGTTGAAGAAGTGTTAAAGAATTAGCTTTAAAGATTTTCAAATAATGTATATCAGTCAATATGTTCTTATATGTTTAAATACATCATTAACAGGCGTTCCTGTTTTAGTCATGTAATATCAAATTTGCTTGATGCTTATTTTGTATGTATTACTGCTCATTTTATTCAATTGCAATTGTGAAAGATTCAGCGCGTTTTATATATTAATTGTAAGTGGGTGTTCATGCTTCTCATGTCACTCAACAGCTGTTTCTTTCTTTCGTTTTTGTTTTTGTTTGTTAGTCTAAATTGTATATACACCATGACAATCGTCAAATGTAACCGCCTATTACTCATTGAGCAGGAGTATAATATTCTTTAATTTTCTTTAGCCAAGTGGCATTCGATTTATTAAATTTATTAATAATGTAATGGTTTGAGCTGGCCATACTTTTACAGCCGCTAGTTTGTTACAAAAAATTGATATTGTTTATGTTAAATACTAAGTTGTATAATCGTTGTGAAAAAAAAAAGTCTCAATAAAGTACTACTACTACTACTCTGTTCATCGACGATTCGGTTCATCCCCTCTAACGCTGCTCAACCGCTGTGATCTTGCTCTTTTCTGTGCGTCGTTGTTTTAGATTTGCTTGGTAATTGTTGTTGGTTCAGTTAGCTGCAATTTTTTTAGATGTTCTTAATTTGTACTCGACATGAACAGCTGATTTTGACAACTAGCTCGCTTTTCTCTGCTTTCTACTTCATTCCTCTCCGGGTCGGCCCTTTCTGGTTATTCTGCCATGAGTTGGAGTACGAATAAAACGAATGTTTATTTTCAGCATGTATGTATACTACTACGCAAATTTGCGCATGCGTTACTAAGCATGCGTTGTGCTTTAAAAACTACATTTCTTTTTTAAATAACATAATAAATTCGAATTATTTTTATTATGCTTTATATTCTTTATAAATTATATTCTTTCTATATTAAAAATTTTGTTAACTAAAATTTTAATTTTAAATTACTTTTAAAATATACATATATGTATATGCTCTTTACTACAGAAAAAATAAATAATTCAAATTAACCCATATTTATTTCCATTAATTAAACATAACTTTAAATTTAGTTTTAACCAACAAAACAAATGAAAAAGAACAACAAATTCATCACCAAAAATATCAAACGAAAACATTTTCTAAAACAAAGCAAATTTTTATATGAATTTAATTGTGAACTTTTTAGATCAGGTAAGTTCAAAGAAGGACAACAACAACAAATTTGTTTTTGAATAATTTTTATCCAGAAGATGAAATACTTTAAAAAAGTTTTGAAGAGTATACATGAAAAAACCAGAATTTTTCTCTATTACTGTATAAAAAGGAATTCTACGTCTATACTTACGATACTATCGAAACTGTGTATTTTTTTTTAGAATCTTCAATTGACTACGAAAGCTTAAGGTATTTATCTAAGGAAGATATACAGGAAGCTATACCACCCATTGGACTTGGTGCACGTTTCAGAGAAAAGTTATTTAGTTGGAGAAAAAATGAGGTATGTTTTTATTAGACTCTGACGTATGTTTATATTAGAAGAAATAAAGTTTTATAATTATACGTCGTAAATTTCTTTTATATTTTTCAATAAAAAAAAATAAACCACCTTTAAGTTCTTCTTATTTCAAAATTAGGTTAGGATTCAGCTGGATTTCATGATTTCATAATAATTCAACATGATCGTCATAATGATTTCACATGATTTCATAATGATTCAACATGATCATGATAATGATTTTATATGATTTCGTAATGTTTCAACATGAAAATTTGTTGCGATTCTTACATGCATTGTTGCGATTCTCTATGAAGCAAAATTTTTGGGGAAACATGTAAAATCATTATGTTTCTAGTTGATTTTAAGGGAGTTTTTTATAGAGTGATACAACTTTGAATTGCTATCACTGCTTTATTTGATAACCCATTTAACAGCTGATAGTTGCTTTTTATTTAGTTTACTTTGATATTTTACGATAAATCGACTTACACCAGAGGGCGGTTTCTGAAAAACACTAAAGCTAAATCTCCACCGCTAAAGCTAAATTTATAGTTTTTAGATATTGCTATTCTGAAAAACTCCATCGCTTATTTTCATGCTAAAAATTTAGAGACTGAACGAGCTTTTAACGAAGAAAAAAATTAAAGCTGTCATACCTAAATTTTTAGCGATTGCTGCGATTCGAAACTTTTTTTAGCGATTTACAGAAACTCTAATTTTATATTTAGCTATAATTTTAGAGTCCAATATTCTGTTGCCGCTAAGTAAAAAATTTAAAGATTTTTCAATTAAAATCGTAATTTTTGATATATATATATTAAGAAAAATTAATGCTTTGTCTCTTTTGAATGTTTTCAGAGAAAAAAATTTCACCAATTTAAGCACTATTCCGAAAACTTGCTGTTTGTATTTATCAGATATATTAATATTAGGGGTATTCACGTTTCAGTGCACTTGCCTGTGCAGTTGAGGACTTGTGCAGTTAGGTTTTCGTGAACAAACTACTAACACTTTTTCCAAGCTGTCAAATTTTTCAATGCACACAAGTGCACAACTGCTCAAATATTCAAGTTTTAGGCTGCAGTAGAATAGCACTTGTGCAGATTTTTGGTTTTGTAAAGTGCAGAAGTCCTCAACTGCACTGGCAAGTACACTGAATCGTGAATACCCTTATCATTATCATATAACATGCTTTTAGTTAAAGGTTTCATCTCTTAAAACTTCATAAAAATTTATTAAATGAATTGGTAGTTTACAAATAAGCTAAAATTGTTGTGACACACTCTTATGTGATAATTCTGTATCACGAAGAAGCACACCAACGATAAGAAAGACACTTGAAGCAAAACAATTCTATATGGAAGAAAGTATTGCTTCTTGTGTCTTTCTTATAATTGGTGTGCTTCTACGTTATACGAAATAATGCAGTTAGTTTGCAATTAAGTCATTAATTGACAAGAAATTTTGCACCTAATTTTTAATATGTAAAATGTACTCTGAGTGCAAAATTTTGAAGAATTGAATGAAACCTAAGCCTCCAATAAGCCACGACTGTTTTGGTATTTAAAGTTGAACCAGTCAAAATAAATCCTTACTAGTTTTTACATAGTTTTATTCTATGAAAACACGAGAATATTTAATGAAAAGTCATAAAGTACTCGTGTAAATATACTTAAAAAATTAACCACAAATTTTTAACTATGTTAACTTAAGTTTATTTAAAATTTTTTCAAATAACTGAATGTTTTTATTTTGTACTTTTTATTTAGATATTGGTGCAGTTAGTAAACCATTTTAAAAATAAGAAACAAGCTTATTTTAATTATTATATTAATATAATTAAAGTTCGAAAGAAACTTTAAAAAGTTTTCGAAAACTTTTCACTCGGACGATGAATTTTTGACAGTCGGAAATAGAATTTTTGATATCAGTGAAGTGAGTTTTACTGTCAAAACTTCATGTAGCCCCGGGGACTAGTAGAAATTTTGACAACCGGCACAAGAATTTTTGAGTGAAGCAAAAGGGTTGTGCTTTACCCTTACAAAATTGTTAGTATCAGTGTTTTGCTGTGTATTTTTTCTGAAAAAAGTAGTTTTATTTATGTTTCCGTATAAAAAAAAGGATTGTGCTTTGCTTTTAATATTTAGAAAAAATTTATTTTTAGGCTTAAAATGCAGGCTTGAGGAGCAATTAAAAAGCATGGAGTCACTTCAGTCGTCTTTAATTTATTTTAGTGTCAATAAAAATTACTACAATTCTTTTTTAAGAATTTTAAAACTAGGCCAGTCTTAGGAGCTAAAGAGTTTAAAATTAATATTAATGTAAAATTTGGAAGTTCATTACTTCTGATAAACGCAATGTATTAAGTTTTTTCTTTACTGCCTTCAACTTGCAAAACTAATACATTGAATATACTTTTTAAATATTTATAAACTAGTTGAACCCGGTGTGCTTCACTACTCCCCTCGTTATAAAATAAAATTAAAAGTATTTATATATTTTTCACGCCATCGAATTTTCGAAATAAGTCCACCCCAGCGCCACCTACCGTGTCCATTTATACACAAATTATTTTCTTATGATCAAACAAACATACATTCTGAATTTCAGTTAAATTGGTCCATAATTTCAAATTTTCTATATAAATCCACCCCAGCGCCACCTATCGGGTCCAAATATAGCCCATGTTACCCACCGTACCAAGATGAACATTACCTGAAAATTTCATCAAAATCGGCCCAGCCGTTTTGGAGTCCATACGTTACATACATACACACATCCTATTTTATATATATAGATTTTACTTATAACAGTTACATTCCTTGTAGCTCATATCATTTTGAATACAAAAATAATTTCTAGTAGTCAAATACGTCTTAAAAACTCGTTCATTCGCTGAGAAGACGTCAAAATTTCTGGATAACATTTTCAGGTTTCATTTGCCACAGCAAAAAAGGATTATTTAAATACAACAGATAGAAATTTTTTTCAACTCAACATTTTCTTTCATATAGAACCAATAGTGAAAAGTTTCCAAATGGCACACAGCCATAAACAATTCAATTTTTTGACATAAGAATCGCTAAAACAACGCTTCCTGTGGCGAGTAGTAGAAGCAACATTTTTAGCTATGCGATTTGAAACTCAGAATCGCATTTTAGCGAAATCGCTAAGGAATTGAACGAAGCATTTTTTTTAGCATTTAAGCGATAGAGATTTAGCTTTAGCTAGGCGATTTTCAGAATCCAGCCTCAGAGCAACGCGTGCAACTTGTGTAAATTTTTAATCAAAATAATGGTTCTGTTCGTCAAACTTATCATGCACTTCGTCCATTTTATGGCGAACAAATCGTCCTTCAGAGCTGCAATTCGAAGAACAAAATATCGTTTACGGACCACATTTACTGTTTCTGATAATGTGCATGCCGTGAGACGCCGAACAGTGCGCACTGAAGAATCTGTAGCCGCTGTACAGGAAAGCATTGAAGATGATCCTAATCAATTAATTCGTCGCCGTTCTCAGCAACTGGGGTTATGTCCTTCCACTTTATGGGAGATTTTACGAAAAGATCTTGGCTTATTCAACTTGTGCAGAAATTAAAGCCAAACGACCATCGTATGCGCCGCCAATTCGGCGAATGGGCTAAAGCACAAATTGATATTGATTTTGAATTTCCATGGAAAATTTTATTTTCCGTTGAAGTCCATTTTTGGTTGAATGGGTACGTAAATAAACAGAATTGTCGTATTTGGAGTGAGGAGAATCTACAAGCTTTTGTTGAAACACCATTACATCCACAGAAAATTACCCTTTGGTGCGCTTTATGGGCTGGCGGAGTCATTGGCCCATATGTCTTCAAAAACGATGATGGTCAGAATGCTACTGTCAATGGTGAACGGTATAGGAACATGATTCGAAGTTTTTTCGTACCTCAATTAGCTGGCATTAATCTTGCTGATATGTGGTTCCAACAGGACGGAGCCACATGCCACACAGCGGGCGCTACAATTGATTTACTCAAGGAAACTTTTGACAAAATATAATTTCACGAAATGGCCCAATTAATTGGTCCCCAAGATCGTGTGATTTAACCCCATTAGATTATTTTCTTTGGGGTTATGTAGAGTCACTTGTCTACGTCGATAAAGCACAAACAATTGAACACCTGGAAATTAACATTCAAAGAGTTATCGGCGAGATACGGCCAAATGCTGCAAATGCTGCGAAAAGTTTGTGAAAATTGGTGTTCCAGATTGCGCCTTGTACGCGCCAGCCGTGGCGGCCACATGGCCAAAATCATATTTAAACATTAATGTCATAAAATTTTCTATCCAATAAAGCCCGTTTCATTGATATGAAACAATATTACAAACACCCTTTACAATGTTTTTTTCTGTGTGCAATTAATAATCCAATTTACTTGAGTGAGAAGTACAATGAAATTTGTCATTTGGAGTATAATATCATATAATAACATATAATAACATATAATAACATATAATAACATATAATAACATATAATAACATATAATAACATATAATAACATATAATAACATATAATAACATATAATAACATATAATAACATATAATAACATATAATAACATATAATAACATATAATAACATATAATAACATATAATAACATATAATAACATATAATAACATATAATAACAGAGGAAATGACAATAAGCAATGTTGCTTTTGTACTAAAAACAAAAAAAGGGGCATTTTATTTTTTAATGGCACAGCTTATTTACATTTAATTTATAGATTTTAGAATTGTTTCAAAGAAAATATTCGAAAATATACAATTTTATTAGCCCTACAGTAAAAAACAGCTATATAAAACAGCATACACAAAAAATTTTCAAAAGAAAAATATATACAAAATTTAATATAATAAAAAATTGTTTTTTTATTTTCAAAAATCGAAATAAATAGTAGTTATCGAAGGCCCACGACCAGACCGGTCTTAAAAGTGTGGAATTAGTAGTAGTTTGCTTTACAAAATTTTGAAGAAAATCGAAATATGCAATCTCTTTAGAAAATGCAATCTAAATTTTAAAATTAAAAATTACGCATTAATACACTTTAAATAATTTTTTAGATTTTTTTTTGGAATTTAAATTGAAAAACTACCCAAAATAACTGTCTCACTTGTTTTATGTCATAAATCAAAAGCACTGTGTAAACTTTATTAAACAAAATTTTTATTTCTTATTTTAAGCATTCTTTATAACTCTTCATCATTAAATTCGAATCTTTCACTATTAATTTTTTTAAAAAAATTAAAACAATTTGTGATAGACGAGCATGCGGCACGCATCTGGTTTTCAGGTATATCATCTGATATTTTCATTGATCATCGCTTAAGTTCGTCTACCATCATGTGTTTATGTTCGTTAACTTGCTCAGCATTAAACCCCAAATAGTAAAGTCCACAGGGCTTAGGTCAGGGGATGACGGAGTGCATGCCTTCAATAGCACCATCTTTAAACGATTTTTGCCTTTTGTGCTGGAAAAGAATCTTGCTGAAAACAAAAGTGACCCTCGTTGTAAATTTGCTTGGCATGCCGCATAAGATAGTTCTTTATAACATGTTCTCAGTAATATTCCGAATTATTTTAACGCCTTTTTCGATAAGAAGAAGGGGCAATTTGCCTTTTTCGGAGAAAGCGCCCCAAACAATGAATGACGAAACATTTTGAAATATCTCAATGGTTTTTTTTGTCTTTAGAAATTTCTGCCATGCAAGCTGCGTACACTCTATCATTTTGCGAGTTGAGGCTTGCTTGCAAAACCAAAAGTTTTTCGTCGAAAAAGTTGATACTGCAACCTGCGTGCTGGCGAAGGATCTGTGCACTTATTTCCTTTCGCAATATTATTATTATTGGCAAATCTTTTGAAAAGGTTCATGCAATAAGTGTACAATTAATGCCAGAGTCGTAAAAAAAATATATGTTTTCCAGTGTTGCTTCTTTTTGTGTTACTGGTATTAATATAGGTGTGCCATTTACTTTGATTCACGCTGTAGTTATATTTTTATAACTAGGTCTTAACTGCGCTTAAGTCAACGCACTATTTACTGCCCTTTCCATCTCACCACACTCAAAATATTTCAAAATTATCTTTCTGCTTTCACTAGATTGCTGTTTTGCTGTTGATACAGAAAGCACAGCCTTTTTAACATCGTCATAGTGTAATTGCGTTAGCGCATTGCGCTGATACAGTATTCTGCACTTGAGTTGGTGTATCAACACAGAACTTTTTGGTTTTTTTTAATATTAATTGATTATTGCTTAATATCGATCGATAAATACCTAATTGGTTTTCTTTTTTAAAAAATTTACCTTTACAAACATAGTACTTTTAAGATCTTGCATTGCCAAATACTAGGTATCTAAACCAATTTTTTTTATATATATAAAAAAATAGCTTCTTAACACAGCACGAGTTCTAAAATGTACCTATTGCAATCCTGAAACTGATCAATAATTTTCAAGTTTTGCCAATTTTTGTTCTTTACTAGGGGTTGTTGACCCTGTAATTATTATTTCTTTGAAGAAGAAACATGCAATATGTATTTATTGGTTATAATGATTTAAATATTTTTCAAAAACATTGTATTCCAAACAGATATTTTAGGTCTGTTTCCATACTCGATTCAAGTAGCTTGAAGTTGCTTGAAAGCTTTATTTTGAAGTTCGAGAGAAAGGAATAACATGCAAAATGACACTCTCTAATCTATTACAATTAATTGAAGTTAGTACGGGAACAGACCTATTATGTTAATAAATACTTGACTTCTTATTAGCAAGTATTGAACGGTGTTCAGATTATTGAACATTTATCAAAAAAGTGTTCTTTCTTGGCTGCCTTCATCAAGCTAACGATGCCATCGGTTAGTTCATTACAAACTTCCCCGATTTGAGCGGCTGGCAAAAAGAAACCATATTCACCGGTATCACGTAATTCGATGGTGGCAGTGAATGGAATACCCATGACGCCATAAGCCCAATCCTTGGACGCACCAGATACGGCGTCTAAAGAAAATCACAATTAAATTAAAAAATACTTAAATCTTATATGATAGATAAATGGAAGCGCCTGCTTACTAAGGAGTTCGCTACTGGAACCAGATTTGAATGTGGTATTGTATTTTTGGTATACTCCGTCAGCAAACGCATTGCAAAACCTCATCATTTGATCATAGTTCTTAGGGCGTACTTCAGCTGAATGACCATAGGGCAGAAGACACAAATTGCCAAAGGAATGCAAAGCCAAATACATGCAAATGTATCCTTTCGGGAATGATTTTACAAATTTTTGCATAGCCTGAACTTCGGGTTCAGAATCGGGTTCTGCACCACCATACCAGTGATCACAGGGAACTTTGACATTGTAGCCAGCACCTAGGAACAAATTAGAATATCAATGAAAATATGAATCAAGGAATGCATTGAATTCAGATATCAAGCAAATTGAATATATAGGTATTAAAGAGTTTTACCATTCCACATAAAATTAAAGTTGCGATTCAAGTCGGTGCCATTGCACATGCCCGATGAATTGGTGAAACCAGTTGGTTTGCGGTTCTTGCGCCACAAAGGTTGCTTAAATAAAAATAAAAATTAGGTTTGAAATTATGCTAAAAGATACCTATGAAGAACTTATTTTTTGGAATTAAAGCTTTTCTACAGTATTTTATGAAATGATAAATTGGCTTATGAAAAAAACTTACCACATTATGCGAATACTCGAAGCCATCGGGGTTCAGCATTGGCACAAAAACCCAATCATGTCCCCAAAGTAATTGACGCAATTCTGGATCATTCGAGGTTAAAAGTTTATTAAAGAAACAGGTACCAGCCGCTGATGAAATCCATTCGATGGCATGTATACCGCACTCAACTACAACGGCTTTATTTCCCTTCTTGAGTGAAAGTATGGCGGCTTTGATGGGGCGACCCTCGTATGAAAAACCAATGGTTAAGTTCTTAACAATACCCCTATATTTGTCAGCAAGATTATCCAACCAACTGTATATATCATCCAGTTGATGGTATTGCGTCCATTCCATTTTAGACTCAGGTGCACTTGTAAAACGATCTTTTAAAGCGCTGAGAAGAGAATATATGTAATGTGTGTAATTTTTAAAAACTATTCTTACTTAATGAAATTATCGATTAAAACACGGAAATGGCACTTTAATTCGCTCAAACGTTGCTTAAAGGCACGCCGATTGGCAGGATCAACTACTATCTGATACTCGCGTCGATCGACTTGAAAGTCATGAATAACTTCCAACTATAATGGGAGTAAAGGCATATACATATGTAAGTACATTATAGTATCTTTATTTTCTTCAAGGAAAATATATTTGTTTTAAGAATTGAATGGACACTAAAAACTGGAAAAAACTAAAAACATAATAAAATAATATTATGACATGCAAAAAAAACCATGCGTAAAATACACGACTTCTAGCTTATATACATATAACGAAATATTTCGTGGTCTTAGTCTATGAAAGTGTTTCGTAAATTAAACTTATGAATTTCGTGCATATTTCAACAGTTCTCTTTAAATTTACGAATTTATTTTTAAAATTTTACGAAAAATTCGTAATATTTTAGAATAGCTTTGTAGTACGATGTCATTAAATATATTAAGGGTTCTCATCTAAGCATGTAACTGACCCGTAAATATTGAAAACTTTGTGAACTTACATGCGCGTAAACTATCTGTCAAAATCTGTATGGGCGTGAGTTTACATCATTTCCGAGCCCATTTTGTAGTGTAAAACTAGCATGTAAATCTACGTGTGTGAATGAGGTTTGCCTTTGCCGCTAATATTTACATATTTAAAGTAGTTGGAGTAAATATGAACACGTTTTATTTATTTTTCTATGCTAATGAAGGTTTTTAAAAGGTTTAAAATGTTTAAATGCTATACATGTTTACATGCTTAGATGAGAACCCTTATTTATTCGTTTCATATATTTATTTCGTTAAATATACGAAAGTTTCGTTGCAAAAAAATTGAGTTAAAAAATATAATTACAAAAGTTTCGTTATAGTAATGAAAGTTTCTATTATATTACGAAATTATTTTTTACGAAATTTTTTTTTTTGTAAAATGAAGTAGGGTGCAGATTTTAAATTTTGAGAATAAAAATGTTGAGTTCATTTTTTTAGTAAACATAATAAAACTTCGAAATAATAAAGTTCAAAGTTTTGAAAAGAGAGCTCTAGCATGAAAATGAGACTTTTGTGTAAAGAATTAACTAAGAATTGATTGAGAAAAAACTTTTTTACAAGAAAGGAAAACTGCATCTGTTTTTTGTTTCAGTGTATTTAAGAAAAATGTAGACAAAAACGTCATTTTTAAAGGAGAAGGCTTTAGAAAGATATTGGCAAGGTGTCTGAATAGAAATTGCTTGTTTTAAAAGGCTCAACAAGGTTCTCATGGACGCTTAGAATCATTTGTAGCCACGCCTTAGATAACGGGCGGCTTCAGGGGTTTCAAAGCTCCCCCCTTAGCAATCCAGAATATTTTTATGTATTGAATACAAACACAGATGTTCCACATTAAATAATTTTGCTTAAACATGAAGATAAATTGGAAATTGTATATGAGTAGTTTGGTTAGATATTAAGTTTAAAACAATACTATAATGGTATTCAATAAACGACGTATAGACATATATTGAAAGCATATAGATATAAGTTTATGCTAAGCGTTTCCACGAACCCACCTTGAATAAAAACCGAGTAAATTCCGTAATAATATTAAAATAAATGCCAAAACAAAACTATTTTAAGCTTTACATAAATTTTAGATCCATTAACGGAAAGTGCACTTTTCATATTTTAAAGTGTTTAATTTATCTAAACACTGTTTGTCAAAAGCAAAATTAAGCTACGGTCGCATAAAACGCATTGTACGTAACTGTATACACCACGTTTTTGTGTCGTAAGCTGCGTATGTTTAATTCCTTACAATTTTGTTATTGCAAATTACGCTGCTATAAACTTACCGAACATACACAGTTTACAGCGCCAATGCGGCGTTCATTGAATACCACTTATATAAATATTTTATTTAATTTGTTGCCTTTGTATTGTGTCTAATGTACTAATTTTTGCAGAATGTATGCTATATGCAAATGAACAAAATTATTCTGAACCAGACTGTGAAATTAAAAAGATAATGAGCGTTGCTACGTTGTTAATTGACACGCATCCGTCATTAACAAAAATTTACGAAAGAATCGCTAGTGTGTCAATTTGACACAACACCAAAATTCCAATGCAACATAGCAAAAAATTAAAATGCAAGGTTTTTGTTTATTTTTTTTTATTTTTGTCTGACACAATATCGATAAACTTGCAAAAAGTACATAATGCTGCGTTTCTAGTCTGTTTTTTGCTTTTATTGAAATAAAAAAAAAAACTTTTATTGAAATTAAGTGCAAAAAAGAGGTTAGAACTAGATAAAAAGGTATAGAAAAAGTATATATAAAGAATTTATTATGCTTCACATGTTTTGCAGACAGTGAAACAGTGCTCCGGACAACCTTTCTTTTTGCACTTGTCGCATTCGAATGCTGGCATTCCGCGCTTGCGGGCATATCTCTTACGGATACCCTACAATAAGCATTTTTCATAGTACATTTTTTCTTTTACAAATAGTAAATTCTGAAAAATTTTGATATAAAAGTTATGATGATATCTCGAAAACTGTTGCTTTCTCTCGAAACTTAAGATTTTCTTAGTACAACACATTTTCTTAATGCCTCAGAATGAGAAAAGCTATTGAAATTTCAGAAAGTTGGAGATATTGGTATACATTTTTCACATAAATTATTCTTGAAGCTTGACCATTCCGTAACACGTTTATAAAAACTTTTTGGAGAAAATGAACTTCGTCAAAAAAATGGCAGGTAGCTTTGTTTGTTTATGACAGAAAAGGTGCAAAATTTTTGTTAAACTGAAAAACTTTTGCTAATAAATGCCATGTCATATGAAAGCTAGTTAAAAATGCAATTTTAATTTTTATTATTTTCACAACAAAACAAACTTATATGTCATTTTTTGATTAAATAATGTAACCATAAATTCACATTTTAAAGGTTGTGCCTATTAATTTTGACACCCATATTAGCTTTTGGATATTTTTAGCTTTAATATTGAAAGTTTTTATGCTTTAAGAATTATTAACAATTTTTTTTAAGAATGTAACTAGGTTACTTTTATAATTTTTTTTTTTAATTTTTTTACAAAAAAAATTGATACAATATTGATCTCACGCAACCATATGAACAATAAAATAATACATTTTATTGAATATTTATGTTTCAAATATATTTGCTATAAATTATATGTTCGTTTGAAACTTGATACTTGAAAAATTATTTTAAATAATTATTAATTTTTTGATTGATGATATTTGATAAACTTTTGTTTTGGATGTGAAATATTTTTCTTATATATGAAATTTTTTTTTAATTTTGGTAAGAAAACATTTTAGGCTGTGGCAACTCTGATTGTAGATAATTGACGCTCTTCAACCGGCTATATATGTATTTACTTTTCAATCTGGCGCTATATCATGGGCAACTAAGAGGCAAAAAAAGATTGCTTTGTCGTCAAGAGAAGCTGAGTTTATGTAAGTTGTTGCTGCGATACAAGAATCAATAAAGCTAAAACGTTTGAAAAGCTTGTTCCGAGAGAAGCGCACACCACAACTCTGTTTTGCGACAATAAAGGCGCGATACAAAGTTCTACGAACAACTCATATTCCTTACGGACAAAAAACGTCGACATCAAAGTGCAATTTATTCTTAAAACTTCAAGAAATTGCTGACAAGAAAATCGAGCTAAAGTTTTTACCGTCCAACGCAATGTTGCCAGGTTAGGGGATTTCCCCCTAGATTTAGGGGTTTTTTAATTGTGTTGATGGATTTTAGGGGTAATGAATCTTTAGGGTTTTTTAGTGAGATTTAATGTTTTTTAGGGGTTTTAAGGGGTTTTTAGGGGTATTTAAAAAATTTACCTTTGGAAATAAAGTGTTTTACTTTTCCTTAAAAGTATGCTAAAAATTTTAAAAAAGAAGATATTTGGCTTCTTGGGTATTTCAGCAACATTTTACAAAAACAGCTGAACTGGCAGCACTTCAAATTTAAAATTTATTTCAATTTAAGTGATTGTTCAAAATTACCAATCATTTCGCACTTCACATTCAAACTTGCTTCGCGTTTTACTTGCAATTGATTGATTCCGTGTAAGAACTAAAAACAAACCATGCATGGGAAAAACTATATACAAAAATGATAAGCCGAAAAATATATCAAAAAGTTGGAGACGGAGCCGCCTTTCAAAAATAAGTCTTCATTTTTAAGTCAATTTCACATTGGACAATTGGCAACTCTGAAGTCACTTTTTGCCTTTGTTAAAGACGTCCAACAGCTCAGCCTTTTAACCCTTTCAATGGCTAGGCTAAGCCAAAAGCAAAATAATTTCTTTTGAGGTAATATTCCTCTCATTTAGGTCCTAAAAACATGAAAAAACATATATTTGATTTTACCTTTTTGCTTGCTTTCATTTTGATTTACAAAGAAAAAATTGTTTACTCCTGTTTGGCACAAATACTGTTTTTTTAATCCCTTGAATGTTTTCAAGCCTTTAGATCTTTGTTTTTTAAACCCTCTTAATATTATTATCATTAAAGCCATAAAAAGACAAAAACCATAAATTTGATTTTTGTCCGGTTAATTTTTTTTTTTTCTTCAGCACAAAATCGGAAATCCAACTGACTTTAATGTCAAAAATCCTTCTAAATTTATTTTTATCATGTTGTTTGATCTATTTTCATTGAACCAAACGATTTGATTTAAAAAAAATCGTTGCAAAATAAAAATAAAAATTAATATATGACGTGTCCAATATATTGGGCATATCCACTGAGAGGGTTAAATACATAGGCTTGCATTGCAGTTGCACAACTTTTCAGTTGCACCCTATATAATTTTTTTATGTTTTTCGGATAAAATTTCTAAGGGAATTTTAGGGGGCTTTGAAATCCAATCTAGGAGCCAATGGTGAAAGGCACCTGGCAACACTGGACCAACGTGATGATCGCTGATATGTTTACCAAAGAAGTTACTTTTTAGAAATTACCTGTCTTTATTGAGATATTTAGTCTAAGATTAATTGCTGCAGATTTTGAATTTGTGCATATGTTTATTTTTGTCTTTTATATACTGCAACAATATAATTGTTCAGGGAAGGTGTTGTAAAAAAACAATCAACGTCTCATACATTCATTACTACTTTATTTTTATTATCTAAATGCAACCATGCACCTAAATACTCTCAGAATGAATTGTCAGTACTGTATACTTCTTTAGTCTTAATAAAGAACTCTTCCTAACACCATTGATTGTATAGAAATAGTAATGGATCGACATATTTGCGTCCAAATATTACAAAACCTATGCATCCGTATGCTCAAGAGGAAATGTCGTTAGTATGGGCTTATCAACATGACAACGACCCAAAAAATACGAGCGAAAAAAGTGGTTCTGGCACAATCGGATCGGGCTGTGATATTAAAAGGGGCATTACTGACTCAAAACCTTCAAGTAAACATCAGCTTTTGAAGCGGCTGAACGAATTCGGTACCTATCCATTAGACCGGATTGAAATTTAGATTCCGCCGTTCGGGGTCTCAAAAGTTAGAGGAACTCATACTCATACTCAATAATTTTAATTTCTGCATACTTTTTTTTCAAATCGGAAAAAATCTGATAAAGCAATTTTGATTCTCCTGAAGGTCCTTTTTACTTCTAACTTTTTATCTTTTACAGAAAAAGATACATTTCTTACTCATACAAATATATAATTACAATATAATAAATTTTGACGTGATTCCAACTTTGTGTACGTTTCACGAGATTGTTAAGAACACAGCTTTGATTAAAGCGATAAACAAAATGAAAGAAGAACTTAATACCATTCCAACAATAACAATTCCACGTTAATCTAAAGACAAATACATCTTTTACAGCTGTTTTAAAAAAAGGTGTTTTTAAAAATAGCGAAAATTCAATTTTTGGTGGTTAATTTGAGCAATAATAAAACATAATTTTAAAAACTTTTTTGTGTCGAAATGTTGGTATAAATAAGAAATTTAACATTTTAGCAGATGTGGGTATGCGTTCTGTGAAAAATAAAAAGTTAGAAGCAAAAAACTTGTTTTTTTTTACCAAAAAGGACCTTCAGGAAAATCAAAATTCCTTCAGCGGTTTTTTTCCAATTTGAAGAAAACGTATGCAGAAATCATTTTAATGAGTTCTTCTAACTTTTGAGACCCCGAACGGCTGAAAATTTTTTTCTCCATACAAGAACGATCCGGCCTACCATCCATACTTATCAAGAGGTATCAGGATCTTGTGAACTCAAAACCTCGTCGTTGTAAACCAGTAATTAATTACAAAGGTTATGCAACTAAGTATTGATTACGAGAAAGGATTCCAATTTATCTAAACAGTAAAGCTTATTACCAAATTTTTTTATTATTATTTTTCTTTTTTTGTTGAACTTTGTACACATATTCACTAATTTTTTTTTTTGGCCGCCTTAATATGATGCGAGTTGCAAATATTTTAAGTTGTTTTTAGTTAATAGCTAAGTAATTTTTATTTTAAAGTTGTTGTGATCGAGGTCAAATTTGATAATTTATTTATATATAGTACTAGCTGAACCCGGTGTGCTTCGCTACCCCCTCGTTTAAAATAAAATTAAAAGTATTTATATATTTACAAAAATTTATTTATTTAATTTAATTATTGCAATGCTTCGCCTCTTTTTTTGTTGTAAACCAATTAGAATTCAGCGCTGAATCGCATGTAATTTGCTTCATGCTCCCCCTTTTTATTTTTAGACCAATCAAAAAGCAGCAATTACACAATCAGCTGTTTCGCAGTCTGTTGTGGGAGAATGAGAATGGGGTTACCCCACTCTCTATTTTAATTAACACGTATTATAAAATCAGCTGTTTTGAAGACAGTGGTAGAAGAAAGAGAATTGAGCTACCCCACTATTTTAATTAATATGTATTTTAATGATTTTAATGACATGATTTGTGGTATAGCCGTTAATAAACGTAGTAAAAAAGTAGGTGCAGAAGTGTGCATGGTCGAAAAATATTATCATGTAATAAGTATTCCTGAGTCAAAGCTGAACGCTGTGAAAATTTAAGATCGGTTATCAGGTCCAGCCTCCAATATATCGCAAACAAAGGGGCGTGCTCCGCCCACTTTTCTTTTGGTACGTATTTCTATTCATGCTAATACCATATATAGCAAATACTGCCGCCGTTGGTCAAAAAATGCCCAAGATATGACGATTTTAAAATTTGGGTTATATGGGCGATGCCACGCCCCTTCGTCCACTCACAACTTTATATAGTCAAGAATTTATAATTTCGTAAGAATATCCTATTGTGAAAATTTAATGATGATCGGTCCAGTAGTTAAGACTATATTGCGATTTTTAATTTTCCTAAAAAGAGGCGTGGTCCCACCCACTTTTCTCCTGGTACGTATTCCTAACTATGCCAATACCATATGTACCAAATAGCATCAACGTAGGTCAAAAAATGCCCAAAATATGGCGATTTAAATTTTTAGGTTATATGGGCAGTGCCACGCCCCTTTGTCAAACAAAAACTTCATATATCCTTTTATTCTTTCCAGATTCATAGTAAAATGCTGTGAAAGTTTCAGGAAGATCGGTCCAAGGGTTTGGCCTCCTATAAAGCACAAACAAACAAACAAACAGACAGACATTCATTTTTATATATATAGATTGAAAGCAGATTTATTATAATTAAAGTAAAATGGGGCGAAAAAGGGGGATTTGGTAATAAAAAATCTATGGCTACCTTACCTGTAGATAAAAACTATATAAAACTTTAGGTAAATACATATTACAAAAAAAGTATTTTGTATAGCAAACATTGTTAGTGGTATAAGTAAGTATCTGAATTAAAAAAGGGGGCGGTGAAGTGGGCGTGGTTCATAGTAATATGGCGACGTTAACAGTATTAAGAGCAATATACTACCAAATAAAAAATAATCCGTTGGAAGTAACAAATTTGTACAGAGAACAAAAAGTTTAAAACTTAAATTTGGCGTGGAAAGGGGCGTAAAAGGGGGCGTGGCGTAAGAAATGTTTATTTCTACCTCGCCTGGAGTATAATGTGTATACAATTTGAAGTAAATCTGTTAAAAACTATATGGGAGCCATTACATAATTTTAAAAAAGTGGGCGTAAAAGTGGGCGTGGTCGAAAAAGTACCCTATTAATCATGCCAGAGTCCCAGTTAAATGCTGTGAAATTTTCAGGAAGATCGGTCCAGAGGTTTGGTCTCCTATAAGGTACAAACAAACAAATAAAGAAACACACATTCCATTTTATATATATATTGTAGATAGCTTAAACCCGGCGCGTTGCTGCCGCGGCCCCGTTGCCAAACGCGAATAAAATGTTATCAGTGAAATTGTATGTGTAAATTGTGGTCGAATACTCAATTCCATGGCTGTGCGACCTATAACTCAAAAGCAGTAGAATTTCTCAAATTTTGGTTGCATGGGAGGTGACACGCCCCCTTGTCCAACGCCATACAAAGTTATCAGTAAAACTGCATGTGTAAATTGAGTTCGAATGCTGAATTCCGAGGCTTTGTTTGCTTTGTTTGATTGACTCAAAAGCTATTCGATATCGCAAATTTAAGTTGTATAAGAGGTGCCACGCCCCTTTGTCCAACTCCCATAAAATTTTATCAGTAAAACGCCACGTGTAAATTGTGGTCGAATTTCGAATTCCAAGGATGTGCGGCCTATAACTCCAAAGCTATTCGATATCGCAAATTTGGGTTGCATGGGAGGTGCCACGCCCCCTTGTCCAACTCTCACAAAATTTTATCTGCGAAGCGGCACGTGTAAATTGTCGAATACCGAATTCCGAGGCTAAGCGGCTTATAACTCCAAAGATATTCGATATCGCAAATTTGGGTTGTATGGGAGGTGCCACGCCCACTGTTAGTAGGAGGTTGAAATATACTTTACGACCTATTCTCATACCTACAAAATATACATACAAAATTTCATGAAAATCGGTCGAGCCGTTTCGGAGGAGTTCGATTACGTACCCCGTGACAGAAGGATTTTATATATTAGATTAAATTGGAAATCTTATTATTATAATTTTTTTCTACTCTGTATTATTATCATATATATCTTAATTTCTCCATGAATTAAAAACCTTTAAAGTCGGCGCTTATATAATCCTTTATAAAATAAACGCTCCGGCTTTAAAGGTTTTTTATTCATTGAGAAATGAATATATTTATGATAATAATGCATAATAGAAAAAAAAATTGTAATAATAAGAATTCCAATTTGATACTATACATAAATATATTGTCAAATTTGATCAAGAATTAATGTGAAAAGTAATTTAAAATTATTTTTTACTTTGTAGTGGTTTTGAAGTTGGTTTTTATATTTTAAATTCTTATACTAACGTTGGAGGCACAACTATTTTTTTACGCCACAGCTGTACATATGCTTTAAATTGTTTGTCTGTAAACATTCTATCCTTCACGAGATTTGTATGACTTACGATCAGCTATTTTTATCATATTTTCTCTGGGTTTTCTATTTTTTTTTTCTAAACTACCTGGTTCTATTTCTTGGCTTCGTAAACCTTACAATTTTACACTCGCTCATTTCACATTTTTATATTTGTTTCATTTTTATCTTTTGGCATTGTTAAGTTTTAGTTTTATTCTTTTTCTACAATTCCCTTCTTTATATCCTTTTTATTTTTCTTGATCTTATTTGTCTCATAACTTTTCCACGATTTTAAAATTTTTTGTTATCAAAATTAAACTGAATATTTTACAGTCTCTTTTAATTAGTCTTTAAACTTAAATATGTTGAATATGCACCATTCTCTTGATAATTTGTAAATCATTCTGTTCAATAGTTTCTTACCGTCATTATATTATTTGTTTTTATTGTTTTGTGTTCTTCAAAAATTATTTTTTTTTTTTAGTTTTATTTATTTATCGCTAGAAGTTATAATATGCTTTTTATTTTTTCTTTCTTTTTGCAAGCCTATTGTGAATTTTTTTTCAAGTAGAATCTTTCCCAAAAGTTATACCAAATAACTTTGACAAATTGTAGATATTCTATTTTCACTATTGAGTCCTTGTCAAATAGTGTTTGATATATATATATCTAGCATATCTGTATGTATTTATTAGTCTTGTAGTTTTATTTGTTAATTTTTTATAACCTTTTCCACTAACCTTTAAATCTTGTGTCAGCTTCCATAATTTGTTCAACTGTTGCTCGTTCTGTACAGTGACCTGGTAGATTTGTGTATCCTTAAAACTCTCCAGCTCAGAAACATCACCAGCACAAAGATTCACCAAAGCAAGAGCAAATATAAATATTATAAAACTGCGCATTTCGAAAGTGCCTTTACCACAAATCGCTGCAAAGATCTACTCGTAATCTCAAAAAAATATCTGCCTTTTATACTTGCAGATTTTTTTATGATATTATCGTCATAAGCTATTAAAAAAAAAACAATTATTACTTTATAGAACCTTATAAATTAAAAGTGCTCGTTGACTGTTTTTATAATGGAATTTAACAGAGCTCTTAATATAAATAAGCTCTTAAAATATAACAGAATTAAAATTTGGGAACTTTATAATGATGATTGTGGAAAAAAGATTTTTTCTTAAAATAATAGTGATTATTTTAGATCTTAAGATAAAGGATGGAATAAAATGATATTTAGGAAATATTATATAAACACGTAAAAAAAGACAGATTGGTCTGATTTACACAGTTCAACAGCTCTTAGCCTTTCTTAAAACTGAAGGCCTCTAGCAACGGATTCTGGTAGTGAAGAAAAAATTATACGTAAATGCGTACGTCTGAGAAGCACCGTACACAGAATTTTCCAAGGGAGGAATTTGATTACAAACATTTACTTCTGCCAATATGATATTAATTTATTGAAACAAAGTTCCTTTACGCGGCTTGTGGGTACTGTGCATTGGTAGAAACCTTCACGTAACAGTGAGAATGCTGTGTGTGTAAGCGTTCGAGTATTGAGCAGACCACAGCCCTGCAAACATCTGGAAGACAATTGGAAGATAAGTTAATTTGGCGAAGCACTTGTGATTCGCCTAAGGGTACTTTGGAAGATGGATCGCTTTTTGATCGCCCAAGCGATGGGTGCGCGATTCAAGAAAAATCTTCAAAATCTTCTTTCACTCACTCCGGCGATTTGTGGAAGATGTATCGCTTTTCAATCGCCCAAGCGATGAATGCGCGATTCAAGAAAAATCTTCAAAATCTTCCTTCGCTCATTCCGGCAATCGTTGGAAAATGGCTATTTTAAAAATTTTCAAAATCGAATGTTGGAATATGAAGCACGCTATTCTATAAACTTATATTCTAAAAATAATCATCGAAAAATTTTAAATAATTATTTTTTGTATTGAATTGCTTTACAGAAACTGAAAATAAACATATCAGCACGATTTTTAGTGGCCGATTTTTTTGTTGACCGGTTAAACAAAGAATGCTCACTATAAAAGAACTTATAACGTTCAACAAAGACAATAAATCCCTGAGGAACCTTTAAAGCGATTCGTTTGCCACTCTTGTCGGCGAATCGCTTTACTGCATGTTTATGGAAAACGAAGCGAAGGCAGAACGTTGTGAATGAAACGAGAAATAATATTTTTTATATGGAAAAATGAATTGCTTAACGTGTCTCGCACCAATCTCAGCCTTCGTTTCGTTTTACGTAAGCATACAGTAAGACTCCTTTTTCCGGTTCGTGTGGGACTCTTCCCGCGAATCGCTAAGAACTTATCTTGGTGACTCGTTTGAGACTCTTCCCAGCGAATCGCTTAAAATACCTCTAGGTGATTCGTTAGCGACTCTTCCCAGCAAATCGCTTACGCACCCTTTAGGCGATGAGTTCGCGAATCTTCCCGGCGAACCGCTTTTATAACCTCATCTGCTTTCAGTCGACGATACCCGGATGACTCCCAAATGAGCTCGCCGGCAATTATCTCATATTCCAAGCGATTCGCAGGTGGCTCTGAAGCGATTGAAAATGTTTGCAAGGAAACTAACATGCTAGTGCGCTGTGTGTGTGCGTGCGAGTACTGAGATTCGAGCAAACAACCCTGCAAACATTTGGAAGACGGTTGGAGGTGAAGTTGATTTGGCGAAGCACTTGCGATTCGCCCAAGAGTTCTTTCCAAGTGATGAATGAGCAATTCACGAAAGATCTTCAAATCTCCTTTCGCTCATTCCAGCGATCGTTGGAAGATGTATCGCTTTTCAATCGCCCAAGCTATGAATGCGCGCTTTAAGAAAAATCTTCAAAATTTTCCTTTGCTTATTTCGGCGATTGTTGGAAGATGAATTGCTATTCGATCGCCCAAGCGATGAATGAGCGATTCAAGAACAATCTTCAAAATCTTCCTTCGCTTGTTTTGGCGATCGTTGGAAGATGGATCGCTTTTCTACCGCCCAAGCGATTGATGCGCGATTCAAGAAAAATCTTCAAAATCTTCCTTCGCTCATTCCGGCAATCGTTGGAAAATGGCTATTTTAAAAATTTTCAAAATCGAGTGTTGGAATATAAAGCACGCTATTCTATAAACTTATATTCTAAAAATAATCATCGAAAAATTATAAATAATCATTTTTTTTTATTGAATTGCTTTACGGAAACTAAAAATAAACATATCAGCACGATTTTTAGTGGCCTATTTTTTTGTTGACCGGTTAAACAAAGAATGCCCACTATAAAACAACTTATAACGTTCAACAAAGACAATAAATCCCTGAGGAACCTTTAAAGCGATTCGTTTGCCACTCTTGTCGGCGAATCGCTTTACTGAATGTTTATGGAAAACGAAGCGAAGGCAGAACGTTGTGAATGAAACGAGAAATAATATTTTTTATATGGAAAAATGAATTGCTTACCGTGTCTCGCACCAATCTCAGCCTTCGTTTCGTTTTACGTAAGCATACAGTAAGACTCCTTTTTCCGGTTCGTGTGGGACTCTTCCCGCGAATCGCTAAGAACTTATCTTGGTGATTCGTTTGAGACTCTTCCCAGCGAATCGCTTAAAATCCCTCTAGGCGATTCGTTAGCGACTCTTCTCAGCAAATCGCTTACGCACCCTTTAGGCGATGAGATCGCGAATCTTCCCGGCGAACCGCTTTTATAGCCTCATCTGCTTACAGTCGACGATACCCGGATGACTCCCAAATGAGCTCGCCGGCAATTATCTCATATTCCAAGCGATTCGAAGGTGGCTTTGAAGCGATTGAAAATGTTTGCAGGGAAACTAACATGCTAGTGCGCTGTGTGTGTGCGTGCGAGTACTGAGATTCGAGCAAACAACCCCGCAAACATTTGGAAGACGATTGGAAGTGAAGTTGATTTGGCGAAGCACTTGCGATTCGCCCAAGAGTTCTTTCCAAGTAATGAATGAGCAATTCACGAAAAATCTTCAAATCTCCTTTCGCTCATTCCAGCGATCGTTGGAAGATGTATCGCTTTTCAATCGCCCAAGCTATGAATGCGCGCTTTAAGAAAAATCTTCAAAATTTTCCTTTGCTTATTTCGGCGATTGTTGGAAGAGGAATTGCTATTCGATCGCCCAAGCGATGAATGCGCGATTCAAGAAAAATCTTAAAAAATTTTCCTTCGCGCATTCCGGCGATCGTTGGAAGATGGCTTTTTTAAAACTTTAAAAATCGATCATTGGAATATGAAGCAGGCTATTCAAGACACTTCTCCTCTAAAAATAATCATCGATACATTTTAAAAAATAATTTTGTGAATTGAATTTCCGTATTCATATCAGCACGGTTTTTGGTGGTCGATTTTTTTGTTGACCGATTTGACATAAAATGTCCTCTATAAAACAGCTTGTAACGTTCAACAAAAATTATTCGCAACAAATCGCTGACGAACCCTTAACGCTTTTGGCGATTCGTTTGGAACACTTGCCAGCGAATCGCTTAAAATCCCTCTCGGCGATTCGTTAGCGACTCTTCCTGGCGTATCGCTTAAGATCCTCTTAGGTGATTCGTTCGCGAATCTTTCCGGCGAATCGCTTTTATGGCCTCAGCAGCTTACAGTCGGCGATACCCGGAAGACTCCCAAATGAGCTCGCCGGCGATTGTCTCATCTTCCAAACGATTTGCTGGCGGCTCTGAGGTGATTGAAAATGTTTGCAGGGTAAAAACTCTTTTGTTACCTTCCAAACACTTTCAATCGCCAGCGAATCGCTTGGAAGATGAGACAATCACCGGCGAGCTCATTTGGGAGTCTTCCGGGTATCGCCGACTGTAAGCAGCTGAGGCCATAAAAGCGATCCCCGGGAAGATTCGCTAGCGAATCGCCTAAAGAGTTCGTAAGTGATTCGCTTGGCAGATCCACTAACGAATCGCCAAGAGGGATCTTATGCCATTCTTCGAGGAGATTCGCGAACGAATCGCCTGAAGGATTTCTAAGCGATTCGCTGGGAAGAGTCTCAAACGGATTGCCAAGAGAAGTCCTTAGCGATTCGCCGACAAGAGTGGCAAACGAATCGCTTTTAGGATTCCTCAGTGATTTTTTGCGAAGCGTCCTTATTGAAATTTACAAGTATTTCATAGGCGACATTCCTTGTCAAATCGGTTAACAAAAAATCGACCAACGAAAATCGTGCGAAATACGGCAGTTCAATACAAAAAATTATTTATTAAAATGTTTAAACAATTATTTTGAAGGAGAAGTACATATAAAGTAATATCAATTTTTTTAAAAAACCATCTTCCAACGGTCGTCGGAATGAGCGAAGGAAGATTTTTCTTGAATAGCGCATTTATCGCTTGGGCTATCGAAAAGCGATCTATGTTCCAACGATTGCCGGAAGTGTGAAAGAAGATTTTGAAAATTTTTCTTATATTGCGCATTCATCGCTTAGGAGATCGAAAAGCGATCCATCTTCCAAAGAACCCTCGGGCGAATCGCAAATGCTTTGCCAAATCAACTGCTCTTCCAATCGTCTTCCAAATGTTTGCAGGGAAACGAGTAGCCCAAGAATGGTAAAAACAGGATTACACGTTCCGCAAGAGAGAGAAAGAACATGACATCATCCAGCACAATTGTTAACAGTCACTGCATGCATTTATATAGAATACAATATTTTTTTTTTTTGTGTTTTTAAACGAAATACTGTTTTGTTTTTTTTTTAAACGAACAAATTTTACTATTAAAAAATTAATTAAAATTAAAATTGGCATATGTTTATTACTAAATTATTTATATAATTTTTAAATATATAATTTTTTAGAACTATATTTGGACTTCATGCCAAATAAGTTTATGAAGCAACAGGTTGTAAGAATAACAATTGATATTTTTTAGAGTTTAGTATTATTATTTATTGTTGCGACCGTAGTAATAATTATAAATTAAAAAATAAAATTAATTGCTCAATAAACGATTTTAAAATCAAGAATGATTTAAACTATCAAACAATTAGAATTTGTATTTAAATCATAGAAAATCAACACAATAAATAACAAGGTCATATAGAAAACTTTAAGTTGTATATTAATTTTATTTGTTGTTAAACAATTTTAACCTTTTTTTGAAATGGTTTCTATTAAGTTGCAACAATAAACTAAACAATAAACGGCAACTCAACTGCACAACCTTGATTTCAATACAAGTTTCAATGCATATTTCAGCGTTTTTTTGCGAACGGGTGAAAAAGAGAGGGGAAAAAAGACAAGACAAACGACACATCAAGCGAATACGACATAAATTTCAATTCGATTCTTGATGAATATAAAAAAGGACTTTAATATTATATAGATAACGGCTTAAAGGTACAAACACATGGCGTTTTAGTATCGTTTAGCTGAAACAGTGACATTCATGGCTTGTTGGGTTGTTATACAATAGAGAATACCGATGCATCAAGCTAGAGAGCCAGTATAAGGCTACAAAAAAATGTACTACTACTAGCCAAGGTTGCCAGTTAAAATTTAAAACAATTCCGACAAAAAGTTCCCTTTTTGACAGTAACATACATTAAATACAACAACAATTACCATTGTAAAGATAAACAAAAAAGTTTCTACCGCAATAAAAAAATATCAAAAAAAAATCTCACGATCATTAAAAATTACCACAAATTACCACGCGTCCTAAAAATACCACCACAAATGCCATATGCATTTAAAATTGCCACAAAAATCTCATTCGCATTAAAAAATACCACAATAAGTCCCATATGCACAAACAATTAAAAAAACATTTAGAAATACCACAAAGAAACGTTGCTTACTAAAAAAGGAAAAAAAATGTTAGAAGAATATTACCAAACTCCCACGGAAATTTAAATAATACCCCTCTGAATTTCCACGCCAATTAAAATATACGACGCTGAATTAAAATATACGACGCAAAAAATCCTAAGGGCAATTAAAAATTACCACGAATGGGATTTTTCCAACATAACTGGCAACGTTGCTACGAGCTGCTGGTATTGTTTTTTTGGTTCTGCATGTGTTGCAAAGGGCCGTTTTTCACTCGGCAATTCTATGAGCAATAATTGCTTTCGCCGCAAGTAGTTTCTTGACTACTCTGGTTTAAAGGCGACTTTCGTATACCCCCTCATGCGGGCGAATAATCCACAAACTGCTTGCGGCAAAGGCAATTATTGCCGAGTGAAAAGCAGGACAAAGATATTTTGCTACCAGAGCAGTAATAGCCCTTTAGGAAACAAAGCACTTCGAAACCACTTTCAAAGCACTTTACAAAACCCCAATAGCGCTTTGTTATCGCTTTAAATAGAGCTTTATTTAACATTGTCGTGTCATTGGAAAGAAAACCTTTGTTCTCGCTATGAAAAGTGATTTAAAAAAGCGCTTTGCTCTCCCTTCGGAAAGAGCGCCCTCTTTGTTCGCACCTGCATTCGCGACTTCATTTTTGATGGCGTATATTTTTGCCCGTAGTAATATTTTACATTTACGTTTTGAATGGTTTGGATACTTGCCACTAATTTCATTAATTTTTTTTATTTTAGGCCAATAAGCATTCTGCGCCATTGTCTAAAATATGTGAAAAAATTATGTCGCAACAAATAAGCAAATACTTATCTCAGAAAAAACTATTATCCCCATACCAGTCGGGTTTTAGGGCAGGACATGGGTGTTCTTCTGCAGTTTTGAAAGTGCTTGATGATATTCGGCCTGAATATGACGCTGGCTCTATGACCTTACTCTGCTTACTTGACTTTTCCAAGGCCTTTGATAAAGTAAACCATAATTACTTGTGTCAAAAGCTTAAATTTTGCTTTGGGTTTTGTAATAGTGCTGTCAATCTTTTGTCTAATTATTTATGTAACAGAATTCAAAGAGTCAATGTCGGTCAAATGTTTTCATCGTATTCGCTGCTATTCTCTTTGTTCATCAATGACATTTTTAATGTATGTAAGCACGCTTTTGTTCATGCGTACGCTGATGATATCCAGCTCTATCTGTCTCGGCGAACTGGGCTTCTTGATGATCTGTGCGTCAGGTTGAATGAATATCTCAGTAGCATTGATGAATGGGCTTAATGTAATGGGCTTCAACTCAATGCTGCCAAATCGTCTGTCCTTCCCATCTGTAAGAGTAAAACTTGTGTTGATGATGTCCCTGACATGTTTATAGGAACTAGCAAGCTAAATGTGGTATCAAAATCAGTAAGCCTTGGTTTTGTCATAAATTCATCTTTGTCTTCTGTTGACCACGTTAATAGTGTTGTACAAAAAGTTTATTATGTCCTTCGTAATTTAAGATTGTCTGCTAGTGTTACTCCTGTTGATTTAAAACGTAGATTGGTAAAACAATTGATCTTACCTTTCATTTCATATTCAGAAACAGTGTACAGTAAACTTGACTCTTCCTCCCAATTAAAACTACAGATTGCTTTTAATTATGCAACACGCTAAGTATATGGTTTGCGAAAATTTGACCACCTTTCCACGTTCAGAAACGCTATACTTGGATGTGACCTAACTACATATCTTAGTGCTCGTAACTGTATGTATCTCCATAAAATCATACATGAAAAAACACCTCGCTACTTGTTTGAAAAACTCCAGTTTTGTCTTTCAAGAAGAAGTCATGTTTTAATAGTCCCTAGGCATTATTCGTAACATTCGTCTCATCTTTTTTTCATTAACGCCATTAAATTGTGGAATGCTTTGCCTCGTTGGTTAAGAGAGATTAGTGGGAGAGGTAATTTTAGGCGCTCTATCCTATCTTTCTTCTCTACTTCATAGTTTCATGACTATATTTTAATCTATTTCCTGTATTCTTTACTCTATATTATTAATTCTTAAAAAATAATTGCAATGTGATTCAATTTAGCATTCAATATACTTAATATTTATTATAGCTTTCCTTCTTTCTTTTACAAATTTAACGTAACCTTAAGTATATATGTACTTGTTGTTATGACTGTATAGTTTAGTATTATTGTTTTTTTTTTTTTCAAGCTAATGCTTATATCGTACTATAAAAGAACCTGGTTCTTATTGTACCAACACGTTTCTCTAAATAAAAAATATAAAAAAAATATAAAAATATAAATATGAAAACATTACATTTTGACACTTTATAAACGATTTAACCTTATTTTGTTCACTATTTTGCTGCAACAATTTTTCACGAATTAAACTTTTTGCATATACTAGTGATGAATAATGATGAGAAAACAACAAGCGATAGTAGTGATGAGAGACCGATTAGTCAGCAGAGTAGATAGCGAAAAATAACGAAGAATCTCGAAAGCAAACAGTTTTTTAAAGCTGAATTTGTAGCGGGAGCAAAATAACTTTTCAAAAGCACTATTCATAGGCAGAGTAAAGACCTTTTTACTTGCTTTCTAATAAAGCACTTTAAAATTTCCGATAGGGAGCTTTCGCAGCAAGCTCGAGAATTTTCGTGTGTGACGTGTGAAAAGCGGGACATAGTAAGCAAAGTTCTGTTTATTTTCTGTGGACGATTCGGTTCGATAACGCTGCTCAACCGCTGTGATCTTGCTCTTCTCTATGCGTCGTTGTTTTAGAATGGCTTGGTAATTGTTGTTGGATCAGCTAGCTGAAATTTTTTTAGATGTTCTTAATTTGTACTCGACATGAACAGCTGATTTTGACAACTAGCTCGCTTTTCTCTGCTTTCTACTTCATTCCTCTCCGGGTCGGCCCTACCTGGTTATTCTGCCATGAGTTGGAGTACGAATAAAACGAATGTTTATTTTCAGCATGTATGTATTCTACTACGCAAATTTGCGCATGCGTTACTAAGCATGCGTTGTGCTTTAAAAACAACATTTATTTTTTAAATACCATAATAAATTCGAATTATTTTTATTATGCATTATATTCTTTCCATATTAAAAATTTATTTTGTTAACTAAAATTTTAATTTTAAATTACTTTTAAAATATACATAAATGTATATGCTCTTTACTACAGGAAAAATAAATAATTCAAATTTACCCATATTTATTTCCATTAATTAAACATAACTTTAAATTTAGTTTTAACCAACAAAACAAATGAAAAAGAACAACAAATTCATCACCAAAAATATCAAACGAAAACTTTTTATAAACTAAAGCAAATTTTTACATGAATTTAATTGTGAGCTTTTTAGATCAGGTAAGTTTAAAGAAGGACAACAACAACAAATTTGTTTTTGAATAATTTTTATTTAGAAGACGAAATACTTTAAATAAGTTTTAAAGAATATACATGAAAAAAAATCAGAATTTTTCTTTATTACTGTATAAAAAGGAATTCTGCGTCTATACTTACGATACTATCGAAACTGTGTATTTTTTGTTTGTTTATTTTAAAATAGGACTCCTTTTTGCTGTTGCTTTTAAGAATTCAACCAATTAAACCAAAGAAGACGAGATAAGTGAAAAAGTTACAATATAAAATTTAATTTAAAAAAATAAAAAAAAAATTTGAAAAATTTTTCAAGTTTATGAATTCAATTTTAAAAAAGCTGACTTTTTGAAGTTGAATCATTTACTTCAAAGTAAACTTCATGTTATTTTAGAATATGTTAATAATAACACTCTTGATAATTCAATTAATTTTTTTTATATGGAAATCTTTGCTATGTTTTCTCTGTCCGTGCCATATAGCCTCAAATTTACGAAAAATTGTGCTTACCCCTGGTACACAAAGGAGTTAAAGATTCTTCGCAACAGCAGGAATAGGGCATGGAAAAAATATGTCTGTAGCTTAGACTTGAATGACCTAGAAATCTACAAGCGTTTGTTTCTGGATTTTGAAAATTGCTCAGCTACCTTATATCAAAATTATTTAGACAGTACTAAGCTGAGAATATTGTCTGATCCGAAGAAATTCTGGGGTTTCATAAACACCAAAAAAAAAATCTGATGGATTCCCTTCATCATTTAAAACCTCTGACGGATTTACTGACGATCCTGTCGTAATTTGTGGTCTATTTGCCAATCTCTTTAAAGAGTCATTTTGTTCAGACTCTTTTAATCCTGATGAAGAGTACTTTGAATATATGAACTCTACACCCAGGGTTTCGTTGGATTCTATATCCTTTACTTCAGAGGATATTTTAAAGTATATTGGATTGATCGATGAGGATTTTAATGCTGGACCTGACGGAATTCCTGCCGCAGTGTTAACACGATGTGGTTCCGTTCTAAGTCAACCACTGTCCATGTTATTCAATAAATCAATTAGCGAAAGTATTTTTCCACTTTTTTGGAAAAAATCTTTTATAGGTCCTATCTATAAAAAAGGTTGTAAGAACGATATAAACAACTACAGGCCTATCGCGAAACTCTCGTCGATTCCAAAACTTTTTGAGCGCCTCGTGTATGATCGTGTGAAAATTCACTGTGGGAAGGTCATGACAACTCGTCAGCATGGATTTGTTACTGGCAGATCCACTGTATCTAATCTCCTCGATTTTACAACGTTTTGCTTAAATTCATTTTATTCAGGTAACCAGGTCGACTGTATTTACACTGATTTTAGTAAAGCATTTGATAAACTGCCACACAACTTAATTCTATTTAAACTTAAGTTAATGGGTTTTCCACAATTTTTTGTAAGCTGGATTCAATCGTATCTGACAGAGCGATCTTATCAAATACGATTTCGAGGCGTATTGTCAGCTGAATTTATTGCTGAATCAGGTGTTCCTCAAGGTAGCCACCTTGGTCCACTTCTGTTTATTTTAGCCATTAATGATGTAACCCACATCATCAAACACTCTCATCTACTTATCTATGCAGATGACATGAAAATATACAGAACAATAGATGCTAAAGACAATTCAGATCTGCTCCAGTCTGATTTGAAATCCTTTGAAATTTGGTGTTCTAAAAACAATATGTTTCTAAATCCAGATAAATGCCAAACTATGACCTTTTCGCGAAAAAGGAATAATTTAATTTTTGATTATACGATAAAAGATACGGCTTTAAATCGTGTAGATTCTGTCAAAGATCTTGGTATATGCATGGATTCTAACCTATCGTTTAACGTTCATATTGATTACATTTGTAAAAAAGCATCTTCTATGCTCGGGTTTATGAAACGCTGGGCCAAAGAATTTAATAGTATGATCACAACTACAACGCTGTATTATGCAATTGTGCGACCTCACTTAGAGTATGCAAGTCAAGTTTGGTCCCCAAGTTACAATGTACATGTTGAACGTATAGAGAGAATCCAAAAACGTTTTGTTCGGTTTGCTCTAAGGGGCTTAAGTGCAACTGATACTTTAAACCTTCCTCCTTATGAGGATCGTTTAAAAATTTTAAAAATGCAATCTTTGAATGAGAGAAGGAAGTCTGCAGATATCGTCTATTTACACCAACTCATAACTGGTGTATTCGATTCACCAGAACTTCTAACTCTTATAAATTTTAACACTAACCGTAGAAGCAGTAGAAATGCTAACAATTTAATTTACTTACCTTTTAGTAGAACAAATTATATGGCTACTGCTCCTTTACATCGCATGAGTACCTTTGTTAACAACTGTAGCTTTTTTGATGTTAACTTATCGAAAGGTCAACTCAAAAGTAGATTGAAAACTAATGTATGATTAGATCTATGTAAACGCATGGTTAGTTGTTATGTCTTGTGTTGTCCCTGAGCCCAACCCATATTATGGTGGGTAAATTTTTCTCACTTTGGATTGTTTTGGACCGCTCTTATCGATATCATTGGTTCTATTCACGGTTTGAGCGTACTTTTAACAAATCGTATTTATAGCATTTGTTATTGTTCGAATTGTGAGCACCTCGCCATGTGACTGTCGTATAAAAAGATTGTGCAACTCTATGATGTATGTGATTATGCGGCTGTAGACAGAGCATAAAAATACGAGGTACAAAAAACACGTCCAAGGGATGCTTTTATTTACGAGTGCCTGCGTATTTGCATTTGTATACAAAACAACAGCAAAGCAAAATGCGCTTTCGTAAATTGGCGTACAAATAGCGGATCGAACAAATGGCAGACCAGCGTATTCGAACTGTGAATGGCCTTATTGAGATGTTTTGATGTTATTTGGGCTGGTTCTTAAGATGATCCAATGCGGAGAAAGTGCGAAAAAGCTGTAGTAGCTGAACTCTATTGTTATTGCATGTTTACTTAAAAAAGTTCATCTTTCAATATGTTTAATACAAAACCAATTTCCCTTTATGAACTTATCCGTGGTTGTAATGTTGATTCCCGAAGCGATACATTCTCTCATGTGCTTGATTTTTTTGAAAGAAGGATACTGAAAAAGACTTTATATTATATTGTATCGAAAATCTGCCGCCCAATTCCGGTAGCAAAATTAAATGGTTTATAAAACCCTTTTAATTGTTTTACTGTTTTTTGGTCTAAACCAATTTTGGAGTCCCCCGAATTGCATTTTTGTGCATTTTTTAACAAATTTTGTGCTGGAGACCATCAATGGTTGATATAAAAAGAAAATCAAGCTTATCAATCAATTCCTTGGATATAAAAACATAGAACTGCAAATTTTCATCCTATTTGACCAATGCTTTAATGAGATTTTACGCTTTTCTTCAAAAATGATTTACTTACTATTTAATGTCAATTACAACATATTTTTTTTTTATATGAAAGTGATTTAACTCTGTTAAGTTTATTTTTGATTAATGCAAAAGTAAAGTATATTTTGGAACTGTTAGTGTTAACAAAATAAGAAACACGTTTTTTTAGATGATGGTCAGAATGACGATTCCTTAATTTGGAAAGAGAATGTGTTACCCGTTAATCACTAAAAGACGTCAGGACTTTTTTTTAAAATCAATAGTATTATTTACAAGAAATAACTCCACAAAAATTGGTTATTAAATAGGGTTATTGGGTTAATAACAATAAGGTTTATTAATTAATAGGATTAAATAGGGTTAATAACAATAAAGAAGATTTATTTACAAAAAGTTTTAGAGTTTATTTCTTACCCTTTGCTAGTTTGTTTGAGAAGAAGGTTTGGTACAAAAATAAATCAGTAACGCTAAAGCGTAAGCGCCAGCTTTAACCCATTTCCAGCGACTCCTGAACTACCGGGCCAAAATCGATGAAACTTCGTCCAGAGTCTATATATGGCCCTAAACTTTATCTGGCAAAAACGAAAATTTGAACCTCCGTAAGAAATTTGTACAGGTAAGGGCTGGGCGGACTGATGCATTTTTGCACCACTAGCTGCGTCACATACCTTCACAGCCGTACCTGCCCATTTTAAAACAGCCAAGGGGCTCTAAATTTATTTTAACATACAATTATAAACTTATAATAGTTACTATTGGTAAGCAATTTTCGATATTGCGATTTGAAATTTTTCCGGAATTTTCAAAAAGCAAAAAAAAAATTCAAATATTCAAATCCAAGTAAACGACCGAATCGACTCAAGCCAAAAATAACGTATATTGTCAAAGATCCATACTAACATAATCCCTACAGTCCCAGGTAATATCACTTTCGCGCTCATCTGAAGAAAATTTTAAGGTTACTGGTGCAAAGATGCACCAATAGCTGGAAATGGGTTAAGCTGTGTTTAGTTTTTACATTGCAAAAGAACATTTCAAAAGGAAAATTATGATAAGTAATAGTAAGCAATAACTCAAGTGATGTATTTAAGTAATTCAAGGGGGGGAGGGGTATAAAATGATGCGAATGCGCCAAGTGTCGTAAACAACCCTATGTGCGCTGCTATAAAAAAAATTTTTGCAATGTTGAATAGTGTTCAATGTGTCCCAATAGTCGTAGAGGGTTAAAATTAAATAACAGCCTTGAATAGAAACTATTTGCCAAATAAAATAATTTTGACCATCTAAATCGGTCAAATACCCCAATGTGTGCTACTAAACAAATTTTTTGGAATGTTGAATAGTAATGAATTGGTACCAATGGTAGTGCAGGGTTAAAATCAAATTAAAGACTTGACTAGAAAGTAATTTTATTAAGTTATTTTTTTATTTTTATCCTAATACAAAAGAGTGTTATCTTGTTAAAGATTTAGTCGCGAGTTAAAAGCTTTGATATAAAATAAACAAATGTTATAATTCTTAAGAGAGATAGCTGAAAAAGATAAAAAGAATATATTTCTTATGACGTATGAAATTAAGTTAAATCTACAACTATGGACGTTTATTTTTAAATCTTATATTTTTATAAGTAATGTTATTTGGAAACTTTTTTAAAGAACAAAATGAATTGAAGAAAATTATCAGAATGAAATATTTTAAAAACTCTTTTGATTATAAAAATTGAACGTTGAAATTGAAAATAATTTTTTTGAATTAAGTATATTCTAAATGAAAGTAAAGTGTAAGTTGTAATGTGTATGTGATTTAGTTTGTGTTTTTATACATGTGTCGGTAACGCACCACATATGGAACTTTGGTTTGGGTTGGAACATACATGAAGCAACAATTTAAAGTTTCCATATGTAAACATAAATTGTGCCTACCTTGAAAAATACAAATAAAATGTAGCTGTGAATTGCACGAGATTAGCAATAGATTAAAGGTAACAAGGCAAAGACTTTCACAGACAAATTGAATAAATATAGATTTGTCTGTCTAATTTAAGTCGCGTATGCCTTAATTAAATGAGTTGGCAAGATCTGTAAGAGCGAAGGATACGCAGTCATATAAATATTTTAGTTCTTTGAAAACAATAATTTTATGTTATCTTACAAGTGTTTTTAGTTTCATTAAGTTATCAAAATTTATATTTAAGGTTTGCTTTAAAAATCCGGATATCTATATTTAAATAAATAAATAAATATATATATTTAAAAATCCGGAGCGGAACGTTCTAGTCCAAAGATATAACGAGCAATATTATTGTAAAGTACGCTCAGTTTTTGTTTATTCAGTGAATCGCAGTTTTCATATTGTATTTCACTACCATATAATAAAGTGGGAATCAAATATGACTTTGCTTACAGCATTCTTATTTTAAAGCATATATAATGCGTAAGCCAGAGACTACGAGGCAAACACATTTATTACTTACACTGTGCAACTTTTTTGAGGTCATCGTTTTGTGACTTCGGTGTGGTAATCTCTCGTGAAAGTACTTGCCAAAACTAGAAATTATGCATCATTACTTTTGCTTACTTACGTTCAAATAAGAGATTTACGATGTCATCCATTTTTTGGCTCAAAGTGGATTTCGAGCACTTTTTCGATATTTTGACATGGCTGTTTCGCGGTTAACCGTAGTAAATGTTGTTTTGGTGTCATAAGCAGAGATGTCTTGTAGATATTGAATTAGAGAAAAAAAAAATGCAAAACAAAGTTACCCGAAAAAACTAGATATTGTGTCTCAAAGTCGTAAAATGTTCTTTTTTACCATTTTAACGTGACGTATGAGTAACATTTATTCCAAATTCATATTGAATACTTTTGCATGCAGCTTTTATTGAATTCCATGAAATTCCTACCATGGGGCACCCTTGGATTTTGAAGGGGAGCATGGTGCCTTATGGGCCTGTCACACGGTGTCTGCTTGTCCGTCAAACATTGGAATTTTCGCCATTTTTTTTCCTCTCCCTCATTGTTTTGTCGACGGCATGCTACACGTAGTTTTCTGTTCGATAATGGCGGAAGCTAAATTTACTACGTTTTTGCTACCATTTCGTGCAGGTAACACTCCTTTATGCAATCGATTCAATAAAACGGCTACCCTCTATAGGTTGTTTATAAGTGGTATTAAATTGATGGGTTAAATTCTGATTTTCGAGGTTTAAAATTAATTACATTGGCCAATATGTATGCAGGAAGTGTATCTGCATATATAGATGACAACGATATGGTCACAATAAAAACAATTGTTGAGTTGATGAAACTCTGGATGGAGTTAAAAAAAGTGAAAAAAGATCCTGCTGGATTAAGCCATGGAGAATTGGCAGACATAAGAAAGGGATGATAAATTTATCAAAGGAGCTAAGATGTACTGATGATAAAGCATTTAAAATTTTTTTAAGAATATGTCACAAAGCCGGTTGGCTTTGAAATTCATTTATGTACATTTCAGTAATATTTTCACTCCACTTAATAGCCATAACCTTATCTCTAAGAATATTGTAAATTTTAACGATTTCAACGATATTACAAGAAATATGTATATTTAAACAGTTTATTTGTTAACTACGCGGCTGTAATGTATGACTAGCTTGATCAGTTTTACTATCAGTAAATCTACTGCTCTCTTGACGATTATTCTAAAATACAAGGGTGAAAGAGACAACTGCAGCTGTACATACAAGCACTAAAAATACTATATACAATGACGTGTTACTTTCATATATGCAATGGAATAGTTAATAAATGGAAAATATAGTTAAAAAATGTATACATTTTTATAAATAACATCATATACACATTTTACGTTCATATTTTTAATTTAAAAAAATACACAGTCACTAAAAAAACAATATATTAAATCATTAATATTACATTCACAACAATCACTAATAATATTCGGCTGTTCAGTTGAATTCATTTGCTGAAGCTAGCCGGGCTGCATTTTGCATGTTCGTCAAGTATTCTTCTTCTTTTTATAAATAAATACCATTCAAGCCATGTATAGCACTAGCAGCTTACAATTCAATACTAAACAACAAACATAGCATTACTGATGAATTCAAATAGTACATTTCCTACTGCAGTGCAGTTTTATTACTACTAAACGTAAAACATCAAGAAAATGCAACCGTTGTCCAAATTGTTTTCAGCTTTGGGCCGTGAACATTTTTGTCGGTTGCCTGTAAATTTTTTGATGAGTGAGAAGCTCTCTCAATTTCCAGTTTTTTCTTTTACCCACGAAAACAACAACAAATTTGTCCGTGTCCGCTGTGTGTGGCATGCACCTTACCACCACATAAATCACACACATAAATGACACACACAAATCCCAAACACACACTAGAAAATACACTTCAACTTATTAGCGAACACAACAAAAATGTATGGGGAGAGAGGGGGAATAATGTGGTGTCCGAACATCACATGCCCAAGACACACAACAAATTCACTTCACTTTAAAAAACTAAGTTCAATAAAAACCATTTTATGTTCATGTCAATTTTTATAAATTAAAGTAAAGTATAATTTCTAATGTATGTTTGGGATTTGTGTGTGTTATTTATCTGGTGGTAAGGCACTACAGGAGTATTTGACAAGTATGTTTATTTTCATTAAGAAATCGATATAACAGCATATAAAATATATATAGCGCAGCTAGGGGCTAGTTGTTACACAAAATGTGAAAAAATTGATTAATTTTTAAATATTTATAACTTTTTCAGATAACAACTGAAATTTATTGTAGCCCCACTCTTTATTCACGATATTAAAAAAAGTTATGAGAAAGTTTGTTTATTTAAATTAAAAATTAATTTTCCCAAGAATCTCAGGTGTAACAACTTGCCCCGTTTTTGGGGCATAAAAATGTATTTAAACTGCTGAGTAATTCGCCTATAACAACTTAGGGGTCGTTCAAAAGCTACGTTACCGATTTTTAGCACTTTTTACCCCTCCCTTCCCCTTCGTTACTTTTCGTAGTGCATTTCAAAACCCCTCCCCTCCCCCCCCCCCTCCAAAAAGTGACGTGACATTTGTCATAAAAATTAATTGATTTAAACATATTATATTATTTTACACAATAACCATCAGAATTTTTACTAGTACTACACTGAACCAAAAAGGTACATTATATTAATGAAAAGGTGCATTAATTTCAATGAATTATTCATTGATTTTGGTCCAATGAACTGTGGGCATTGATTTCAATGAATTTTCTTCATACTTAAATGAATAGTTCATTAAACGTAGTGATTTTCAATGAATGGTTCCTTGAATATCAATGTACACTTCATTGAATTCAATAAACACGTTCATTAAAAAATGCCAAAACTAATGATTTTTTCATTGAATTTAATGAAAATTTCATTGAATTCAATGTAAAGTTCATTGAATTCAATGTAAAGTTCATTGAATTCAATGTAAAGTTCATTGAATTCAATGTAAAGTTCATTGAATTCAATGTATAGTTCATTGAATTTAATGTATAGTTCAATGAACCTTACATTGAATTCAATGTATAGTTCATTGAATTCAATGTATAGTTCATTGAATTCGTTGTATTAAAGTTCATTGAATTCAGTGTATATTTCATTGAATTAATGTATTATATTCAATGTATAGTTCATTGAATTTAATGTATTTAGTTTATTGGATTCAATGTACAGTTCATTAAATTTGATGTATTCAGTGCATTGAATTCCATGTACATTTCATTAGTATTTAGCTCATTGGAATGAATGATATATGCATTAAATTCAACGAATTATTTGTTAATCCCTCTCTAAACATTTATATTTTTTTATTTAAAAAGAGTCAATTAATATACAAATTTTCGAAGATTTTGAATAGTTTTTAAATTTATAAAAAAATAGACGGCAATAAACTCCCACAGGAGAGTGCATGCCGCAGGATATTTTTATTGAAATAATTGAAAAATTTTAAAGCACACATCTACGGCTCTAATAAAACTAGCAAATTGAAATTTTACACCATCCATGAATGAGGAATGGGGAGAAGTTCTTCTCTCCAACAGCAAGGATTATTGGTTGAATATTTTCGCCTTTATTTTTGGTTGAATATTTTCGCCTGGTTGAATATTTTCGACTTCCTGGATGCTGCTTCCAACAAAAACGAATGCCTCTTGGGAACTGGTAATTGTATGCTTTAGGAGAGTTTTTCTTCCAAAGTTTTCCTTACTGCATAATTTTTAAGTGGGCACCAAATACCCATGAAGGCTCCAAAGAAGTTTCATATCAGTACTGTCTGGAAAGATATTAATTGAAAAAAATAACTATTTATTTATTTAGCCTCGAGAAAAATAAAGCTTACCACTGTAATTAGTGAAATCTTCAATTTCTGCCAACTTTGCCCGCACAGCTTTATCTTTTATGTGGTTTTCATCCTTTAAAAATGTAAACATTTTTTGAAAATGATAGCAGCAGTCACTTAAAAAGCCAGGTATATTTCCTATTATTTACTAATACTAATAGTAATTCAACAGATTTAAATTTTCTTTTACATTCAAAGCACAACATTTTCTTCACAACTTCGCGTTTCACTTCAAACAAAATTGGGAACGGAATAAATTAGTATACATAGAATTTAATGAACTGAATACATTGAATTTAATGAACAATTAAATTCAATGAACCATTCATTAAATTCAATGAACTATACATTGAATTCAATTTAATGACCTATACATTGAATTTAATGAACTATACATTGCATTTAATGACCTAAACATTGAATTCAATGAACTGTTCATTAAAAATCAATGAATGGTTCGTTAAAATTTGATTTACAACTGGATTTAATGTACTTTTCATTGATATCAATGAAAAGTCCATTAAAATAATGAAAACAAATCATTGATATTTATTTAGACATTTTTAATGAATATAACTTCATTGATTTCAATGAACAGTACGTTAAAAACTATGAGCAATTCATTAAAATTCAATGATTTTTTCATTAAAATCAATGAATTAATTTTAACGTATGCTGTTCATTAAATTTGTTTTTTCTGTGTACTGACCTTATAAATACTCTGTAGGAAAATCAACTAATTTAAAACTAGTTGAAAAACTAGTTTTTTTTCAACCACAACTCGTTGAAATTCTGACTTTTTTTCCATAGAACGAACTAACATATTTTGTATGGTGATGTCCGCTAAATAAGTCAATTGATTATCGTCTGCATATGTTTTTAACTACTTGTTAAATTAGTTGAATTTAAATTATTTCTTTAACTACTTTAAAATTAATCAATTGAAAATCGCATATATTTTCAACTACTTGTTAAATTAGTTAAATTTAAATTAATTTTTAAAATCTAATACAAATTTGCAATAAAAACATGTCAAAATCAGAGTAGTTGCCACCTTAATTTAATTCAACGTTGTTTTTAAACCACTTATTTTGAAGTAGTTTTTCAATTACTTCATATATAATGCAATACAAACTATTCAAAGTTGAAGTGGATGTCGCCATAATATAATTCAAAGTAGTTCATAAGCTAGTTTATTTTAAATTAGTTTTTTAATTAGCAGTTTTTAAAAACAAGTGAGTTTGTTCCTATAGGGTGTATATGACTATAAAAATTAAAGGCACAATATAAAAAAATAATACATAATTGCTTATATCATCACTTAAAGCTATTCCATCTTCGTTCCAAGAGTCTATGCTCTCAATCACTGGGATTGAAAAGCTAAAAGCTTTGTTGAGGGTTCTTCAAATTTTTCATTAGGTTCTATGTCGACCAATTTAGGTTTTTCTTGATTTCTAAAGCAAAAAAGAGGTCTTTGACAGAGTTAATAAACCGATTTAAACGTTGTTTGTTTTCTTTTATGCTAATAACAAGCGAACCTACGCTGTTAAATGCATTAATCTATACATATAATAAAACTGTAAAAAATCTGTAGATTTAATGTTATTTGGAAATTTATTTCTGCGCTGAACATTTTGAAGGGTGTGGTTTCCAAAAATGTCATTTTTAAAATTTGTATCTGTCTGATATATTTTCCTTAAACTTGACATTTGGGTTACTTGCGTCTCCGGTAGGGTCATAGGTTACTTTTTATCACAGAATTCTTTTAAAAATAAAAGCTATTTTATTTTTCTCCTGTAGCTTACCCCAATCTTATATGGAATTCTCATATAAAACTTTATAAATTTATTTACTTATTTATTTATTCATTTATTTATTCAACTATAAACATTTATTATTTAACAGTTACTGTAAGTTCATAATTCAATCATAGGTTATAAAATTAATTCAGCATGATATCGTTTTTAAATGCTTCCCTATTTTGTGTGATTTCAATCGAGCTGCAGATAGTGTTGAACGTTTTGGTTATATTGTAAACCGGGTCACATCTGATATAATTAGTTCTTCTGTAGGGTATATAGAACGTATATATGTAGAACAATTTCCTTTGCCTAAAATTTCTTTCATGTGCATAGAATTTGAAAAGAAATATAAGTAGTACACAATCAATATGATTCATTACTACATCCCGAGCAAATAAAGCGAGAAAATAAATACTTTCGCCGGAACTCCAAAGACTTTAGTTCAAGAAGAGCACAACGCGCTTCATAGGAAGGCATAAAATCCCAGTGGAGCTTGCGAATTGCTAACCTAGTGAAATGCTTTTGAATATTTTCAATTCTTTTAATATGTATAGAATATTTAGGGTCCCAGATACCACAATTATATTCTAAAACCGATCTTACAATTGAAAAGAAAATGGTTCTCATGGTAAAGGGATCGGAGAACTGTTTAGTATTGCGCTATAGAAATCCCATCATCGCATTCGCTTTTGATATAATAACATTAAAATGTTTGACAAAGCTTAACTTTCGCTCAAATAAAACCCCATAGTCTTTCTTCAAGTCGACTCCCCCGATCAATACCGTATTAATACCATATAATCCTTCGAAAAGTTGAATCTTCATAGAAAAAAACATAACATTACATTTAGACACATTAAGATGTAGTTTATTGGTCTCGCACCAAAATTGGAGACTATCCATGTCACGTTGAAGCAATAGAAAGTCTTCGTGAGAGTCCGCACATCTAAAGATCTTTACATCATCAGCATACATCAGGCACTCAGAAAAGCGAACATAATTCGGAAGATAATTGATAAACAGAACAAACAACAGAGGACCTAGGTGGCTACCTTGGGGTACCCCAGAATAATTGTCCATGTATTTAGATAAATTATTACCAATTTGAACATATTGTTGACGACCAACAAGTTAGCTCTCTAACCATAGAAGTAGCGAGGAATGGAATCCGAGGCTACTTAGCTTATTTATCAAAACAGAGTGTTGAACTCTATCGAAAGCCTTTGCGAAATCCGTGAATATAACGTCTATTTGATGACCTTTTTCCATATTATTGGATAGAAAGTGTGTAAATAGAGTTAGATTAGTAGAAGTAGATTTACCTGACACAAATCCATGCTGCATCTCAGACAATCTAGTTTTAATGGAGTTTTAATTTTATTTTTTACCAAAGATTCAAAAATTTTAGGAATAAGTGGTAATTTAGCTATCGGTCGATAATTTGCAATATTTTGCCTTGATCCCGATTTAAAAATTGGAATAATTGCCGATATCTCCCCTTCATGAGACGTATTGAAAATATGAGTCAACGGCTTACACAAGGCAAAAGTACAGTTCTTCAGAAATATGGGCGGAATATTATCCAGCCCACAACCCTTTTTACATCAAGACTTACTAAAGCTTCAAAGATATCATACTCCAAAAAGGTGATGCAGCCAAGGTCAGTAATTGGTACATCGACGGGCGTAACACGTCCATGATTGTTAGAAGCATTATCACAAACATAATTTGATTGAAAAAAGAAAGAAAATAACTCACTAATATCTTGGAGGTTATCCGAACATCTATCTGGATAAAACATATTTTTAGGAAGGCCCCAGCTATTTTTTTTATTATTCAAAAAAGTTCAAAATGATTTAGAACTTCTTTTTATATTTGATTCTAATAAAAGGTTTATTGCTCATGTGGACATTTTTTCAACGGTACAAATTTCTGAAACGTCTCATTAATGACATTAATTAATAAATCAAAATTATCTTGCTCAAATCTTTGTAGACTGGCTTTATAGCTTCTGTAACATCTGAAGGAAGGGCACTGTAGCTGTGTTTGAATGAATCCAGCGTATTTGCAACTGCCGCGTTTTTGCCATTCACACAAAATCGAGCATGAGGTCCGCTCACTTGAAACGGTGTATCTTCATTAGTTTTAGTACGATTTACTTGAAATACTCTTGAAATGTTGTACATTTAGAAAAAAAAATTAAAAAAAAATGTATGTCCCAAAATTTTTTTAAAGCAGTACCATCCCCTTAAGCTTTATCAGAAATACGTTTGACCGGTTGTAAAGCATGGTGGCCGGTCGATAAATGTTTGGGGATGCTTTTTCTGCAATAGAGTTTTTCCGATTCATCGTATTGATGGTATTTTAACAAAATAAAAATTCTAAAAAATATAATTTGGCCTTTTTTTAGAATTATATATGAGCTTAACCCTCAAAAAAATTCACAAATAAAACCCTAATGGGGTTTCATGGGGAAAGTTCACCCATGAGTATTTTGTACGCCTAATGAAATAAAAATTATTAATTTTCTTTTATATACGTTTATTTTATTGAATTACAGTTTATTATTTACAGTTAGTGCAAAAGTAGAAAGCAATTTTATGCTCACCTCATATATATTTGCTGCAGGAAGGAATATGCTTTTCGGCCCTTTTTTCGCATATGGGGTAAAATTTCACCCGAAGGTCGCTTAATTACTTTTTAAAAATTTACCGTTAGGTTTTATCAACCATAATATTAATATCATATTCTAAAATAAAGGAACATTTTATACAGATACCATGCATTTCATGCATTTTGCATTAAAAATGAGCCAGATATAGCGTTTTTAACTCCAAAATGGGTGGAATTTCACCCGAAGGTCGCTTAAGTTACTTTTCAAATATTTACCGTTGTGTTTTATCAACCATAATATTGATACCGTATTCTAATTGATATCATGTATTGATATTGATATTGATATCAGCTGCAGGTATTTTATACAAATACCATACATTTCACCCGAGGTCGGATACCATAAATTTCACCCGAGGGTCGGATGAGGGTTAATTCAAAATAAGTTCATGAAGCAACAGGTTGCAACATCAAGTTCTTTGCAGAACAAACCACCAAGCATACTAGACAGACTGTTTTGTTGATAGCTGCTTCAACTCTTCAGTAGTCTTCTGTGGTTTCAGCAGTACCATACACTTTGATAAGCTTATGCGAATACCTTCTGTTAAATCAAAATAGAATATTGTGCTGTATGCCGCCTTCAAAGAAATGTTCTTCTGCTACTTTGCAAAAGCAAAGATTCGAAAAAGCGACTGCATTGATTCTGAAAAGTTGAAACAGTCTGTGTAGCCTGCTTGGTGGTTTCTTCTGCAAAGAACTTGTTGTTGTTGCAACCTGTTGCTTCATGAACTTATTTGGCATTAAGCTCAAATGTTATTCTAAAAACAAAAAATATATATTTTTTTAGAATTGAAAAAGTTTGTAATTAAAATATGCCATCATTAATTTTACATGTTAAATAAAAAAATGTTAAAATATTACTTGATGTCTGTTATATCTTAACAAAAATGAATATGACACGGTTGAAGGTTCGGCTTAGACTGATTTATTTAAAAACTGTAAAACTTAAATACGGTTTAGATTCTAATCAAGTATACATATTTTATTTACATAACTAATAACTAATGCTTAACTGAGAGGATAAGAGTTGCCATGCTTTTTAAAACATAACAATTCCTTACCCTTTAAGAATTCAACAATATCTTATAGTCTAATAAAGTATTATATTTTATATTTATATTGATCAATACATATCTTAAAAATCTATTAGGTTGATATAAATTGTCATACTCATAATTTTTAACTTATAATATTACTTATCAAATTCATCTTTAATTTTCTTCGCTCTACTTCTTGTTATTATTTGAGCTTCATCATTTGAACGTAATCTTTTTCTTTGTTTATTTCTGGAATATGTAATAGGTGCAAATTTTACGTATCGTACATTTGTTTTTCTTAATTGATTTATATGAACATGTTTTTGATGACCATTCACTACTACTAAATATCTTACGTTACTAAGCTTTTTAACTACTTTTCCTGGTAACCATTTAACATAGTTTGAGAATACATTTCTATACAACACATTTTCATTTTCCTTAAATATCTTTTTATTATCAAATTTTTCCATTATCTTAACTTCTCTTGGCTTGTCATTGTTTTCTTTCTTATTTTCAATTCTTTCCTCAACCTTTTTATTTCGAAAAACATCCAAAAGTGTTCGAGGCTTAAAATTAAATATTAGCTGTGCAGGTGCAATATTTGTTACTGTGGATGGAGTTGTTCTATACATAAGTAAAAAATTATTCAGTTTAAGTTCCCAAGTTAAATGCTTTGTTTTTGGATCGATTAAACTCTTTTTTAAACCCTGTTTTACAGTCTGTACTGCCCGTTCAGCACTGCCGTTAGATTGCGGGTCATACGACGGTGATTTTAATACTTCAATTCCGTTTGATTCGCAAAATTTTTGAAAAATTCTAGAGTTGAAAGGGGGTCCATTGTCGCTAACCAGCGTTTTAGGTAATCCTAACATTGTGAAAACTGTTCTTAAAACATCACACAAGCTTTTTGCATCTGTTTTCTTCATAGGTATAGCCTCAATCCATTTAGAGAAAACGTCAAAAACAACTAATATGGTTACATTTTCAATTTTACAGAAATCAATATGTATTCTTTCCATTGGATATTGAGTTGTTTTCCACGAAGTAAAGATAGGCTTTGACGAGTTTTGCACTGATTTGCATGCTATGCACTCTTTTACATAAGTCTCAATATCTATGTCCATACAAGGCCACCACACATAAGAACGCGCCAAAGCTTTCATTCGCACGATTCCCACATGGCTATCGTGCAGTAACTCTAAAACTCTTTCTGTTAAACAAAATGGAATGACTACTCTATCTCCATAAAACAAACAGCCATCTTCGGCACCTAAGGAATATCTATTGTTATAATATGGTTTCAAATCCACTTTTATTTTATCCGGCCAACCTTGCCCACAAACTATTTTGTACACAACACTTAAAACTCTGTCATTCTTAGTTTCTCGTCTCACATCTTCTAAATTTAATGGAAAATCATTTAATTATACATTATTTATACTGACTTCTTCTACATCAGTAGGAACCTGCAGTGGTAATCGAGATAACCCATCTGCGTGTCCCATCTCAGACCCTTTTTTATAATGAATTCGAAAATTATACATTGATAAAAAAATTGACCATCGCTGTAGCCGGTTTGCAGCTACACCAGCAATATCCTTCTTGCTTCCAAAAATCGCACGAAGCGGTTGATGATCACTATAAATAGTAAACGGTAATCCATAAACATATTTATGAAATTTCTTAACTGCAAATACTATTGCCAACGCTTCCCTATGGAGTTGGGAATAATTCTTTTCTGCATCAGAAAGTGTACTGGATACAAACATCACTGGTTTTTCTTCTCCATCAACAATATGTGATAACACACCCCCTACTCCATATGGACTTGCATCACAAGAAATTATAATTTGTTTGGAGGGGTCATAATGAGTGAGGATATTTATATTGATAATTAATTTTTTACTTTTCTTAAAACATACGCTATGCTCGACATTCCACTCCCACGCTACATTTTTACCATTCAAACGATACAAGCATGCCAACTGACTCGATAAATTTGCAATACATTTATGATAAAAATTTATCATTCCCAAATAAGATGCTAATTGCGATTTATTTTGGGGTTCAGGAGCTTTCAATACTGCAGCAATTTTCTCTTCACTAGGCCTAACGCCTTGTTCATTAATTTTGTACCCTAAATAAAGCAATTCTTCAACAAAAAAAATACATTTCTCTTCATTTACCCTGACATTAAATTCTTTTAAACGATCTAAGACATGCAATAAATTTTTCTCACATTCTTCTCTATCGATACCACCAATCAATATGTCATCAAAATACAGATGTACTTTGTCTAAGCCTCTGAGAATTTCGCACATAATGCCATTAAAAATTTGTGGAGCCGTTTTAAGGCCAAAAATCAATCTTGTATATTGAAAAAGTCCAATATGTGTATTAATAGTTAGAAGTTCTCGAGATCGCTCTGTAACTTCAACTTGAAGATACGCGCCCATAAGATCAAGCTTACAAAATACCTTCCAACCTGCCATACCTGCAAAAATGTCATCTATTCTAGGAATTGGAATGTGTTCACTTTCCACATATTTATTAACTGTACGCTTACAGTTCACGCATAACCTAATTGATCCATTACCTTTGTTCACCACTACAACAGAACTTGCCCACTTGCTTCTAGTAACTGGCATTAATACCCCTTCACTGCACAGTCGTTTAATCTCATCTTCAACTTTGGCTCTTAAACCATAAGGCACCACACTCGGCTTACAGAAAATTGGACATGCATCCTCCTTCATTACAATTTCTGCTTTATAACATTTTATCACGCTATTATTTGAATTACGAAAAACTTCACAATATTTTGATTTAAGATCTAACAAACCACTTTTTAATGAATAACAAACCTTTTCTGTTTCACGAAATACAAAACAATTACGCCACAAGGGAAACAAAATATCAAGCCAGTTTCTGCCAAGTAATGGTGTAAAATTATCATACGTTTTCAAAACAGTTAAGTCACAAGTATAAACTTGCTCACAAACAAAATATGCACTTTAATTTTGCCTAAGGTATTAACATATTCGCCAGATATTAGTTTCATTCGTCTTAAATCTTTAACAAGTTCATAATTTCTAAAAAATTCTCTATAATAATGCTCATTCATAATTGTTTCGCATGCACCAGTGTCAACTTCAAATTTTATTATTTTATTGTCAACGTTCAATTTGATTTTATGCGACTCCGCTCTAAAAGTTTTGCAATTATTAATATACCCACATCGATAATACCCGTTACTGCTCTCACTATCGCTTGCTTCCACGTTGTTGACTTTGAAACTCTCTCGTTTTCTACAAAACTTTTTAATGTGTCCCGGTAACCCACATGCATAACACACTACTCCACGTTGCTGTTGTTGGTTGCTCCGCCGATCTCTAAAACTTTTCGAAAATCTTCGACGGTTCTCACGGCTATCGCTCCTCGGCTGACTCGATGGTGTTCGAAAATGTCTTCTCCTCGACACCTGTTGCTCTCTAACTGCACAAATGTTGTTCTCGCTGTGCTTTATCATAATTAAACTGTTGTTTGTCATTTCCATAGCTGCTGCAATCTCTGCTGCTTTATCAAATTTTCTTAATTCTGCATCGTTCAAGAGACGATTTTGAATCCGCTCATCTTTGATTCCACAAACAAATTGTATCAACAAAGCTTTGTCTTGAAAAAGCCCAAATTCGCAGTTCTGAGACATGTGCTTCAACTCTACAATGTAATCTTGTAGCAGCTCATTATGATGTTGTAATCGCTTAAAGAATTTAAAACATTCTGCCATGACATTTTTCTTTGGGGCAAAATGTACAATCAAGCTTTCGATTATGTCTTCAAACTTTACACTCGGATCTGTTTCCTTTTTTGGAGCAATTAACGACACAAGAACTTTATATAAGTCTGAACCACCCAGGCTCACCAGGAACGATATTTTTGAGCAATTATCCTCAATCTTGTTCAAAGACAGAAGATGATTTAACCTTCGTGCATATAACGCAAAGTCATCACCTAGTGTATAAAACTCAATAGATCCAACAAACACTTTCGTTTCAGTCATTGCTTATTCTTATTTCCGTTTATATTCTTATATAATCGGTTAAAAAAAAAACTTTTACGCCAATAATAACTTGTGTTCTTTTATTATTTTCAAACTTCAAAGTAATAAAGTATTTAAATGCACCACGTGGAACTCTTTACATGGAACTCTCATAACAATGTCATGGTGCCATGGGCGAAAGAAAATGTGTCTGTTGTTTGGACATTTTAGCAATATAAAATTTTTTGGAGATAACCCAATTATATTACTCGAGTGGCCAGCATCCAGTACAGATTTAAACCCTATAGAACACTTATGGAAAGACGTCAAAAAGGTAATAAGCGCTCAAAATATCTCGAACTTTAATAGACTATTTTAGAAAATCAAGGGAAGAAAGTTGCATGGGAAGCCATCCCAGTTGAAAGATGTTCAAAACTAATACGATCCATACAACGCATATGCCAAGCCGTCATCAAGCAGAAAGGTTATCATACCAAATATTAATAACAAAATACATAAAAGCAGAAAAACGTTAAACAAGTGCGCGTGCACAAGTGCGCGTGCACAAGTGCGCGTGCACAAGTGCGCGTGCACAAGTGCGCGTGGTTTAACTGTCAAAATCGGCTCATGCACATACATTTGGTATGAAGCCTACCGAAACACGCACCGGTCTACCGCAACATGAATCGAATTTCCAATTTTGACAGTGCTTACGGATGTGAAGTTGGCTGCATAAAACCAAATTATTAGAACAAAGAGCAATCAGCTGCTTTTAATTAATTAATCTCAATTGCAAACAGTGTGACCAGAGTGGAATATTATATTCCACTTTGGCATATTTTAGCTTCGGGAAGCATATTTTTTTTTATAAAAATATGCAGCATAAAAAGTGGAATATTTTTCGTATGATTATATTTTTCAAAATTCACAAAAATTGCAATAAAAAAATGTCATTTGGTTACTAAATGGTTGTTTTTTGGCTATCGACCTTTTTTTATCTCTGAACCACCTTGTAAAACGCAATATAAGGAATTCATTTTGTGGTTAACTTCTTCGTTGTCAATTTTATTGCAATTCATTTAATAACTTCACGCAGCTTAAAAAGTGAAAGTAAACTTGCTTATATGTTTGTTTGGTTAGATTTTTTTATGGATTATGTTACAGCAGTAAGTAATTTACTTAAGAAAACATTAGGGGTATTCACGATGTGTTGTATTTTCCCTTGTATTGTGTATTTTTGATAAATTTGATATTTAAATTTGAAAACAAAATGCAGTTTTCAAAATACAACCCTGTGGAAAATATACAAGTTGTGTATTAGATAAGCTGATTGTACAAGCATTTCTACTCAACATGGAGCAAGCTAAAGGCTACGCTGTGAGTTTATTTAATAAAAATTGATATAATTGATTTTAAAAATACAATATGTACTTTACTGAAGGTTCGATCACAATAATTGTAGGTATTGTAAATTTTGCAAAAGTTTATCACAAATGCACCACATCGTGAATACCACTTTTATTGCTAACAATAACTATTTCTTTTAACTATTTTAAAATGTGGATTCAAAACAATAAAGCAGAAACAAAAGTTATTGATCAAAGTTCGGAATCTGAAGATTTATAAAAATTTGTGCTTTTCTCGCTTAGCTTACCATTTAGCAATGCTGAGGTTGAGAAAATTTTTAGTTATATGAATCTTTCTTATTTAAACAAAAATTCGAAATAGAATGCAAGAAAAACTCTTAAATAATTTGTTGAATGTGAATACATGGCTGCATGTTCAAAAAAAGTGTTGAAATGCCTATCAAATACCAGATAGCTTAATAAAAAATTTAGAAATGCGAATTTCTATGATAATAATAAAAGCAACCATTTAAGAATTGACCTCGAAGATGTGCCTGAATTTTAGTTTTGTATATTGTATATCGTTACTTAAAATTCAAAAAACCATAACAATGTTTATAATTTTTTGTAGTAGAAGAAAATAAATTTAAGTGCGATAGTAATCAAATAAATAAATGTTTTTAAACTTGCTTCTGTGTTTTTTATATGCCTAGTTAGACTTATTTAGATATATATCTTTGAAATTGAAAGTGGAATATTTTTGTGGAATATAAAAATTGAAAGTGGAATATTTAGCATATTTTTTTTTAACAAAAAGCATATTTTTTCAAAAATCTTCTGGTCACACTGATTGCATATGGAAGTATTTGCAATATTAACAGATTTTTACACAATACTAAAAGTTTCTTTAAGATATTTAAACCATCAGACTGAGCTGGTTCGAGAGCAGCAGTTCTTTCCGCAGCGCACTTGTTTAGGTTAAGCGTAAAATAAAATTCCGTGGCGCTTGGGTACGCAGCGCAACGCGCACTTGTTTAGGGTGCACTGTTATAAAAATAAGGTTTGGTCTTTGACCTGAAAGTAAAGGGATAGATTATGTAGAGGAATTGATTGGAACCATACGTGAATTATTGATTAGGCGAAACAAGCGTGAAAGACAATTTTAATTGCTTAATCCTATACTATAAGTGTTACTCATTAGTTGGCAACAGCTGTAAATTATCGAGCTACGACGAATTTAGTGTATGGTTACTATAGCGTTACGAGTAGTCATTGTTCGATTATGCTAATTTTTTGATATTAATATTTTAACTTTTTCATGTAAAACTATTCGTAGTGATGTTCCATCCACTCCATCGACTGTCAAAATTTTGGACACATATCTTATTTCTATTAAATGAAAGAAAATTATTTTGTCTCCTTGCCTTTTGTATGGAATAGCTTGAAAACCCAAAATAGTTATTCAACTTCTCCTGAAACTTTAAGAAATTTTGAGTTGCAACTCTTTTGTAGTAAGAGTGCGATATGTTGTTCTTATCAAGTACGTATTTTATTTTGTTCACGCCTTTGACGTGGTTGTACTCCAAAGAACATGTTTGTAAAACAATAATCTTAAGAACGCTAAGCAAATTCATTAGCCTTATTATAAATCAAGTATGGGTCCCATGATAAGATATTGGGTTACCTGGGAAATTAAGTAAAAACCAGTAGCTGGTAAAAAACTAAAAAATGATCAGTTGTTAATTAAGAGGTATGCGAGCAGGTTTACTTGACCAAAAGATGTGGTTGAAAGTGGTGCTAGTATTGGCTTTTCTGGTCTTGGCTTTGGGTTCCGCCCTCAAGGAACAGGAAGTACGCTATGACAACTATAGAGTGTATAAAATCAAAGTGGATAACATGCAAAAGTTCGAAAAGTTAAAAGCTTTCGGACATGACTTTAAGGTAAGACCTGCAAAAATTGGAGCAAAATCGAACAATATTGTGTAATGGTTCGAATAAATATAAAATTTAAAATACCAAGCTATGAGTTGTTGAACATATAAATAAAATTTGTTTTATATTACGTAACAGTTCAAACTTGCTTAACCCTTTGATGCCTGACAAGTTTTTAGTACGGTTTTGCCTGACAAGGTACCCAGGGACCTTCTTTATGAATAATAAAGATAAATAATGCTTATAATTATTAAATATTTTGGACCCTAATAATGTCATTACCATTTTTTTCTATATATATTTGGTGTAGTGTCGTAGAATGTTTGTGATTATAAATTTAGGCAGATGAAATAGATAAAAAAGCCAGCACTCTGTCAGCACATCTTTATACAGGGTGTCCCACATCAACGTTTCAATCCGGCGCTGGTTGATTCCTTGAGCCAAGGCAAGAAAAAATTGTATGGCAGGGGGAGGGAGGTCCATATCCCCCCTATTTCGGAAGCATAGCAAAAAATAGCATTCATAGGTGTCATCAGTTTTAATGCAATAAATTAAAAAGTATTACAGATAGGAACCTCTTTGAAACGGATTTTTAAAGCTTTTTAATAAGTTAACTAAGATCTGTTAAAGTTTTTTGGTATTTTAAGCTATGGAATAATTTATAGCAACTTAAATATAAGAAACATATTTTTTTATATTCTTACATTCACTTTAAGCTCGTTTTACATAAAAAAGTTATAATATCAATTTTTTTTTTTCTGATGCAGTCTTAATCTCCAAATAATTCTCTGCAATATTTTATTATGCGGCTTCACCGTACAGTAACAAAAAAGACCGAATAAATTATTTTATGAAAGTATTCACTTAAAAAGCACTTATAATCCAACACGGCAACAGCAAAGTTTTACTTCACAAATGGTTTTTTATACATGAAACCATAAGCATATCTCTTCATTTTTACCATATTTAATATTTTTTAACTGTTCTTAAAAATCAAAAATCAAAATGCTTTTTGAGTGTATGTTTTCATAAAATATTAAATACGCTCTTATTCGTGGATGTACGGTGAAGCCGCATAATGGAATACTACAACGTATTATTTGGCGATTAAGACTGCAGCCGACAAAAAAATAATATTAGAACTTTTACTTATGTAAAAATAGCTTAAAGTGAAAAAAGAAAATGAAAAACATATTTTTCATATTTAAGTTGCTATAAATTAATCCATGGTTAAAAATACCAAAAAACTAACTAATTAAAGAAGCTTTAAAAACCCGTTTCAAAGAGAATCCTATCCTATGCTTCTAAAGTTATTGCATTAAAACTGATGACACCTATGAATGCAATTTTTTGCTATACTTCCGCTTATAGCTCGAAACAGGGTGGAGATGGAACCTCCCTGCGCTACAATTTTTTTCTTGTCTTGGCCCAAGCAATCAACCAGCGCTGGATTGAAACGTTGATCTGGGACACACTGTATATAAAAATAGATCGTGGTATGTTCGGATGCATAAAACTTCAAAACGACTGAACCAAATTGAATACTTCCTTCTGCGGGCTTGTTCGTAATTGCTACGCAAAGGTTTAAAAAAAAACTAAAAGTCGAAAAATTCTCAACAGGTGGCGCTGTAGGCGCACATTTCGTTTTTAAAGTCAATTCGGACGTGATATCGAATAGCTTTGGAATTATAGGTCGCATAGCCTCTGAATTCGATATTCGACGACAATTTACTGATCCCGATTCACTGATAAAAGGTTATGGGCATTCAACAAGTGGGCGTGGCACCTTCCACACAATCTAAATGTGCGATATCGAAAAGCTTTGTAGTTATAGGCCGTACAGTCTCGAAATTCGGTAATCGACCACAATTTACACGGACCGTTTTACTGAGGGGCGTTGGGGAAAAGGCGTGGCATCTTCTATACAACCATAATTTGAAAAATTTTAAATTTTATCATTTATAGAACGCACAGTTACGCACTTCAGTATTTGATCTCAATTTACACATGCAGTGTCACTAATAACGTTTTCTGGGCGTTTGGTCATGGGGGCGTGGCATAAACATGCCGAGTTTCAGCTATTCAGCTATAAAAATAAATAACTAACAAGCAAATTTCAGCTAAAATAAAAATCATGAGCATTTGTATTAACCTTGTAGCGCAAAACCGCCATAAGTGACTTCAACCCGGCCATTATAATGAAATTTTTTCGTAATTGTATCGTAACTAATTTCATTAGCTTCTATACATCCCATTTAAGGAAGTCAGGAAAACTGCGGCTTTTCGGTAGAACCATATTCATATGCTTCATCGTTGAAAACTGCTAGGTAACAGGGGACCTTCTCAGGCATTGCAGGGTTAAAACAATTTTATTTTCAGCTGGATTTCTGGAGTGAAGTGCGTGAGTTTGGTGATTCGTGTGATGTAATGGTATCGCCAACTAAGCAACAAACATTTGTTAATCTTTTAAAACAAGCAAATTTCACCTATAATCTCAAAGTAGAGAATGTCCAAAGGTAAGCATGATAATGAGGTTTTTTGTTTTTTAATCTCCTTTCTTTAACTTTAAAATACTGCACTCGATAGCTTGATAGACGCCCAAAAGCCCAAGACTCGCGCTCAGCTGGGTCTCGAATGGAACAATTACCACAGCCTGGAGGAGATACAAGACTGGCTAGACGTTATCGCTAAACGTTATCCGAAAATTGTCACGCCCTTCAACATTGGTCGCTCCTACGAAGGTCGGGACATTAAAGGCATAAAAATCTCATACAAATCAGGCAATAAGGCGGTCTTTATTGAATCTAATATACATGCACGTGAATGGATCACCTCGGCCACGATTACCTACATCATCGATGAGCTATTGGTATCACGCAATCCGGGTGTGCGTGACATAGCGGAAAATTTAGACTGGTACATTATTCCAGTGCTAAATGTAGATGGTTTCGTCTATTCGCATGAAGTGGCAAGTAAAATGGGTCAAATTAATTGATTAGCAAATAATCTTGATAATTATCTTGATGACTATTTATAAGCTTGATAACAATTAAAAATACAAAATGATTTTTGCAGAACCGAATGTGGCGCAAGTCCCGCCTACCCTCCGATCCAAAAGGCGATTGCGTTGGAACCGATCTGAATCGTAATTTTGACTTCAAGTGGATGAGTGAGTGGCTTAGTGAGAGAACTCTTAGGTGTCAAAGAGTAATATTGTTTCTCCTTGTAATTATATTCAGTGGTAGGTGCCTCCGATAACCCCTGCACGGATACCTATGCAGGTCCCTACCCCGAATCCGATCCAGAAATCAAACAAATGCTGCAGTTTATCAATCGGACCATCCCAGACGACACCATTAAGATCTATATTTCGCTTCACTCCTATGGCCAGTATGTGCTCTCACCCTGGGGCCATACGGACGAAGAATTTCCCGACAACTATGAACAAATGCAGGATGTAGCCAAAGGTTATGCAGAGGCTCTGAAGAGACGTTATGGCACTGTCTTTACACATGGCGCCAGTTCAACCACTTTGTGTAGCTTAAGTTTAATATCAAAAATTATTTAATCTCTATTAAATTTATTTCTTTTCTTTCAGACAAAGTTTCCGGTTCCGGCAAGGAATGGGCCTACGGCGTTAAAGGCATTCCCATACCCTATACCATTGAACTACGCGACAAAGGCGATTATGGCTTCATTTTGCCACCAGAGCAAATCATTCCGGTTGCCAAAGAAGTGCTCGATGGATTTGTGGGCATGGTCCTGGCTGCACGCAACACTGGCGTTCTATAAAATTTTGTTTAGAGAATCAAAATTATAAATATAAGAACAATGTCATATTGTTTTGAAATTTTATTCATATGCTTTTCTAAATGGTTTCTACGTATACATAATTTTTTTTTTTAAGTAATTTTGTATATTTTATATTCATTGCATAGCTCAGATATGATGATCAAAAGCTTGCTTTGTGGCTACTTTTGCTTTTGGGCCATCTAAGTTTTGGATATTAGCAACTCAACATTGAAGCAGGATTTACCCTACGTTGAAGAAAAATTTTTGAAATAAATGAAACCTTTGAAAAAAAAAAACTTGCACTCGTATACTTACAGTGTCGTGCTCAATTTGGGAGTGAAGGTTAAAAGAACCCTTTGCCACGCTTAACATTGTCTTGTATTTCGAAATGTTAACCTTGTGATCGTTGGTGCAGATTTTCTCCTATATGATAGTAAAAATGAGAATTATGTTATAAGTTTTTTAATTTTTAAATTAATGTTATATTATTATAATAATTGTTCTAATAATTAATTTTAATGTTATAAGTTTTTTAATTTAAAAAAAAATGTAAATTAGCGTAGGCTTCATTTAAATTTTCATCGCCACTTTTATTATATAAATTTAGGATACTAATAAAATAAATCAATCTATGATAACTATGTACAACAAGGCTATAAGAGCTTAAATTTTAAATAAAAATCGGTTAGTGTTAGCGCCATCTTTATAGAACAGAGCTTTTTCACAGTATAAAATTTGTTCTACCTTTTGTAAGCTGCTTGCTTTTAAGAGCCTATGAAATGCTTTTGATTATTAAAGCTTGCAAGTGCATAATTTTCTTATTATTCATTTAGCGAAAAACTTCTATAGAATTCCAGCTCAAAACAATTAACATTTCTTTAATTTTTGCAGAAACAGCTTTTTAGTCAAGTCCCTGATCTCCCTACTAATAGTTTAAAGCTTTTCATAAAATCTGTTCGGCAGTCAGTGCTTTTAAAAACTTTTCAATTCAAAGAACTTACACATTAGCGAACTTGTTCTTCAAACAAAATGGCGGATCTAACTTGTTCCTTCAAATTAAAGCAACCTTTTCGTCAAACAAGCGAAGAATTTTTGTTGTTTTTCGTCATCATTTTGTTTCACAACCCTGGTTTGAAGGAGAAAATCAAAAATTTTTGCCAACAGGTTCGACGAACCGTCGAATTAGCTTCTTAACTATCAAATTGGTCCGAACTTGGCCGCCGTTTGACGAACAGATTGCATAATGTATAAGCCCTTTTAATAATTTCAAAATGACTTTAAGTACGCGTTTTTAATGGTGACCAAGGGCGTAGGCAGGATTAAAATTAGGGTGAGCAAGATCTAATAAAATCTTTTTTACATATCTTTCATTCATGAATTTTGCGAGTCAATGAAAATAGTTCAAAATTAATGTATGGTGTCATATTACCTGATGTTTTTATATATAATCGACTCTAAGTGAAAAAGACTTTCAACTTACGTATATCAAACAAACGCAAGCCATGAGATCAAATAAAGTTACATATAATAAATTCAGGTTAAACTCATTTTAAAATATGATATAGTTAAAAAATATGGTAAAAAAATAACAAAAATTCACAAAAACTCAATGTAAGGAAAACTCAACAAAATAATACAAAAAGATACATAAAAAAAAATTTTTTTTATTTGAATATAAGTCGCCGAGGATTTTCCGCAAAACAGTTAATAGTTTCGTCTAGAATTTTTTCCTGGTTTTCTGCCACAAATTTGCACAAACCTATAATAAAAGAGTTTGCTAATTTTTCTGAATCGAATATCATGCGTATTGATCAATTAATAGTTCCAACTTGGCGGTGTTCAGTTTTTTTGAACGTGTGCTCAAACTCACAGATAGCTGGCGTTGACTGCTTACCATATGGCAGCTCTCGTCAACTTAAAATGTAACTCCGGCTGTAGTTACAAATGAAAAGATTGCTACAATTAACTTACCGCTGGCAATAGCCGAGAGAGAGAGAGGATATTTAAAATTTGTAACTTTTTTTTGTATGATCCGACCAAGTGCCGAAAAAACGGAAGTGGAAAATATTTTGAAGCAGTTCAATATTGGCAATTCCCACATTTATTCGGTTTCTACCAATACTCTGACCTCCAATACAAACGGTATTGAAAAAAGTCATTTTAATTTCTGTGTAACGAAAAATGTTGCAGTTTTTTCTTTTATAAATTACTTGACCTAAAGCTCTAAAAATTTTAACCTTGCAAAACCATGAAAATGTCACAATTTTATTATAAACCAAAAAATGTTCACATTCTTTACTTCAATATCTAAGTTTTTAAATTCCCGTTTGAACGGTATACAATATTTTTTTTTTCAAAATTAAACAATATTGCTTTAAAAAAACTGATTTGCTTTTAACTTTTTTAGGTCTGGATTCAAAGAAAAAGGTTAAATTACACATTAAAAAAGGATCACATATAGAAGCTATTACAAAATCCATCGAATACAAAAAATCTCAGATTTAGGGGAAATTTCCCCCTATCCCCCTGCCTATGCCCTTGGTGATGACGTGTTGCTGGTGATGCGAGCCAAGCTGAAAGCGCAACAAACTAAAAGCAGCTGGTAATGCGTATAGTGCGCGCTTACTGTCGCTGACTTGTTGCAGCTGGTTTTCGACTATTTTGAGTTTGTGTATAACGTTACTTTTTGTTTAATTTTGCAATCGAAACTTAAAAAAAGTCAAGTAATTTTGTGTGTGCTTTTTGCTTTCCTCAAACCAGCGAACAACAAATGAAGTAACAAAAACTCTATGCTGAAACGCACTTCAAGCAACTCTAATTCGCTTTAGGTCACATTAAGCCGCTGACTTGTTGCAGATTGTTTTTGACTATTTAAAATTCTTTTGTATGTATGTGTAAAGGTTGTTTTTTTTTGCAATCGAAACTGTAAGATGCTTTAAGTCACTTGCTGTTTCAGCTTGTTTCGACTTTTTGCAAATGAAGTGACAAAAATTCAAAAACTCTATGCTGAAACTCACTTTAAGCAACTATAAGTGACTTTAAGCCGCTGACTTGTTGCAGCTTGTTTTTGACTATATAAATTTTTTTTGTATGTATGTATAAAGGTTGTTTTTTTTGCAATCGACAACAAGTGAAGTGACAGTAATACAAAAACTCTATGCTGAAACGCACTTCAAGCAACTCTAATTCGCTTTAAGTCACATTAAGCCGCTGACTTGTTGCAGCTTGTTTTTGACTATTTAAAATTTTTTTGTATGTATGTGTAAAGGTTGTTTTTTTTGCAATCGAAGCTGTAAGTTGCTTTAAGTCACTTGCTGTTTCAGCTTGTTTCGACTTTTTGCAAATGAAGTGACAAAAATACAAAAACTCTATGCTGAAACTCACTTTAAGCAACTATAAGTGACTTTAAGCCGCTGACTTGTTGCAGCTTGTTTTTGACTATTTTTAAATTTTTTTGTATGGATGTATTAAGGTTGTTTTTTTTTTTTGCAATCGAAACTATAAGTCGCTTTAAGTAACTTGCTGTTTCAGCTGGTTTCGAATTTTTTCAATTGTTTCGTTCTGTTTTTTATTGCCTTGTTGCTGCGTTTCTATTTCAAATTGTTTTTTCAGACAAAACATGAAAAATAACAACATAAAAAATAGTAGAAAAAAAGTCAATCGGCTGAATAAGCGACTAATCAAAAGGTGTTCTATACATTTGCCCGAATGCGAACCTTATATGGTCATTCGTACATTATACATTATACGGTCATTCGTACATTACGTACATTCGTACATACGGTCATCAGTCTATTATGCTACGTATAGTATAAGTATTTGCTTGCATGCATTAGACAAACTCGTTGATGGCGTTTTTGAAACACGTACACTCAAAAATATTTGTGTGCAAATATTACTAATAACTGCGTCCATTCTACGAATTTTATTCGTAGTTTTCAGCCACGAATAGGATTCGGAAAACCGACGTATATTAGTACATATTACGAATATTAGTACATTCTACTAATAATTCGTACGGTCAGCCTACGAATGAATTGTTTCTACTAATATTATTTTTCATTCGTAAATAGTACGAAAGCATTTGTAGATACTTCGAATGTAAATTCTTCGAAAGAAATTATTAAGTTATTCGTACAAGAAATTTACGAATATTATTATTTATATGTACACAATCATTCGTACAATGCATTAATACGAATTGATTTGTTTTTGTTTACGAATATCATAAGTATGTAAAACAAATATATTCGTAGATACTACTTCAGGTATTAGAAAAATTTTACGAATGAATTCGTAAAGATATCACAATAAAAATATTGTATATATATTTATACTAATATATACTAATATCATTCGTAGAAATTTTACTAATAAATTTTTTGAGTGTACTTTGCCTACTTATTTTGCATACTGATATAACAGATAGATGTCAAATAATTGATTTTTGCACTACAAATGAGAACATTTGGAAAATTCTACTGATCTGTAATTGTATTTTTTTCGCCCACTTTCTTTTGATCCAAAGAAAAAACGAAGAAAAGGTGCAATAGCATAACAACAAAAACAATATATGTTTGTATTTTATTGGAGTTTTCCTTGTTGCGCTCTACCATTTTTATGTTATTTAATGAAAATAATAGTGGTATTCAATGAACGCCGCATTGGCTATGTAAACAGCGTATGTTCGGTAAGTGTACAGCAGCGTAATTTGCAATGACAAAATGTGGTGTATACAGTAGGTATAATGCCGTAGGTATATGCGAACATGGTTTAATGTTGTAATCGACAAACAGTGTTTCAAGTAAATTTTACATTTTAAACAATTAAAAATGCACTTTAATGGTACAAAAATTTCTGTAAAGCTCAAAATAATTTTGTGAGTGCAACTTCTTCTTAATAAAATTACGCAATTTACTCGGTTTTTATTCAGAGGGGGTTTGTGGAAGTGCTTAGCGTACAGCTATAAGCTTACGCTAAGTAAGCTTATTACTAAGCTAAGTTAGTATCTATACGTCGTTCATAAAATACCATTAATAAGTAAAATAAAACTTTACACATGCAAACTGTGCGAGTGAGCTAAAAAGCAACAATCGGCGCTCTGAATACCAGCGCACAAAACGCTTTAAGCTGCTTGTTCGACTGGCACTATATGCACTTTGAGCTTATTTCATATGATTGTATGTGCACTGCGTTTTTCAGCTTTCCCTCTCGATTCGGCTCGGCAAAGCAATAAGTCAACACTATAAAAAAGCTCATCGTAGTCATGAGTTCACCTTAAAAATTCGAATGCATAAAAGTCTTAAGACATTTAGTTAGAGCTCAAAGCTTTCACCTTATAAAATTTTACTTTCTAAATTATACTTTAAAGCAGAGTTGTCAATCCCATAGCTCTTTTAGCTCACTTACAACAACTTCAATATTTCCGCGTGTGTTGTAGTTCGAGGAATTATGTATATGACATTGTTGTTGTTTGCTCGCGTCGAAAGCTAGCTATCAGTTTTTTTTTTTTTTGGTATTTTCTCGTAGCGCACAAGTGACGAGTTTTTTGTAGTAGCATTTTCAATATCACTTGTCTGGAATCATTTTATTTTTTGATTTACTGACTGCGTGTAACATTTAAGCCTCGTCAGATGCTTAAAACCTATTTTTGCAATTTAATTTTTAAAGACACATTAGTGCTTATGTTGTTGTTTTTATTTTTTTTTCACGATACCGCTGCTTGAAAGTACAGCTAAAGCTTTGTATGATAACTCTAACTAAATATAATTCAAAGTTTTTTTTTAAAATTAAATTTTTTCTTAATCAAAGTTTTTTAAAAGCTCTATGAAGTCATGATTTCATCTTAAAAAATTCGAAGACAGTCATTAAGTTATTAAGAGTTCAAAAGTTCAAGCCTTAATGAAAAGCTTTTGTCTCTATAATATCAAAAAATAGTTATCTTTTAGAGCTATTAATGAATTTATTGAGCTAAAAAACTTATTAATGTTAATAAAGTTATTTTGTATAATAATAAATTTTATAAAAACTTTTTTTAACAAGTTTTGAAGGAAATCTGAAAACATTTTATAATTTTGTAATGGGTTCACAGAAAAAGCTTTTGTCAATATGGTACATTAATAAGCGAACTGTCGCAAATGAGCAAAAAGCTGTCTCTACTACCATGTGTTATCATCGCAAAAAAAATAACATTTAAAAAAGTTATAAGCCATTCAAAGCTTTTTCAAAAGCTCCTTAATGGACTTTGCATTTAAAGGCTTTCAGCAGATTTTATGTAAATGACGCTTAAAAACATATAGTTTTTTATTAAGAGATTGAAATAGTTAATTTTTTCAATAAATTCAATCTGTGTCATAAATCGACACAGACACAAAAGCTTTTGAGATGTCATAAAAGCTTTACAAACTGTGCGGACTTATAAGCTTAACTCTAACTACTGCTAAAACTATTTGCAACCACTTACCTCTGGTACAGGGCAGCTCGATGGTGCTCCGAACAGCTTCATCAGGTCCTTGGCCTCACCTGATGCCGTTTCCGCCAAAGCACACAAGTCCATCGTGCCCTCCTTCATTAGCATGCCGTCCTTTTTTATGGTATAAGTTGAAACGGCAGTAGTGAAAGCTTTATTTGTGACACAACCGCTGGGCATTAGCTCACATTGCTTATTCAACTTTACTGTAAAATTCTGGTCAATGCTTACGACAGGGTTAGGTTCGCAGTTTTCGGCTTTCAAAATTCTAGCTTTGTAGCCATTCTATGGTGTTAAAATTAAATTAGTTTTGAGTTTTTCAAAAACTTTGTTCATAATTTCAAAGCTTTAGACTTACGCAAGCCAGAGCAACTTCAATCAAAATAGCCACCAACAAGGAAGTCAAAATAGTTTTTTGCAACATTTTCCAGCACTTTTTATTTGCTTTTTTATTAAATCTTCTCAATAACTACCTGTACGACACTTACAAGCCAAAGTAATCGTTCAGGTTCGCTAGCAGAGCTTTTATAGGATCCCATAAGCGAAAAGTTTTGTTGTATTTCAGTCAGAAGAATTCCAATATTGTTGAAATTATTAGATTTCGGTGCAATTATTTTGATATTATGCGGTACTTAAATACTGCGATCACTGATCGTTTTGGTTCAATTGTACACTGAATGAAAGCTATCGAATGCAATGATGCCGTAAGTGAATTATAAATTTTATTTTTTTTTTATGCTTTTGATTAGTTTTGTTCAGACAAGAAACACGCGCGGGTTAGAACAATAATGTAGATCCCTAAATTTGATAAAATTTTTTATATTTTTAAATGATATAAAAAAATTACAGTAATTTTTTAAAAAAATGGCAAATGAATCGATTGTGTGGAAATAAATCAAGTTGCTAATTAAGCGAATCCCTTTGGTAAAAAAAACAAAATTTTTCATATTTTTATCTTTATCATACCATTATTTTACAAAAACTATAATTATAACAATATATTAGTAATTTTTTTAAAGAATATACCTTTTTAATTTTTTAAGCATGTTTTTAATAACTCCTTGAACATGTTTCGAGCTTTTGAAAGTTGTAAGTTTAATTTTGTTGATTGATATTTTGGCCTGCTAGAAGGGTTTTTTTGCCAACAAATCACACCTTAAATCCAAAGGTAAAAAGTAAAACAATCCAAATAATATTATGATATCTACACAATTTCCAAAAAAAAAAACAATAGAAATTTTTAATTTAATTTGAAATTCAAAATAGTTTAATTTCACATCAATATAGGTTAGTTAGAATTCAGAAAAAAATCAATTGATATTTAGAAATGCAATTAAAAAATCAAAAAAAAAACAATTGTGGTTTTCCTTATATGAAAGTTCAAAAATATGCCCACCTAGCTTAATATAGTCTCAGAGAAGTGCAGTCTCCGTTGTTCGACCGCTGTTCGGCCAAAATGTCAACAAAAAGTGCAGCAGATTAAAATGTCGTGCAAATAATCCGTTTTTCTACACTTGATCGATTGTCCGCTCCTTGTTCGACCGCTGTTCGGCAACTGCGTTTTATTTTTTTAAATGGAATGACTCAAAAATGGCTGTAACACATTTTTCATAAATCCACGCATTTTCTTTAAGGATAGTTTATTTCTTTTGTATAGTTTTAAGCAAAACTTGTCACACTGTTCAAAATACTGACGTTTATAAATAAATCCGTAAATAAATTCTTTAATTTTTCCTTTAAAATGCGAAAATTTCAAATGGATAAATTGTTAATACGGAATTTAAATAACTTTTAGATGTTATACTGATCGATACTGTTGAATTAATATTCGCGAGATATCTCAAATAAGGGATTAGCTCTTTTCTTCCATAAGATGAAATCGGGCGACATCTCCAAAAAGTAATGAAAGAAAAAAATGTCGTCATTATCAAAATTTCCAATCGACTTTACATCAGAAATGAATAGTGGCATTTAAATTAAATTTTGGCATTTTTGACAGCATACAGGTTAAATACAATGCAATGCAAGTTCAATTGATCTGTTCCAAATTAGCCCTTTTTAAATAATCTTTTCTGAATTTCATATGTAATTGATTTGTTCTGATTTGCAATTAATCTTTTCTGATTTTCAAACGTAGTATCTAATTTTGAATTGATCTTTTTCGATTTTAATTGATGTTTTCTAAACAGCAATATGAAAATATTAAAAAAATATCTTTCTAGTATTTTAATGTAACTTTTTTAGAATTAAAATTTCGCCATCTTCAATTTAAATTTTGTAAAAATTGGTAGAGCAATAAAGAATTTTTTCCGATTATCTCTAATCTTAATTTAATATCAATATTTTATACATTTAAGGCTGGGTAAGAACCGGAATGGCATAATCATAATATAATACAATAGGTTTTTAGAAAGTTTTTAAAACAAAGAAGTTTAATAAGTAATGGCATTTACATTCGATCTATTAATAAAATTTTTTTAAAATTGTAGTAAATTTAACGCAGTGTAGTTTTGATTCTCCTGCTCATACTTTATGGTGAGATAAATCGTGGTTAATGCATGCGTTTTTTTTTATTTTCTAAATAACGCATACTCAAAGTTTCGACGCAGATAATGGTTTTACTCATACAAACTTTTTGGTATGGATTTTCAAAGGACGAATTGTTTTCGGAATTTTTTAATACAATGCTCTCAAAGATTTATAACACTAATTTACAGCCAAAATGTAATTTGAATGTCACTATTCATTTTTTATGTAAGATCAGCTATGTAAGATTCTAATATTGACTTGATTTTTTTTTATTACTTCTTGAAGATATCGCCCGATTTCGTCTTATGTAGAGTTAGGAAAAATTTGTGACCATCTGGATAATAGTATCCAAATAGCATTTATGTATAGACATAGACATATAAACATAGTTGAGCCATTCCAACTCGGGCTAAAATAATCAATGGCCGAACAGCGGTCAAACAAGGGCCGGACGACCATCCAAGCAAAAATTTGTGAACAGCTGAATAATAGTGTCCAAATAGCATTTATGTCTATTTTGAGTCATTCCAACACGGGCAAAAATAATCAATGGCCGAACAGCGGCCGAACAAGGGCCGGACGACCATCCAAGTGTTGAACAACGGCTGTACGCAGGAAATTTTAATCTGCTGCTCTTTTTTGTATTAAGCCAGGTGGGCATAATCTTTGAAAACCACATTTGGCAATTTTTTTGCATGGGCCCTTTAACCGAATTAATTAGTGAAATATTTTAAAAATGGTAAGTTTATGCTTCTCTTATTTTAATTGTAAAAGTTGTTCTATTTAACATATCTAGATGATTGATGTTCTTATTTTAAATATGAAAGCTAGTAAATTTTTTAATAAATATAAAATGTACTGTAAATAATGCACTGAAAATTAACTTCCCAGCAACGGATTTGCCAGTGGCTACCATAGAACTAATACAGAATAAATTACCAGGTAAGGAAGCATTACTTTTTTCAAAAAGTAATGCGTCTGCATATAGCAGAAGTAATTAACTCATACCTCATTACCTGTAATGTAGCATACAAGGAAAAGTAATGCAGTGATTTTTATAACTTAATACAAGTAGTATATTACTCCATAACTTCTAGGTAATGCTGAAGGGAGGCGATCACGCACCTCCTGTCTCATTCAATGTTAAATGTAAGGCCTTTTAAGAATAGCAAGGTAATATAGTCGGAAGTAGTGGTTATTACAAGGTAATTGATGCTTCATATATTCGGAATATATTCCATACGCTACTGGGTTAAGTTTATTGTGGACACCAACAAATTATTGATATTTTGATTGTTTTAATGAAAAAAGTTCAACACAAACTATGTGATTTAAAAGTTTGAGTTTTAGAACAACTAGTCCTAAGTTGTACTGAAATTTTACAATTTCTTACTTCTTATTCTTTACAAACAAATTTTAAAGTATGCATTATGCTTTATTTCCGAATTTCAACATTTATCTGAAATCTTTGAATACGGCGCCAGTATATCGAAACAAACTTATGGTTTTTATTGAAAATAAGTGATATATTTGAGGCTTGTAGCTCAAGATACATGTTTGTATAATTATTGTAAGCAGAACGCAAACAGATTTGTTCTTTTAAAAAATTAAAAAAATTTATATATGGGCATTTCCAAACTGACGTTACGGACTAAATAAAGAAATAAAGAATAATAAATAAGTAATAAATTAGAATAAATATAAAAAAAATAAAATGAAAAAGTCTACTTTTTATTTTTTTATATTTGTATTTTAGATATTTTTTATATTTATATTATATTTTATATTTATAGTAATTAAGTAGCACTATCATAGGTAAAAACAATGACAACAAGTAACCCTAATCATCTACAGATATAAGCAAAAATATGGTACATTACAAAAACGGAAGTGATTTATGACTTGGATTACAAAAGTTGCAAAACTCTCTGAATTGGGTAAGACTTTTTGTATAAAACTTTTTTTAGAAAGTTTTACAATAACGCAAGTTTATTTTCCAAGTGATCAAATTTAAAAATCTTTTCTGGTTTTTTTTTTATTAGGATTTTTGATCTGGCGTTACGTTAGTAAAATTTCCATTGCTGTTTAATTGGATATTTATGTAATTAGGTAGTTAAGTAATTATGTAATTAAGTAATTAAAAACAAATTTAATATATTGTCCTTTCCTTGCCTCAACCATTTTTTCATTATCTCTAGCCAATGTCTTCCATTTTTACTAAAACAAAAAAGCTTACGAAACACTTACGAAACATTTACGAAAAAGAAAAACTACATTTGTGAAACAGTGCTGACGATTTGACCATCATGGTTAATGAATTTATGTAGACATTGCTGAAACTAATAAAATTAAAATGTATCTCTTAAATTATATAATAAAATAATAAGTTTTTAATAACTTTTAATTTTTTGGTCACGGCAGAGTCTTTTCTGGAAATGCCCATATATTATTTCATTTATAACTTTTTTTTATTTTATAAGAATTTCTAAGTTTCCATATTGGCTCATATGAATAAAAAGTAGCATCTTCAGTAATTTGTAGCAGCTACCAAAAAGCAAAGTGCTACAAAAATGCTTGGATTCGGTATGAATAAAAATTTTGTTCGAAATTCGATTGCTACTAATTTAGAAAGTAGCATGTATTACAAAAATTTGCCATTTTTTTGTCGCAGCTTATAAATTTTAATATGAGTATTCACGATTCAGTGCACTTGCCAGTGCAGTTGAGGACTGAAGCGTATGTATACTTGTGTACATTGAAAACTTTGACAGCTTTGAAAAAAGTGATAGTGGCGTGTTCACGAAAACCAAAATGCACATCTGCACAGTGAATCATGAATACCCCTAATAAAGTGAATCTGAAGAGCACTTTAAAAGTGTCCATGCCCGATTGCCATGTTTGTAGTTTTCAACTTTCAACTTCAACAAATCTTTTTTTCCCCTGTCCAAATAAATAACAAAATAAATATATTCAATGAATTTAATATATTTAAATAATTTACTACAAACTTGTTGTATGCCATTTTGCTTACTACTCAAAATCAGTAGCAAATACTACTTTTATTCATACCAATCCGGCTAATTTGTAGCAAGTTCGAAACAGTTGTTTCTTGTAGTGCAGTAAAGAGCACTTTATTCATACAAACAAACTACTTTTGAAGGTTTTTTATTTCGAATTGTAGTAAAGTCGAGTCTGCTACTTTTATTCATACGGGCCATTATTTCACATATAATTTATGACATAGCAGTCATGAAGGTCTTTAATCATATAATAAATAAAAAAGCTACCCTGAGTCAAAAGCCTAAATTGTCGAAATTTAAGTTTTATTAGGTCATATAATATGCAGGCTCAAAAAATAATCTATTGATTTTTAAATAGTGTATATATTTAAATATATGTACTCTTTTTTACATATAAATACTATGTTAAATGAATTGCAAAAGTTCTACAACTAAAAGAAGATAAGCATGAAATTACCATTTTTTAATCGTTTCGCTTTATGAAGTTGGTAACTGGCGCATCTGATACTTAAAGAATATTTTCACTCAGTTTTAGCAAAATGTAAAATAGTGTGACCAAGCGATTTGATTTGATTTAATCTCATATGGAATGATTATTATTAAGTTTGAATGATTATTAGAAATGGACTTTTAATAAAAAACTTTATGCTTTTAAAAAACTGTATCGTGTTTAATGGAAACACTTTTTAATCTATAGTAACAAAACTCATTTTCTGTTTGTTTGTTTGTTTGTTTGTTTGGCCTTTATACAAATCTAAACGGCTCTACGGATTTCGCTCAGACTAGCTACACATATTCAGTGCATTTCAACTTAAAATGTTACATACTTAGTTTTTGCCACGCCCCCTCCAAAATTTTTCAACTAACGGTAATTTTGTTATTATAAAACTTTTTTGACATAAAAAACACTCACATATCTGTTATTTTGACATCAAAAACACTCACATATCTTCAAAATTAGAAAAATTTTCAGTACAACGACTTTTTCATAAAACATCGTTGCCTAAGAATGAGAAAAAAACGACATGAAAATCAAAGTTTGGTGTTCCGATGTAAATATCTCCGCTGTCCATTAATATATTTCATTAAAATTTTTTTTGTTTAAAAGTTCAATAAAATCACTTTAAAAAAATAGGTTGAACTGTACCGTTAAGTCAGTGTATATATGTTTTATGAGTATGCCAAAAAAGGTCCAAAATATTGACTTTTTACTCAAGAAATTACTCAAAAATTGTTGTTGTTGTAAAAACGAAATCAATTAAAAACAGCAAATCTGACTACCTTTCATATGACATAGCATTTATTTGCAAAAATTCTTCCAGCTAAGCGCAAAAATTATTTTACTGTTTTTGTCATCAAAACAACCCTTTGATTTTTTTCGCGAAATTTATTTTTTCCAGAATGTTGTTTTTATATTTTTTACAAAAAATTCAAGTCTCAAAAATGATTTATGTGAAAAAATTACCCCACTATCTCTTTCCAATCAAAAGTTATGGCTAAAAATCTATTTTTTCATACAATTGACTATCTATAGTAATAAAACTCATTTTCTGTTTGTTTGTTTGTTTGACCTTTATGCAAATCTAAACGGCTCAACGGATTTTGCTCAAACTAGATATACATATTAAGTGCGTTCCAATTCAAAATTTTACATACTTAGTTTTTGCCACGCCCCCTCTGAAATTTTTCAACTAACGGTAAATTTGTTATTATAAAACTTTTTAGTATTGGAGATTTTTGTGTATTTAATTTTAAAAATTTTTTGTTATTTTGACATAAAAAACACTGACATATCTTCAAAATTGGAGAAATTTTCAGTACAACGACTTTTTCATAAAACATCGTTGCCTAAGAATGAGAAAAAAACGACATGAAAATCAAAGTTTGGTGTAAGTCAGTGTATATATGTTTTATGAGTATGCCAAAAAAGGTCCAAAATATTGATTTTTATACTCAAAAAATGACTCAAAAATTGTTGTTGTTGTAAAAATGAATTCAATTAAAAATAGATAATTTGACCACCTTTCATATGACATAGCATTCATTTGCAAAAATTCTTTCAGCTAAGCGCAAAAATTATTTTACTGTTTTTAGCATCCAAACAACAAGGGTCAAATTTATTTTTTCCAAAATATTGTTTATATATTTTTTACAGAAAAATCTAGTCTCAAAAATAATGTATGTGAAAAAATTACCCCAATATCTTTTTCCAATCAAAAGTTCTGGCTTAAAATCTATTTTTTCATACCAGACTTTTAATAAAACTGAGTTTTGTTTTAAAATTCTCTATATAATTTGAACGTCCCCATTTATCTCTAAGAATGCAGTTAGTTATGTGTCTAGAGTAATTACGAACATTTTGGTTCATATAAAAATCTTCCTTATAGTAATCTACTTAGTTTTTTGCCTCTCCTCCCCCGCCCCCTCCTGTTAAATTTGTTATGTTGTGATGGCTCTATTTTTTCTCACTATTGTGTTACGGTTGTCACTCAGTTCTTTATAAATGGTACTTTTAATGTTGTATATATATCACCATTTCATCGAAAAGGTGTCTGTGAATGAGAATGCTGTAAAAGTAAATGTTTTCATGCAATCAGTTTCAGCTATATAGCGATATAATTAAACATATGCGCATCTGGCCAGCACAATTATTTCATTGGTTTTGATCTGTGCTTTAAATTCACAGATAGATGGTGCCGTATATGTAAGTACTGTGGGTACAAACTCTACACCTTGCGGTGAATAGCCGAATGATGTCTACCAAAAGTTTCATCAAATTTAACCCCATACGTTTGGGATTACAGACAGGTGGCGCTATTTTCTGCTTACAGAAGAATATCTGATGTTCTTATGGAGCTAGCAGATAAGTTTTGCGAAATTTTTTTGCGAAAATGCTCTTACTACAAAACTTTTAAAATGTCAAATAATACCGTACTGCCAGTTTTTTCAGTCGCAGCTAAGTGTTGTCTACTTTTACAGTTGCGCTTTCAACACTTAAAAACATAAAATTGGATAAATTTAAATGTCCAGATCACTTGCTGGATTATTGTATTTGTTGTTTTTGCTTTGCTTGCAAATGAAAATCTTCCATGGATCTTCCATGAAAAAAAATATAAATTTTAGTACAATCATTTTTAGTACAACGAATTTTTTACTTTTAATATATTTAAATATATACTATTCTATTCTATTCTATTCTATTCTATTCTATTCTATTCTATTCTATTCTATTCTATTCTATTCTATTCTATTCTATTCTATTCTATTCTATTCTATTCTATTCTATTCTATTCTATTCTATTCTATTCTATTCTATTCTATTCTATTCTATTCTATTCTATTCTATTCTATTCTATTCTATTCTATTCTATTCTATTCTATTCTATTCTATTCTATTCTATTCTATTCTATTCTATAGAATATTCTATATAAGTATTCTTGTCCTGTGTATATAATCCGTATCGTCATTGTAGTTTGGACCGATTGTTTTCCACGTTGTCTGATTGTGCAATAGAATACGATCATTTCATCCTGTGTGGAGATTTTATTATAAATATTTTTGCCCAAGATAATCTAGTTGATCAGTTTTATGATCGTCTTTCCGAGGTTGGTCTCCACTTAGTTAACACTAGTTTACCCACTCGTTATGCAAATAATGTTTCTCCCAGCTTATTGGATATCTTTGTTGTCTCTGATGTTTCCTCTGTTTTATTTTTTGATCAATTATCATTTGTATCCGATCATGATCTTCTGTTTTGTACTTTTAATATCAATCTGTCACCAAATGCTATTGAGACTTCTTACACTTACAGGGATTACAAAAGTATAAACTATGACTCCTTGTGCAATGACCTTCTAAATATAAATTGGTCGCAGTGTTGGTTTTTTAGCTCAGCAAATGAAAAGCTGAGTTTTTTAATAATTTAATAAGGGCTTTATATGATTTGCATGTACCTTTAACTACTCGACGTGTCTCCAACATAAGCTGCCCTTGGTTTACTAGTGTTGTTAAATTGGCTCTAAAAAACCGGAATAAATGTTACAATCGTTGGAAAAGAAACCCATCAAATTCCAACTGGGAACAGTACAAAAGGGCTAGAAATGAAGCCAATTCTGCTGTTGAGTCTTCGAAACGTATTTTCATTATGTCCAAACTAAACTTATCACAACCTACTAAAAAGCTCTGGAGTAATTTGAGACAAGCTAGAGTTTGTAAAGTAACTTCAAATGAATGTTCCATAGATGCTAAGAGTCTACACGAATATTTTACTGCAAGCTCAGTTCATTCTGTTGATTCGTCTGCTTATGATATGAGCTGTTCAGAGCACAAGTGGCGTAAGTCCATTTTTGGTAGTTTTGAGAAAATTGAACATTTAGAAAAATTCTTATAATAAATTCCAAGTATAAAGAACTCAGTTTTGCTTATAAGCTAGGTCAAGAGCAAAAATGGAGCTATCCATATCGTACAAAATAAACTAAATAGAACATAAAAATGGTGCAGAATATTGCATATATGTAAAAAAATTTGGAATTGTGCCACTAAAAATTATTTTAAATTTCTCGTTTCCGCTGTAGAAATCTAATAGGAGAAATTTTTCAAAAACTTGTTGATGAGAAATGGCAGCATTTTTACCTAGAAGTGGGACAAAACCACCCCTTAGCGATTATTTGCATTATTAAGGGAGATATAAAATGAATGGACTTACGCCACTTGTCCTCTGAAAATTTTTAAAAATTTCTCTTTTTCGCTGTAAAAATGTAATGGAAAATATTTTTAGGAATTTTTTGATGAGGAATAACAGCATTTTTACATAGAAGTTGGACAAAACTACCCACTAGCAATTATCTTCATTATTAAGGGAGATATGAAATGAATGGACTTACGCCACTTGTCCTCTGAAAAATTTTTAAAATTCCTCCTTTCCGCTGTAAAAATGTAATGGACAAAATTTTTAAGAATTTTTTGATGAGAAATGACAGCATTTTTTCATAGAAGTTGGACAAAACTACCCATTAGCGATTATCTTTATTATTAAGAGAGATATAAAATTAATGGACTTACGCCACTTGTCCTCTGAAAATTTTCTAAAATTCCTCCTTTCCGCTGTAAAAATGTAATGGAAAATATTTTTAGAAATTTTTTGATGAGGAATCACAGCATTTTTACATTGAAGTTGGACAAAACTACCCATTAGCGATTATCTCCATTATTAAGGGAGATATAAAATGAATGGACTTACGCCACTTGTCCTCTGAAAATTTTTTAAAATTCCTCCTTTCCGCTGTAAAAATGTAATGGAAAATATTTTTAAGGATTTTTTGGTAAGGATTGACAGAATTTAGTTTCAGAAGTGCGATTAAAACATCCCTTTGTGATTTTCTGAATAATTGAGGAGGCCAGAATGCATTTATTCTTATTAAAGTTAAAGTCTTATTAAACAGCTGAAAATAAACACAATTGTTTCTATTTAGTAGGAATGTAATAATATGTAATATTTATTAATATATTAAAAAATGTAATCAAAAATGCTTACAAATATAAGTTTTCATAGTTATCGTTATCTTTTTTTATCGTTATCGTTATTTGGACCAATGGTAAATTTTCGAAAAGGTATATATCAAAACTCCCTTTATAATGAAGATAATCGCTAAGGGATGATTTTGTCCAACTTCTTTGTAACAATTCTTAAAAATATCGTCCATTACATTTTTACAGTGGAAACGGGTAATTTTAAAAAATTTTCAGAGGACAAGTGGCCCTCTTATTATAATTAGTAAGTCCATTCATTTTATATCTCCCTTAATAATAAAGATAATCACTAATGGGTAGTTTTGTCCAACTTCTATGAAAAAATGCTGTCATTCCTCATCAAAAAATTCCTAAAAATATTTTCCATTACATTTTTACAGCGGAAAAGAGACATTTTTACAAATTTTCAGAGGACAAGTGGCGTAAGTCCATTCATTTTATATCTCCCTTAATAATGCAAATAATCGCTAAGGGGTGGTTTTGTCCAACTTCTAGGTAAAAATGCTGCCATTCCTCATCAAAAAGTTTTTGAAAAATATCTCCTATTAGATTTCTACAGCGGAAACGAGAAATTTAAAATAATTTTCAGTGGCGCAATTCCAAATGTTTTTACTAATATGCAATATTCTGCATCGTTTTTGTGTATTATTTAGTTTATTTTTTACGATATGGATAGCTCCAATTATGCTCTTGACCAAGCTTATAAGCAAAACTGAGTTCTTCATACTTAGAATTCATTTAAGAATTTTTCTAAACGTTCAATTTTCTCAAAACTACCAAAAATGGACTTACGCCACTTGTGCTCTGAAAAAAAAATGGTATTTGTCAGAGCAATAACAAAGTATTGCATTTTGTTCAGAGATAACGTAAGCTAGGATTTTCTAACCCGTACTCATAAATAGGTTACATTTTCCTCTTCACTTCTACGTACTTAACTCAATTTCCCTAAAAAATGGACTTACGCCACTTGTGCTCTGAACAGCTCATATGTATGTTCGTACTTTTGAATGTCCATTTAACTTTGATTTTGTGGCTGTAGGTGAGTGTGATGTTGCTCATTGTGTGAATAAGATGAAGTCGAATGCCGTGGGTGAGGATAGAGTATCTATCAAAGTTGTTAAAATTGTCTTACCTTTTATTCTTAGTCCACAAGTTCTAGCTTTCCTGATGCTTAAAAAGCAGCAACAATTATCCCCATAGCTAAAAAGGCCAATGCACGTGAACTGTCTGATTTTCGTCCTGTTATCATGTCTGTTATCATGTTTGTCAAAAGTATTAGAGTCGCTCATGACTGCGTTAATCTCTGTACATACCAGAGATCATGGCCTTATGTCCCCTTTTCAGTCTAGCTTTAAACCTGGCTGCAGCTGCTCTGCAGCCATAGTAAAGATTTTAGACGAAATTAGAATATCATATGATCTGGGGCACTTAAGCTTGCTCTGTCTGCTAGACTTTTCCAAAGCTTTTGACTCTGTTGATCATTCAATACTTTGTCATAAACATGTGAACAGTTTTAGATTTTCTGGTTCAGCTTTCCTTTTGATATATAATTACTTAACCGGAGGTCTCAAAGAGTAAGGGTCTGTCCGCTTTTGGCAATTTAACCTGTGGGGTGCCTCAAGGGTCTGTTCTTGGTCCCCTCTTATTTGCAATCAATGTCGTCATGTCACTATGCATGCATATTCTGAAGAACTTTAACTGTACATTGCAAAACCTATTAGTCTTGTTAATGACTTATGTATAAAGTTGAATGAAGATTTGAGCATTGTTTCAGATTGGGCTAAGGCTAATATGCTTGAACTCAATCCTCTCAAGTCATGTGTCTTGCCGATTAAGAAACAATGCCACCCCCTTCATAATATACCGACAATTATTCTTAATGGTGTTGGGCTAAATTTTTTTACGAAGGTTAAAAATCTCGGATTCTACATTAACTCTTCTCTCACTTGCGATGACCATATAAATTCCGTTGTTTACAAGGTGTATTACATCCTTAGAAACTTGAGACGAACTGCATCATTTGAGCCTGGTGATACCAGAAAAAAATTAGTTATCCAGCTCATAATGCCGATAATTTCATACTCCAAGGTGGTATACAGTAAACCAGATTCCAGGTCAAGCCATAAGCTAAAACTTGCATTTAATAATGCAATAAGATACGTTAATGGTCTTAAAAAATTTGACCGGATAAGCCATTTAACCCTCATCGGTCCCCTGTATGCGCACTAGAGTGGGTCAATTTTTTTCTCGACCAAGCGGTTATGAAAATCGTAATCTACGATGAATTCTAAGAAAATTTGCCCAAGAAACCATAGGTCTAAAATCAAAATCGAGCTTCCGATTTTTAACGAGAAAGTTTTTGTCCGTCTGTCCGTCCGTCTGTCCGTCTTTCCGTCTGTGGAAAGTATGCTACAGTCCACAATAATAATGATAGAGAGCTGAAATTTTGCAGAAACATGTCTTGCTGAGTAGGTAAGGTCAAGTTCAATAACATCGCGGCAACTGGGCAAATTTAGTTCGTGTAAATCACTTGCCAACCCAAAAGCACTAAAATTAAGAATTGGCATATGTATTAAATTTGATTCCGTATGAACTGATAATGTAATGTCATTATCAGTAGAAGAACCAATTGATATATTAGACTCCATAATTATTCAATTACAAATAATAGATAGCAAAACAAAATCTGGGTTTCAAAATTAAAATCGTGAAATTTAGAAACACGTGGACAATAACTGGATATCACTGTCTGACCAGAATCATGTCGTTGTCGTGTCGGCAGGCAGAGCGCTGACAGAGACAATGCAAACCTTATGGGAGAAAATTGCGGCAGAATACGACAACGAAAACGCCAAGATAGAAATGTTTCTATTTCTATTTTGGCTTTGTCGTTTATTTGACAGCTCTCTCAGCTTCTCTGTAAAAATATTGCAATATTTTAACAAAATTTGAAGAATCTGTCAACTGATGTAGCGAGTAAACAGTGTTCCTATTTGCTCTAATAATGATAGGAGTAGCCTTCAATTCAAAATGCAGTAAATTGATATGAAGAGCATTGCAAAAAGTAGTGAAATAAATGGAAGTGGAGTAATTATTAGTTTAATCGGAGTACGATGAGAACACTGAAGCAAGTTCAAGAAAATCAACAATGGCAGATTGAATAAAAGCAAAACGACAAAGCCAACGCTACAATTCTGCGCCAACTCTTAGCGATTCTCTCTCACCGACATGATTCTGGTCAGACAGTGACTTTCAAACAATAAAATTCAAATGTAAGCAAAAACAATTTCATGGCAAGCTGTGTTTTTTTTTATTATATTTAAATAGCTGAAGGTCACTTTAATCATTTCAGTGGGTCATTTTTTTTCTGATTTCTAATTATCTCTTTTTTCTACCCATAAAACGAGAACTTTTTTTACAATTTTTTTTTTTTGTATCCACGCCCATTTGTTGGGGCCATACGCCTACATCAAAATTATTAAGTAGAAAAACTTCTAAATGTATTGAAAAGGGCTACATTTTCAGAGGTTGTTTCAGTCCCTGTGTGGGGAACTTTTTTCCCCCTTAACCGATATAACCCGTTATGGAACTTGACCTTACCTACTTAGCAAGACATCTTTCTGCAAAATTTCAGCTCTCTAGCATTATTATTGTGGACTGTAGTGTGCTTTCCACAGACGGAAAGACGGACAGATGGACGAACAGACGGACGAAAACTTTCTTGTTAAAAATCGGAAGCTCGATTTTGATTTAAGACCCATGGTTTCTTGGGTAAACTTTCTTAGAATTTGTCGTAGATTACGATTTTGACAACCGCTTGGTGACTTTTTTTCGATCCATATAATTTGACCCACTCTAATGCGCACGCATACAATTTTGATCTTTAACCTTGAATAAAATAAAAACGGTTCAGCGGAAAGACCTTGTATTTTGCAAAGTAGGTTGCCTGAACAACCAAAAAACCCATTTTTGAATTTGTACCCTGACTGTATTTTTCTGTGCAGTTATAGTTACGAATCGGTCTCTGGGTATGTGCGCGCATACCCATAAGCAGGTACCTGGAATTGCCGCTTATTTTTGTGTGTGGACTTATAGCACGCTCTTATTTTTTCGTTTTATGAAATTCAGTTTGCTCTGGAACACATATAAGTAAAGTTTGTTTGCGCATTTATTTGAATTTTGGTTATGTTTCGAAGTATTTGATAAAAAATGGGTTGAGTTTTACGTGAAAGAAGGCAGCGAGATGAACTAGAAATGGATTTTGATTTGGAAAGCGAAGCGGGCAAATCTCCGTACAATAGTGACGATGATTTTGCATTATCAGACGAGGAGAATGATGAAAGTGAAGTTAGCGTACATTCGGATGAAGACAACATTGAGCCACTTGGGCAAAATTTAGCAGAAGAAAATGCAGCAAATCCTGAAAATAAATATTTTTAAAAAAATCAGATAATTGAATATTCATCGCAACCATTTGATATAAATCGAAGAAATTCATTTCGACGTGAAGAAAATTTCACTTCAGGAAAACCCATCCTCTTTGTTATGGGTTCTGTTCATTATATGTTTCATTTTTGTTATAATTCAGATCCAAAAGCAGCTGCTACTATAGCTTGCTATTGTACTATAGTCTGCATTTCACATGTTCCTTGAACCGGTTGAGAATATTATTTTGAACATGACGAATTTATATGGTGTGCGAAAGTACAAAGACGATTGGGAAAACATTGAATTGGACACTCTGCACGCATACTTTAGATTGTTGCTGCTTTCTGGTGTGTATCGGTCATACATGAATGTGTCACTAAACTGTGGAATGACGAAACTGGTCGGCCAATATTTAGAGCAACAATGTCTTTGAAAATGTTCAAGCGTATCCATGGTTGCATTCGATTTGATGACCGCGAACAACGTATGGCCAACACTGCATCTACAAGTACTTCTGTACGTGACAAATTGGCACCGATTCGAAATGTATACGATTAATGGAATCACAATTTGAAAGTTGTATACACACCAGGAAAAAACATTACCGTAGATGAACAGTTAGTTCCGTATCTTGGGCGATGTCCGTTTCGTCAGTATATTCCATCCAAGCCGGCGAAATATGGCATCAAAATTTGGGTGCTATGCGACTCAAAAAGCTGGAATGCAACACACAAATTTATGTTGGTCGGAATAGTAATGCCACTCCTGAACGTAGTCTCGGACGGCATGTTGTTTTGGATTTGGTGGAAGGACTTTCTGACAGAAATGTAACGTGTGACAACTTTTTCACTTCGTATGAATTGGCAGAAGATTTACTTAAGAATCACATGACTATTTTGGGAACAATATAGAAAAATAGGACTGAAATTCCTTCAGTTCTACTCGACAAGCGTCAAAAGCCAATTTATCATACAGAAGTTGTATATGAACATAAATTGCAAGCAGTTATCGCCTTTATCGAGGAGCTTGGATTGAATCTCGTTGAAAAACAGATCAATTAACGTAAAAAACAACCTCAAAGTAATCAAGCTTCCAGTGTTATTCAAAGAATTCGGGAGATTCGCCATTTACCAAGTACATCAAAACGAGGCCGATGCTACATCTGCACATATAAAAATAACAAAAATCTTTTTGCTACACGCTGTGAAAAGTGTAGAAATTTCATTTGTGCTGAACATAATTTCAATTTATGCGAAAAATGTACAAATAATTGACAAAAGTTAAAAATTCAATTTTTTTTTTTCTAATATATGTAATATTCTAATTAATTTCATTCTAAATCTACCTTTATGAAGTTCAAATGTATTAATATGATAGTAAACAATGTAAATAACATAAAAAAATCACAAAACATAAACGGTTGTTAATTTTTTTTAGCTTTTTTACAATTAAAAATATATGTGTATGCGAGCGCATACAATAGGATTGATTAGATGTATTTCCCGAGGGACCGATGAGGGTTAAGCAATCAATTGCTTGGATGCAATATTTTAAATTATTTGGATGCCAGAAATTGTATTTTCTTACATAATTTAATGAATACACAAACTCCTGATTACTTATTTAGCAAACTTCAGTTCTGTAGATCAGCAAGAAACATGAACCTCATTATTCCTAGTCACAATTATTTAAATTCAAGCGGATTGTTTTTTGTTGATTAGATTAGATTATGGATTATGGATTATGGAAGTTGATTAGATTATGGAATTCGCTGCCTTTAGCTGTTAAAAGTATAACGAATAAACATGAATTTAAGCATGAAATCTTCAAAATTTTCTCCTAATTCTATCTCTTTGTATTTGTATTTGTATTTATTTACGTGACTAGCTAGTACAACAAGAATTATTAAAGAAACCTTATAATTACAGTACCAGCTTTATGTATCTAGTTAATTATCATGAATATAACTTAAAAAGTAACATGAGTCATGACTTAAAATTAAGAATTAAAAATTTTTAAATAAAAATATAAAAAAAGAAAAAATATAAATTTACTTAAAACATAATAAAGTGATGTGAAATAAAGATTAATATTTAGTATTTTATACTATATCATTGCAACAGTGAGAGATACATAGATAATTTCTTTTTAAATTGCACAGCGTTATGAACAGATTTAAGCTCAATGGGTAAGAAGTTCCAAAGACGTATTGCGCAGACATAGAATTGTCTTTCCGAGGCTAAGCAAAAGTGTGGTATCTGGATTAAAATTTTAGTTCGAATTGAACTTGAAAAAACAGTCTATCGCGTAAATATATAGGCTCACCAGAGTATATCACTTTATGCAGCAGCACCAGAGTTTGGAATTTTAGTATATTATCGAAGGTCATATTACATATTTGCTTAGCATATTGTGAGACACTGTCACGACGTTTCAGTCCAAAGACGTATCTCGTGATGTTGTTAAAAAGTACACTAAGTTTTGCTTTGCAAGAAGCATCACAATTTGCAAATAATTCACATCCGTAGAGTAGAGTGGTAAGAAGATAGGTTTTAGCAAGAACTAATCTAATTCGTAGTGGTGTAAAGTGTTGAGTTATCCACAGTACACGTAGCATTCCGTATACTCTACCAACGGTACTCCTAATATGCGCGCTCCATGACAACGTTCTACTAAAAATAATTCCAAGATTTTTTGCAGAATCTTCCAATTGTATTGCACAATTGTTTAGAATGACTTTAGAAAAACTTGCAGTGTCTATTAGTCTTTTTGTCATAACTAAGCACTTTGACTTTTTTGGATTGAGACATAAACCGTTTTCGCCTGCCCATTTATTTATTCGACTTAAATCATTATTAATGTTAGCTATACAATAAGATTCAAGATTCCGACTGCAACTTGCATACAGCTGAACGTCATCTGCATACATGTGAATGTTACAGTTTTGAATAATATCAGGTAAATCGTTGATGTAAATTAAGAACAGGAGCGGCCCAAGGACAGACCCCTGTTGGACTCCACGTTTAACGGGTAAAAAATCAGATGTCAAACTATTTGAACATACAGCTTGCGATCTTTTAGACAGATACGACTGCACTAAGCTTGCTGCAGTTGATGAAAAATTGCAATAATTTAGAAGTTTGGTATGAAGGATAGTATGATCGACAGAATCAAATGCCTTTGAATGATCTAACAGGATTAAAAAACTGACTTTGTTTTTATCTAGACCAGCACGAATGTTTTCAGTTACGTCTATAAGTGCGGTAACGCAGCTTCGCTGAGCTCTAAAGCCAGACTGTCTATCACTTATAAGGTTAGGAAAGGTAAGATAGCTATCGGGCGATAGTCGTTGCATGATTTGGGAATTGGTATAATTTGAGCTATTTTCCAGCTGCTTGGAAAAAAAGATGTAGTTAGGAGGGTGTTGAAAATGTGGGTTATGAAAGGTAATATCACTGGAAGAAGGGATTTTAGAAATACAGGGTACGTGTCATCAATGCCAGTGGCATTTGATTTGATTGCCAGAATGCTCTGAAGCACTTCGGATTGGTCAACGCAGCGAAACGAAAACATTAAATTTCTACTAAGATTACCAAAGGAGTTAGTGTAGGCGTTGCCGTTGACATTTTGCATTGGAATATTTATGAATTTTTCGTTAAGATCGTTAACATCACCCACATTGCAACAACTTGTGTCGTTCTTACTACAAACTATTTTTTTAATTTCATTCCACATTTTCTTACTTTCAATTGCATTATCAAATTTTTCGCTGTAGTAACTAAGTTTCAATTTTTTTGTACGAATACCAACCTCTTTTCTTAATCGTTTAAATTCCGCATACAATTCAGGAGTTTTAAATCGTTTCCACCTTCTGTATACTCTGTTGCGATCAGCTATGGCCGTTTTTATTGAGCTATTGAACCACTGCTTTTGTTGAAATTTTATATGTTTAGTTTTAATGGGCACATATTCATTGAAAAGCATTCTTAAATTATGTTGAAAAAAGTTAACCTGATCGTCTACTGATGGCATGCCATAGATCGCACTCCAATTAATATCGTTTACTTTTTGATTGAGTTGTGTATAGTCGATTTGTCTGAAGTTACGATAACTAAATGAGGTTGAAGTTTTGTTGAATTGAAAATCATATGTTAAGAATATGAGATCATGCTTAGAAAATACAGGTACTTCTAGTTGATCATAGAGAAAAGCTTTGGCTATGTCGCTAACAAAGAAAAAATCTAGTAAGGTATTGTTCGTGCTAGTGAAGTGGGTTGGCATAGAGGTATTAACCGAAAAGAGGCCTAAGGTCTGCATGTTATCTGTTAGGTGTTTTTCAAACAGTAAGTTGCTATTGAAGTCGCCTGCGATAGTAATATTCGAAAACGGAAGTGATATATTCTCAATTGTACTAAGAAGTAGCGTATTGTCCAAGGATCGGTTGGGACGATAAACACAGCCGATGAGCATTTTATTGTCACCACTTGCAATTGAGACAAAAACATATTCAATTGTACTGCCTACATCGGATTTGCATTCCAGTTTGCATGAAATGTTATTTCGCACATAAATTGCAGCTCCACCAGCGTGCCCTTGTCTGTCAGCACGTAAAATTTTAAAGCCGTCCAAGTGAAATAGTGCGTTAGGCATTTCAACATTAAACCACGTCTCAGATACGCAAATTACATCTATACCAGAACCCACGAAAATATACCTAAATTCATCAATTTTATTTGTTAAGCTTTGTGCATTAATGTGACATACTTTTAGCCCGTTACGCACTTTACAGAGAATACGAATAAGATTAAAAATATTGTCTTCGGAACTGTAAGAATTGTTATCTAGAAATTGTTATCTTCGTGTGCAATATTTGAAAATTTTTGTTGCAATGAAATAATTAAAGCCATTTTAAGAAATTTCAAAAACATTAAGTTCAAATATATAATAAAAAATAATGTTATGCAATGTAAGATAAAAAACAAAATTCTCTTTTCTTTTTTTTTCTCTTAGTTATTTAATGTAGGGTTGTTGTTATTCATGGTAATATATTTAAAGCCATTGACGAATCTTAAATATATTGTTCTCTCTTACATTTTTTTGATTATTTTTTCATAAGTTTGATAAAAATTCTTTGGATATTAATTGCTTTCTAATTTGAATTATTGGTTAAGCCCTAAGTTTCATAAATTAATTTGTTGTATATAACTTGTTGTTGTTATCTTTGTTATTCTTACTGCATTCAAAAGACTATAATTCTTATATGTGAACATTGCCTTTAAATAAATAAATAAAAAAAATAAAATACTAGTATATTACTGTTTTTAATATATCTGTGTTCACAAGGAATAGCGACTAAACTCAAAGTATCGTAAAAAACGATATTTTAATTGCACGAACTACGACCCATTTTTTTTAAATATATGAACAGTTACAAACAAAATATGTGTAGATATAAGTGATGATCAATTCTGGTCAAAAAATGGATATCTGCATGCTTCCACAAATTGGCAATAAAGTAAATTCCATATCGATTTTTTACGATATTTTGAGTTTAGTCATTATTCCTTGTGACATCAGATATTTCGTTAACATTTTTTTTGTTAAAAAGTTCAATATATTTTTTGATATAAATTATTGTTTTAGATGTTAAAATGTCCATATCTCAAGGACGCATTGAGTCCCACCATAATTTTTATATTGTTGAAAATGTAATTTTGCTAGCTTTAAGATTAAGTATGTATAAAAATTATTTTTAATTTTTAAAATATGTTTTTCGTAACCCTTCTTTGAATTCAATTAGCTCACCGCAAGAGATGGAACCACCAACAACAAATATTTTCAAAACTTTTTTGGACTAAAGTTCGTTTAATTACCTTTCTAACAATAGCTTAAAAATTAAATTCAACATGTCTTTCATTATTTCAGAATTAAAAAAAAACATTTTATCGAAAAGTGTATATTAAAATGTTTATATAAATGACTCTCGAGTAACACCGGGTATTTCAGCTGGTTTATTTATAAAGAGGATATCTAAATCTTACTAAAATTGGTACTAACTCATTTTTTTTAAAGTGGATTTATTCCACTTCCATTGTAAAACTAGCATTTTTTTAAAAATATTAATTTTTTTTTTTTAGAAAATGATAATATATTGTCTTCATTACAATAAATAAATAAACAAAACTTCACTTATATATGTATTATTATCTTGTTTGGTGTTTAAGAGGTCAGCATTATAAAATATGCATTAAAATTGATAAATTTTATGGCTTTTTTATTGTATAACAACAAAGGGGTCAATATGAAAAAGAAAAAAAAAACAACAACAAAAGACAGAAAAAACATGATTTATATACGAGTAAACCAAAAATAATCTCTTCACTACGAAAGAATTGTTGACAAAAATATAGCTCAAATTATAAAAAAAAAAATACAAAAAAACCATCATCATCTACTTTGTTGCTACACTCACCCAGATACTCACAATAGAATGTATCTGAACGCTGTGCATTCATTCTTATCTTGTTTTGAGCGCTTGCCTTTAAGTGATGATTGAATAATTCAACGGCTTCGAAATCAATCGCAAGCATCTTTTTGAGGTTGCGTGCCAGCAGCATGTTAATACATAATAGATAATGCATTTCAGATACACTCTTTTTCGGATTTATATCTTCAAAATACAGCTGAAGCGTGTTTTTCTACAAAGAGAAAGAAATTAAAAAATAAATTAGAGTTGTTTGATACATTTTTGAGCTCCAACATTGCGCGACAATAATTTCAATTTATCTTTTACTAAAAACAATTTTGCAAACAAATTAGTGTCATAGTAAAATTATAATTTTATGGGTGAACCCCATAAAAGCTTGTTTAATTGAATGCATATTAATTACATTTAATTAATATGTATAGAAAAAAAAACACGCTATTTGACAGTAGTCAACAGAAACATACACTCAAAAAACAAAACACTGTCATGCCAACAATTTTCCCAACGTTCCCCTAACAGCGAAACACTTTTACTTTTAACAGCTCAAGAGTATTTGATTTAACGGCAACTTTCTCTTTTGATTTAACATATAAGTTTTTGCGCCAACTGTGATAAAAATGTCATCGCAAAGATAAAAGTTGTTGACGAAAGTACTGAGTGTTTGATCTTAAATCTTACGTGTTTTGATTTGTATCTAAAATCCTTGTATGTAATTTTATCGAAGAGCTCCCTTTTGTTCAAAATATTATCGATCACCTGTATGTAAACTCATTTCAACAATTAGATTGATCTCACGCAGAAGTCTAAAGAAATGATAATACTTCGGAAGATAGGCCCCATTCACAGGACAAATTTAGGAGTTCCCCGTCTAGCCCGTGTAGCCTGCCATTAAAGTTTAAAGCTATCACTTATATTTTTAACACTTTATTTAAATTAATATCCAAAACGTATAATGAACACTTGTATTGAACGTGGTGACTATCAAAGCTAAATGAATTTCAGAAGTAGTACCTCTTTTCCACACGGCAAGTTTTCTTGCCAGCAAGTCGAAAATACAAAGGAAGGAACATCACAGCATCAAAGAAAGAACAGTACAGAAGAAAAACTTGCCAATACAGACTTGCCTGTACCGCCGATTTGCTGGCAAGAAAACTTTCCGTGTGGAAAAGGGGTCTAAGAGAAAGATTGCTACCAGAGATCTGCAACGAATCACATTTTTGAATCAATGCGCCACTTACTCAAAAATGAGTATGAATAAGTATAAGTAGTTATGATTACCATAACTAGTTATCGTTACCAAAATAGTACTCATATGTGATTGATTCGAAAAAAGTGAACCAAATAAGTATATAATGAATTATATGTAAATATGATTTGATTTTTTAGGGTCCACAAATTTTTTTTTATATTTTGACATCAGACTCATAATCCCCCCTACTGTCAAGAAATGTACTTATATTACAAAACACGTACTTAAAGCAAGGGTGCAAAAGATCCTTATGGCAGAGTAAACAGCAACAAAATCTGTGTTAATAATAACAACATATAATTTGAAGCGCACTGTCGCCAATTATACCAACAAACAGTGGCGTAAAAAGCGGGCCCGCAGAGCCCGCATTGCTAACTAATCCAGGGGCGCCCTCAAGTCCCTTGATGAAAATGATAAATGAAGTGGAGAACGATGCACGGTGTAAAATAACCTGCCAAAAATATAATACATCGATGTTTGAATTTTCCCAAAATTTTTATAGATTTTAATATAAAGTATCCTGGGTAAAAAAATCGAAATGAATTTTGTAACAATAGCAACCGTTTCGATATGACAAGCCGTCAAAGTTGCATTTTTTGAAAATACAATTTTTCTTGTTATTCACATTTTACCTAATTTTTGTTTTTATATATCAAAATAAAGTTTAAAATTTCTTATGTATGACAACATTACTGTTTTTGTTTACATTTTGAACATATGGTTTTCAACTTATCATAAAAGTAAACACTTAAAGCGGGATACAAATTTTAAAATATTCAATTTTTAAAAGTGTTTAAAAAATAATTTTGAGAAAAATGGACTATAAGCTTTTCATGAAAACATCATTAGAACTGCGTTACACCAAAACCAAAAAAAAAAAATATGTCGTGCTAATGTGGAATATATAGTTTTTATGGTGACATGTTTAGTTAAAATATGAGATATATTTGATGTATGGCAGCTGATAACTTTTCAAAATTTCGACTTTTTTACTAACACAAAACAACTTTTGTGTAAAGTTTTTTACTTTTTAAAGTTTCCTTGCTGTAATCAAAAAAGCTTAAAAATATAAACAAAAACGTAGTTAACTTGTGTTAGTAGTATTTTCCAAGGGTGAGTTACTAAAATATAATTAATGGGCGTGGCATTTGCCTATAATATTTTCCATTTATTTATTATCACAAAAGAAATTGATGTAGCAAATTGCTTTGTTTTGAGATAATACTAAATTAAGTTTCAGGCAATAATGGGTTTCGTTTATATGGGAGGTGGTTGTAGCAGTGAGCGGATTTGTATAACTTATTCAACATTTCTTAATTCTGTTAAGAAAGATATTTGTGCTAATTTTCATAGCTCTACGATCACTTCTTCTATTTTTGGCCAAGAATGGGGACGTTACACTGTGCGACGTTTGTCTGTCAGTTGGTCATATTTTGTGACGTTAGCAAATTCTTTAGTTAACAGGTAACGTCAAATACAAAACATTTAAACTTAACATCTTAAACTCATCATTACACCAATAAGAAAATTCTTGATCTCATTTATTCATTTATTCAAAGTTTGTTTTATTTTTTGTAAATAATTATTCTATGTTTTCTTTTTATCTACTTTCTGATGAAATCTTATATTTATAATAAATTTTGTTATATTTGATATTATAAAAAGTATTTTTTACATTATTGCTTTTTTAAAAAAATTATATTAAAATAAAATATAAATTTATTTATCATATAAGATATTTTTAAAATACAACTGTTGTAATTAATGATGACTATTGAAATAAAAACCTCTTATTGCTCTCTTTTTTTTTTGTCAAGAGTTCTCTTGTTTTCTCCTTCGCTTCTAGTAACCTACTAATAACACAGTTTTACTCATGGTGTAAGAAATAGAGGTGTTAGTGAGTTTGACACTTCTCTCTCAAAGTGATAAAATTATGTTTCCCCGCTCTTGTCAAAAACAGCTGATGGTGAATTGCAATGAAAACAAATTTTGTTAAATTTGTGTCTCTTTGTAAGTTTATAAGATTTTTACTGAGATTAAAGTGAGAATAAAGTGATATAGAAAACAATAAAAAATATATTACGCTGTGCTTTATGCAAAAAAAAAACGGTGTGAATGCAAGACTATTTGCATGCTGGCCAAATCTTCATGTCGGCGGCACCTTCCAGCGCACGTTTCTGATAAAATGGCCAAAACATTCAATGACAAACTTGGCAAATCGGCAAAGACAACTGCAATAATTTTTTGTCAACACAACACGGCACAATTAATTGCATTAAATATTTATTTACACTTAATTCGCACAATAAAAACTATAGCACATCATCTAGCAACTCAAACAAATAACACAATTTGACAACTATCAACAGTTCTGCTCTTTCGCTCACAATTTTTTGACAGAAGCAAAAAAATTCATGGTGTTGTCAAAAAATCACTAACACCTGGTTTTCTTACACCATGGTTTTACTCTCGCTGGCGGGCGCACAAAATATAGTTACGCTACTGCCAACAAAGCTGTGCAAGTGTTGTTGCTTCCACTTTGGTGTAGGCAACAACAAATTCTAGGTGCGGATGTAGCACTTAAGTAAGGGGGGGAGCATAAATAAATGTTGTACATGTATACATAAAAAAATTGGAAAATATTATATATTAATATTACATCGATATCTAAAAGGTAAAACATCAATCTAACATTTCTGCGAAATTCGCTTTTTTCACATTCAGGATTCAAAAATATTATTATCATCATCATCATCATCATCATGATCATCATCATCATCATCATCATCATCATCATCTATTTATGATATTTATATGAATTTACTAATTTCCAGATCGATGCCCTTAAAAATATGTTTTTTAAGTTCAGACTCTCATTGCAGATCACAAAGCTCCATTTGTAGCTCAGACTTTTGATCAGTTATACTACATATCATTGGACTAAAAAAAAGTGCTTTCATTTGTTTAATGTACTCAAAATCTTTAAATTTCTTTTCAAAATGGTTTTTTATATCTTCAAAATGGCTAATATATTTAGAAAAATCAAAAGTTGATATTTCAAACTCATCAAAAATAGTTTTTAAACATTTTTTTTCATGTCTAAATCGTATTCAAAAATGTCGATCTTTTTAAAGAAACCTTCTACTAAGTCGACCAAATCAAAAATACATTTTTTTTTATTGGAAATCAACAACTCGATACTTGATATACTTTATTCACTTGCTAATTTTGTTTTGTTTACTTATTGAAATATCTGAATTCTGTTTGGCGTTTATATAAAAATTTTCTTCACTCTCAAATCTGATCTTGAATATTAAAGAACTTATTTTATACACCAAACTTGTAATTCTTATTTCAATATAAGAAGTTCTGTAGATTGTGCTTCCAAAGATTCTCTCATCAATAGTTTTTACCTTGAAGTGAAATATTAAGGCCATTTAGGTGTGTCGCTAAGTCGGTCAAAAATGCTTAATTTATATTGAATTCTTGAGATTTAATTTCGACTAAGAATTCAAAATTTTTTAGTTCTATTTCTATGAATTCAACTATTTCCTTTCTTAATTCACAGAAACGCTCCGGATGCAGAACTTGGGAAGGGGGCTTATTTTAATAAAATCATTGTGTTTCATATTTAGCAAGATGTCAAAAAAACTACTTTTTTAAACTTTTGAATCTAAATGTTTGACAGCACTCATTAACTAGGCTGCATATTTAGTTTTTTTCGTAGTACTTCAAAATGTCCTTGTATACAGGGTGTCTGATGTCTAGATGTTTAAGAAAATATCCTTTTTTTAAAGGGTTGTATTTTTACCACCTCAAACTAATCCCCTCGTTAAAAACTAAACATTTAATAATTTTGTATTTTTATAAAAGATATACTCATAGAGGATTTATATTTTAAATTGCACTACTTGAAGCACAAGTTATAAAAATTTTATTTTAAAAAAATGCAAGAAAAATGCATTTTTATATTTGAAATTGCACAAATATATGAAGAATTCGGGAAGGGTCATCTGAGCAACTTTTGTTTAACTAACATATATTTAATTTCCTATCTGACGTTTTTGTAATATTTGTTAACGGTTTTCCAGAAAAATGTGTCCAAAAAAAGTTGGTTTAGGTCAATGTACACAGCGTTAGCTACACAAGCACAACATTTTTAATATAAAACAGAGATATCCTGGTATATAGAATATTGGAAATGCCTATAAGTTTCACAAATTGTCGAATTATGAAGTTATTTAATCTTCATAATGTATATCTCTAAGATCGATTTATATATTAAGAGAAAAATTTAACTTTTTAGTTAAACTAAACTCCCTGCTATCATCGCAGAAGTTCGGTACAATCGCTTTTACAGTAAATCCGGGTGGCTTTACCGTATTTAATAGAAATAGCAATCTAGTATTGTATGTTTTAAAGTTCCAACTTGAAATCTCACAGCAATAGTAAGTAAAGACTTTTACTAACAATATCTTGTCGAATACGATGCCACTCTCGATTTTTACCCATAGTGCCCTGTGTGAAGGATATTCGAATCTGAAGGTACGATCGATATAGGCAAGAACGTTTGATTATTATCTGATTGTCTAAATTTTGGTGGTATTAAGATTAGTGTTTATGTTTTCATTAAATTTGGCGAATTAATTATTTGCATATTCTTCGCATATGCATTTTCTTGTTTTCGCAATTTTTTGACTTGTTGAAAAAAATTAATATTAGTTTTTGTATATCAGGCACCAAAATTCGTACCGAAGATATATTTTCTTAATTTGGATTCTTCAAATATTTCTCAATAACACCCTGTCTAAGGGTATCTATTTAAAACACCAGGTTAAGTCCACGATTTTTTTTCCTATTTCGAATTAAAAAAAATAAATTTTACTTCCTAGCATGAAATTTATAATTTCGTCAAGACACTTTATCTCAGCATTAAAATAATGTTATACTAAAATTTTTAGTTTCTGAGTTTGCTATTCGATGGGTCTTAATTGACTTAATAATTGTTGTTAAAAAGTATCTTAAAGAAATAATAACCATAAAGGAGATACGAACAAAATTATTAATTTTCATGCTAGGAAGTGTTTTTGTTTTTAATATCACAATGAGAAAAACAATCTTGATCTTTTCCTGGAGTTTTAAATAAATATTTTTAGACAGCGCTTCGTTAAGAAATATTTGAAGAATCCATGTAGAGAAAATCACGTTTGGTACCACTTCTGATGGCCTCGATATAAAATCGAATATTCATTTTTTTGAAAAAGTTAAAAAATTGCAGCTAAGTATACATTTATTAAAAACAAGAAAATACATATTCGAAAAATATGCAAATTATTGATTCGCCAAATTTAGGAAAAACGACAACACTATCATCAATACCACTAAAATTTAGACAATCTGATAACAATCAAAAGTTCTGTGGTATCTGGAGTGTACTTTTAGCTTCGAATACCCTTCACACAGTACACTGTGGGTAAAAATCGAGAGTTGTATCGTGTTTATCACGATATTTCTAGCTAAAGTCTTTATTTACTTTTGCTTTAAGACATATGTAGTTTTTCTCACAAAAATAAAAGCATTTTTATATCATTCATAATTTTTTACAGTTTTTCTCAAAAAACAAGTTTGCGGGAGAGGAAGACATCTTTTTTTCCAAAGAATTTTTTTGGGTCATCTTAACAACTTTTGAGACCTCTTTGAATACGATTTAGATTTTTGATACCCCCTAATGAACATGTTATCATAATTAGCACTGTATTAGAAATCTTTTTCAAAATTTTGTTTCTCAAATATCTCTTTTATTTGTTAATTATCTTTAATCATAGATATGACATTGAAAAGGTATTCACACCTTCTTCATTACCTATAATTAAGTTTAGTTTAATATATTTCCGTAAGATGTCGATTTTTGTCACATTTTTTAAAAGTTTTGTTATTTTTGACACTTAGAAGTCAGATTTGACAGAAAAATGTCTTAAAAAAATTTAGATAACACTATTTACTTTCAACATTTAGTACATTGTATACACAAATTGGCTAGTTTAAATAGTCAAATATAGACTTATCGGACATAACCTTAAAAATCCTCTAAATTACCATGAATAGCAATTGTGGCCAAGTCGCCGAACGAACATTGCAACAATTATGCTTCTCTATCAACTTCAACAGTAAGAAATAACTTTTTCCAAAAAACGCTGTTTTAGCATCATGCTAGTTTTATTTGAGATAACGAGTTATTTATAATAAAAAAGATGATTTGGCTTATTTCATTTGGTCTACCGAAAATTACTACCAAAAATCCATTCTTTGAATTTTATTTACGGCTGACAACGCATAAGCACAGTTAAAATGATCAGTGCTCAAAGTTTTTGTAAAAATCCAAATTGACTAATAGAATGGTTATTATTAACGAAATTAAGTTTAAAACAAGCAAAATCTCTCATGGGGGTCATGTCCCTCTCCCCAGGATGCGCGACTGTCTTTCAATTTATGCGTTGGTACCGCCAACAACAAAATACATTGTATACCGATGAGCAAGGGAAAGTGTTGTTATTTGCTCATCGAATGCCTAAGAGCATTTACAAAAACAAAAGAGTAGCTGAGTATAGGGCGTGGGCACATATGACTTATAGTAAAAAGTAACATTTATTGGGTCCACCCTCAATATCAAAAAATTTTTAAAATTCGAAAATGTGAATCGAATACTCTAAGAACTTAATTATTTTATTAATATTAATGTGCTTGACCTCAAGCAAATCTAAATCATTTGAATATTTATGATTCAAGCAAATCTTTATCATATGAATCATATGAATAACACTTAGTTTTTATTTGTTCTAGTTTAAACATAATGAAATAAATAATTTTGAAAAACACACTTCACTGCAAAGCTACCTGCTAGAAAACACGATAGGGGTATTCACACAGACTTGGGTAGTTGGGTATAGGATGATTGAGTACTTTTAGCTATTGCGAGCACCCTAAATTGCAATTGAGTACTTTGTAGAATAGTTTTGGGCAGTGCTGCATGTTTGTTTGATCTTCCCGGCTTGTGTAGCTGACGAGAGAAGAGTGACAGCTGGAAGAGGGTTGCCACCAAATCATTTTTTGTCATTTTATGTGCGAAAAATGTAGGCCATTAATTGGTCGAAAAAATGTTATTTTATAAACGAGTAATTTTTAACGTGAACTTTGCAGCGTCTTATCGTTTACTAGTAATCCAGGGGGAAAACGTTTTCCTGTCACAGACCGGCTTACTACCACACAAGAATTTTCATGCCAATCTGAAAAAAAATTTCAATTTTTTGTGTATCTGAACTGGCATAACTGTAGTGCGACTACGCCCATTTTTAGTTCAGTTTCCGAAAGTAACCATATGCACTAATTTACCAAATTTTAGTTTAATGCGACCAAAACTGTCTAAAATAAAGCATTTTTATTGATTTGTAGGCGGTAAAAGGGTGTTTGGCAAAATTTTCCTAAACTATCTCGTAGGCGAAACAAATCGGCTGCCAAAATTTTAGCGCAATTAGCCAGTAGTAAATTTTAATGATTTATGAAAAAGTGGGCGTTGCTATATAGCAACCACGCCCACTTTTAGTACTGTTCCCGAATATAACCATACAAGCTAAATTACCAAATTTAAGCCTTATATGACCAAAATCGTCTTAAATAAAGTAATTTTATTGATTTGTGGGCTATGATCAGACAGTAATCATACGAACTAATTTACCAAATTTTAGTCTAATACGATCAAAACCGCCCGAAATATACCACTTTTATTGATTTGGTGGCGGTGAAATTGGGTGTGGTTTTTCTTATTAACCGAGATATTATTTTTATTAACCGAGATATTAACAGATATTGTAAATTTGGTTGCCTTAGGTATTGCCGTTTCTGAGATCTTAAGAGACACCGCACGAACGATTTTATATATATATAAGGGCGGTAAAAGTAGGCGTGGCAAAATTTATATATCTAGTGACCACCACTTGGTCTCATAGCAAATATAAACCAAGTTTCATTATAAAAGCATGCACAACTCAGGAATTATTATATCTGAAAAGTAGGCGTAGTTATAGTACGACCACGCCCAATTTTTGCTGAATTTTCGATAGAAGCAATACGAACTAAATTTTAGTCCAATACAACCGAATTCGTCTAAAATATAGCGTTTTTATTAACTTGTGGGCGGAATAGGGGGTGTGGCAATATTTGTTGTGTATTATTCGAGATATTAGCCTTGACAACAAATATTGTAAATTTGGTGCCCTTAGGTCATTTATTGCCTATTTTTGCAAAAGGTGGTAACACATGGAAAAAGTACTCAATTTGGCAAGAAAACAATCTGCCCAAACAAGTCAGGGGGTCAGCTAGAGTAGATTGGTAGATGGTAGAATGACACTTTACAAAAACAAAATGTACGGCATTTGCCAATCTACCCAACTACCCAAGTCAGTGTGAATACCCCTATAGTTTCTTCACAGACGAGTAAAGTAAAACTGTAGTTTGAACAATGAAAAGTGAAAAATTTGAGCACAAACAAGATTTTGTCACATCCCGCTTACAGTTCTGCATTACAATATAATCACCAAGAAATTTTTACAAGCGATTAAATGCAGTGGTTATGTATTGAAGCAGATCTAGTATAAAAACTAAGTTATGAGAACGTTATAAATGACTCCGCACGAGCAATTAATGAAACTCTTTATTTTTATTATTTGTATTTATTACTATGTAATTGTGTGTAAAAAATTAAAAAATGTGCATTAAATTTTTATAATTTTGTTCTGTTAAAAGACAACAATTTGGTATATTAGAGGCAGCGCTAATGCCGAGCCTTCGAGCGCCAGAGGCAGCAGAATGCCTTAATCCGCCACTGAATGGCGCAACTAAACTAAAAACATTCATGCCTTTTAACCGTTTCGCAATAGATATAGACATATGCATCTTTATTCAATACACCAACCACGTACATACACGCTACGTGCTTGTTAGCTTAGCAAAGACTGCAACCTCTCTACAAAATGAATAAGTTAAATTTTGTACTTAAACCACACATTCATATAGTATTAAAAGTATCTGGCAGATACTTTGCGGCTAGGCAAATCAAACCGCATCAGCAGCGGTAGCTTCAACGAAAACGCCGAGAACGTGGCTGAGTCAGTTGAGCATTTAAGGTCGCCGCGTTCAGATACGCATGCCGTCCGCTAAGTAAAACGAACGAATCTGGTATTTAAAAGTTTCTGCTGCAGAACAACGGTTATAACGAGCAGCAGTTGTTTAAGTGAAGAGTTTTTAAAAAAAAACTAGTCGCGATAGATACGACGAAGCTTGTGGTTTTTAAATATTCTCAAGAATTTTATTATAAGTATTTGTGTAAAGGAATAATATGTATAAAAAATATAATGCATTTAGCTACAGATAAAGTAGCTCAAAGTGCGCATTTAAAATCGAGAATAAATAAATAGCTAAGTGTTAAATTAACAACAACAGCAAAAGCTTCAAGAATGTTTTCATGTTTATGTCATTGAGTCACAATCGAGGGTGACATTAAATTTTATCGTTACCAATACGATAATAAAGGTAAACGCGCGAGAGCGATTCACATGCAGCGCCAAGATATGCAATTAATATACAAAAGATACAAAACTATCTACAGGTGTTTGTGCTGACGTTTTCAATCGAAATACGCCGGAGAATAAATTAACAAACCAATAAAAATATTAATTAAATATTGTTAACGAACACAAGAAAAAGAACAAACCAGTTAGAAGCAACAAAACGTTAAAAATTCCACATTAACACCTTTACAAGAAAAATTACACATGCATTTATTATTTTTTCCATTGGTTTTGTATTGTTTCTTGTAAGATCAGCACCTTTTGAAGTATGCATGATTCATCGCATGATTAAATGAAACTCGATTTTTCGATATTTTTTAACCTCAAATAAATGCGGAGCTAAAACCAAAACAAACTCAACAGATAATCGAATATTCAACAGATACTCGAATTTATGTCGCTGTTGGTTCATTTAACTCTGGCAGCCGCATACTCTTGATCAACTTTAGCTGTATTCGTGGCCAATAACAAAAGTATCTCATCTTGAACAGCAATGATCGACGGTTAAAACATCAAGAAGTACGTCATCGTTGTTTGACTGGAAGCATCCGGCAGGGCAGCGTGACTTCGCCTTTGTTGTTAACAGCAGCAGCTGGATTTCTTGTTGGATTTTATGGCTTTTTTTTGCCCGTGAAGCTTCGTATTTCGGCAATTTCAAAGTTCACTGTGAGTATCTTTAAGGTTTATTTAATTTTTAGCACTTTTATTGTGTGTGTGTTCGATTATTTTAACTCAATTCGATTTCTCGACTGCTTACAGTGAATGTATTGAATTGCAAATTGTGATCATCTACTGCGAAAACAAATGCTACTATAGCAAATCTTGGTAATTATTTATATATCTGCCACCCCACCATTTTTGATATTCATATTTTTCAGTATATTTTATTGAGTATGAGCTCATTTTGCAATATTTGCTTTGCACTTGTTTCCGAGACAATATTATTTGCTTAACACATGCAGATGTGGAATCTTAATGGAATGAATATATTTATTTGCGCATTAAATATTTGGGATATGTGTAGAAATATCTTAATGTTTTATATTATTTTATTTACGATATTATTGAAACGTTTTTGGATTGAATTTATTTTGCATTCCTTCAAAGACAGCTGTCACAAGGTAGCGCCCTCTAAAGTAATGCTGTCTCTTTTTTATTTTGTTCTCTTGCATTGACATTAAAACAAGCATTTTCGCAAGAAAATAAATCGAAAAAACACGCAACGCAATTCACGTTCACGTTGAAGTTCACGAGTCGTGTGTGAGAATAACATGAAGGTCAAAGACACGGGCATACTAACAGGCTTGTTGCCACTTTGGCGCCTTTTTTTAGTATTTTCCACTACTATACACGTAATATTTGAAGTTGTTTTTATTTGTTTTGGCATTAGTTTCAGAGCAAAATGAAAAGATTAACCCTTAAATGACACACTACACATAATTTAGCTTAAAACGATACACTCACTAGCAGGAACTTGTACCAAAACACAGTGCGTTGAAGGGAACAAAAATAAGAAACCAAAAAATTAAAATGAGTTTGTAATTTAAAAAAAAAATGTTATCACAAAAAATTCTAAGCTTCTAAAAAATTGTCAGAAATTACAAGCTTAAAAGTAGAAGAGTTTTGTGAATATCTTTATTTACTAGTAAACCCGTGTAGCGTTAAAACGCCAAAATCAAACATACCTAGATTTTATTTTAAGCTATTGAATAGATTTTCATTGAACAAAATTAAAATGAAATTAATTTTGGCCTTTTTGCAATATACGCGGTATTTCTTATTCAATTTTTGTGTAAATTTTTAAAAATTAAAAAATGTTCCGTTCAACATATTAGAAATCTTTTTTCAACTGTAAGAAATCATTACAGTGTCACTTTAATATTGAATATATCAATTCATAGTTTTAGCCAGTGGTGCCAACTGCACGGAAATTACGGATTTCTAGGGATATTTAAGCCCAAGAAGAAGTTGCAAAATAATTTAAATCTACTGATTTTTATAAATATTACACAAAATTTTTCACCAAATATTATGTCAAAAATTTTGGAATGGTAAAAAAAAATGTACTTATCCCTAAAAAATGTATTTACATAATTTGTTAAAACTTTGCGCTTTGCAGCTGCTTTGCAAATAAAAGAACTGTTCTAAGGAATCTAATTTCGAAGTGAGCCAGTGGGCAGCCTCATTTGAGGCGAGTATATACAGCTTAACCCATTAATGCTCACCACCAGAACTCATTGAGTTTATTTTTAGAAATAATTTTCGGCATTAATTTGTATTACTGTTGGACGGAAAACTCTGAAGTTTAAGAAAAAAATCAAAGAATTTGAGTGTGGCGAAGTGTGTAAGGAAATAAAAAAAACTTAAAAATTTCGAAATGCATTTAATACATTTACTTATATACTAATACATTATTTTAAATTATATTTTCTTTCTTCTTGATGTTTATAAAAAAAAAATAACTCACCTGAATGAAATTTTTCACTTTTCTTTGAAATACTGCACTTAAAACTGGCTAGAAAAAATAAACGAAAAGGCTTTGAAGGTAAATTTTAGACTTTTTATGGAAAAAGCATATATTTGGTTTTCTCACACTCTTAGTAGCAAGAGCCTTACAGTGGCTGCGAATTTTTGAAAAATGATTTTATCGCGTATAACATATTATATGTTGTCATTAATGGGTTAAAACAAAGTTGAAGTGCCTGTAAAATGTATTTCAATGTTATTGTATTTATAATGATTACAATTTTAAAAAATCTAATGTTCCTTTAAAATTAATAAAAGTTACGTTTTATGTTATGTTTTTAAGTTTTAGTTATAGTTACATAACTAAGAGTAATAGTTGTTATCTATTTTTACTTTTAGTTATGTTTTACGTTATTTGTAACTTTTATAAGTTTAATGCAAATTTTATAAAAAGAATCAAATATACAAAAAAATTTGTAAAAAAACTATTAATGACTTCAATTGAGTAATTTTATTAGCTGTTAGTTTTATATAAAAAAAAAATATAAATTCACTAACACGGATTTACACGGATTTATTAAGTTGCATTTGTGTATTTTTACGCTCCTCGGGTTGGCATCACTGGTTTTAGCTGTGAAATTATAAAAGATTATTTGTCAGTATAACAATTTCATTGCGGTGACGCTAAAAACTTCACATATTTTTAGGCATATACTGAAATTAAAAAGAGAAAAAGCAACATAACAACAACAATTATATGCAAATTTAAACTCACTATAGTTAAAAAATATACATTTTTAAGAAATAAAAAGTCCAGTTTGCACATCTGCAGGTCTAAACCTACCAAAACATATAAAATTAATTAAGATTGGACTTGTACTTAAAAAGCCTTACGCCGTACAAAATTTTTGTTAAGATAAAGAAATGCGAGATATTTAAAGTATGTATATTTAATTGAAGAAAATTAGAGGCTCAGAAATCAAAAAATGCAAGCATCCTAAAAAATGTATGGTAACCAGTTAACCCTTTGACGTCTAATGGGTGGAAAATAACGCATTTACATTTCAAAGTCGTGTGAGCATAATTTTCGAGATATTTTCATAAAGTCAGTCTTAAAGGATTAGAAATCAATGTGGCTTTTAACATTTTTAAACTTGTATTAATTTTAAGAGAAAGAAAAAACTCGGAATAAAAAATTTTCTATTATTCATAGGTATATATTGATCCCGATTTCTCAGAGACTACAGATATGTGTAGATACCACAAACGATTTTCAAATAAGAGTGGATATATTTTCTCATCCCAATTATGTCAATATCTGTATGAATCAGCTACTCTAACAAAGTAAAAAATAAATTGGACTGGTCTGGTATAAAATATAAAGGTAGTCACGAAGCTTACTGTCCTTCTTCAATAAATTATTTATGAGTGATGCCATTTTCGACATATTTCGACTTATGAGCATCCTCTGATACTTTGCTAGGCCCCAAAATGCTTAAACCACTTTTCTATTTCTGGGTATTGGAATATCGCTCACGCATTTGAGTTTTTGTGGTTCTGGTTACAGCCTTAATTTTGAACAGTAGTGCTGAAGGCATGATATTTCTCTACGATGAAACTGACACTTTTCCGTATTCAATTTCCAACAATTTTCAATAAGCCACTGGAACACTAATCTTTCCCCATGCTACTTCAAGTTTTTGCCATAAACTACAACATCATCTAAATATTCGAATCAATCTATTTCTTGTAACCCTGTCAGTATATTATTCATAAATCGGTCAGAAGTCGATTCAAATGGGAATTTGTTGGATTGGACTTAATTTAGAATTTTCTTTATTTGCTATTTACCTTAGCGGTACTTTGAATCAGGTCTTCTGATGCGGTTTGAGACCATCACACTTCCTCTGAGCTATCGGGTACTTAAGAATATTCTAACAAAAATCCACGGGAACTTACAGCAATTACACGGTTTGACCGCCAAATAGTTTCAGCCTAGTTAAGAAGTAGGAATTCTGGTATTCCGACTTTTAACAGTTTTTTACATATGCTTAGGTTGTGAGAATTTATAAACAAAATGCACCTTTGTTCAATGAAATTAAACGTTTAATGTTACTGTAACAAAAGATTTTTGAAAAATAAAATACATAGTGAGTTTAACACAGTGGGAAGTCAATTTTTAATAAATTTTGCTTAAATGTTACCATCGCTTTATTTTTTTAAAAATAGTAATCAACCAAAATCCTTGACAATGTTGCTAAAAAATTTAGTTTCAAATTAAAAAAATTTCTTAAATACATTGTACTTGCAAAAACTTAAAGAAATTTATAGGTAAATATAAATTTATCATAATTTAAAAAGCTGGAAATTTGTAAATTCATTTAATTTACCAAATCCAATCTAGTTAAAAAATTCAGCTTCAAATGAAAAAATTTCCTAAATTCATAGTACCTGGTAATTAGTAAAAAATTTAGCTTCAAATAAAAAATTTTCTTACCTGCAATACATAGTACCTGCAACAATTAAAATAAATTTATAGGTAAAGGGCATAAAAATGTTCTCATCATTTAAAAAGATTGAAATTGATAAATTCATTCAATTTACAAAATCCAATCTAGCTAAAAAATGTAAACAATTAGATGAGAGCAAAATTCTTATAGTCCCATGTTATGGTGGCGGTCATGGGCTCATCATGGCCATGCATTGTTGTTGTTTCAATGGAAATTAAAAATTTGAGAGCGAGAGCAAGAGAGTAAATTTTCACCACCACGGTCACCAAATGATTCAACAAAAATATGAAATCATGGGATCAAAACAGTGTTGCGTTGCGGAATTATTCACTACATTTGTGTTTAGGCACGAAAATAGTACACTTTTAGTACGAAATGTATGAAAGCAGTAATGAAACCTGTTTAATAGCAACTCTCATCGGTTGAAAAAATACTAAAAGTAGCAAAAAGTGTACTGGTGCTTAGGCATCATATGACCACCAGCATAACATACTTTCGCCACACAGCTCATCAAACGAAAAAAGAGAGTAAAAATTGTCATGACCAGGGATCATATGACGACCACCGTAACAACAACCATAGAAAACAAAAAAGTCATAGCAAAGCGAAACAATAGCAAACTATTTTCTTTTCGCTTCATCACAGGCTTTCTATTTTCTATTTCTTCGCACTCGTACAGCTCCTGTTACGGTGGCTCCTGTTCACTAAGTGCCCTGTTACTGTGGCGGTCATGGGCTCATCATGGTCATGCATTTTTGTTGTTTCAATGTAAATTAAAAATTTGAGAGCGAGAGCAAGAGAGTAAATTTTCACCATCACGGTCACCAAATGATTCGACAAAAATATGAAATCATGGTATCAAAACAGTGTTGCGTTGTACACTTTTAGTACGAAATGTATGAAAGCAGTAATGAAACCTGTTTAATAGCAACACTCATCGGTTGAAAAAATACTAAAAGTAGCAAAAAGTGTTCTGGTGCTTAGGCATCATATGACCACCAGCATAACATACTTTCGCCACACAGCTCATCAAACGAAAAAAGAGAGTAAAAAGTGTCATGACCAAGGATCATATGACGACCACCGTAACAACACCCTAAGCGTCGCAACCACAAAGCAACGTCAGCTAAGCAAAGCTGATCAAAGTCAGGCGACAAATCTCAATTTTACCGCCTTCCTTTACATCCACTTTTGCCCAATCTTCACTTATTGAAAATGTCTGCACAAACGCAACTGTGCAGAACTGACAACTCTTTACTACTCTTTGATCAAACGCTAAAGTAAGCACAGACAAAAATCCCCTTAAATTTTTTTATTGTGTTTACACTACTTTTATTTGACACTTTATCCCTACAGCTTGGCAGCGCAGTCGCTATTTATAATACCTCGTAATTCTATCATGGAGAAAATGTACATATTTTAGGGCTCTCTGAGCCATGGTAGATGAATACAGGTAGATGCACCAGATGAGAGCATACTGCCGGAAATATCAAAACGAAGCAAAACTTTTTATTTCTTTTTTTTTCCATTCGCCACACAGCTGACTTTGACAGACATGGCAGTATGGAAAGAGAGCACAGTCAGCGCTGCAGCTACCTCTGTCCTTATACCATGCTCTGAGCGACAAAACGCTGAAATAGCGTGAAAAGCAGAGAACATATGCGTACACTGAACCAAAAAGGTACATTATATTAATGAAAAGGTGCATTAATTTCAATGAATTATTCATTGATTTTGGTCCAATAAACTGTGGTCATTGATTTCAATGAATTTTCTTCATACTTTAATGAATAGTTCATTAAACTTAGTGATTTTCAATCAATGCTTCCTTGAATATCAATGTACACTTCATTGAATTCAATGAACACGTTCATTAAAGACATGCCAAAATTAATGATTTTTTCTTATAGTCCCTCAATGTATAGTTCATTGAATTCAATGTATTATAGTTCATTGAATTCAATGTATAGTTTATTGAATTTAATATATAGTTCATTGAATTAAATGTTTATTTCATTGAATTTAATGTATTAAGTTCATTGAATTTAATGTATTTAGTTTATTGTATTTACAGTGTACAGTTCATTAAATTTTATGTATTCAGTTCATTGAATTCCATGTATATTTCATTAAATTTAATCTATTTAATTTATTGGAATGAATGAATGAATCTATACATTAAATTCAACGAACTATTTGTTAATCCCTCTCTAAACATTTTTAAAATAAGGAAATAATTACAATTTCAACAATATTTTTATTTTAAAGAATCAATTAATATACAAATTTTCGAAGATTTTGAATAGTTTTTAAATTTATAAAAAAATAGACGGCAATAAACTCCCACACGAGAGTGCATGCCGCAGGATATTTTAATTGAAATAATTGAAAAATTTTAAAGCACACATCTACGGCTCTAATAAAACTAGCAAATTGAAATTTTACATCATCCATGAACACATAAAATTGTTGGAATGAGGAGAAGTTCTACTCTTCAACAGCAAGGATTAATGGTTGAATATTTTCGCCTTTAGTATTTAAAAACTCAATATGCTCCTCGACTTCCTGGATGCTGCTTCCAACAAAAACGAATGCCTCTTGGGAACTGGTATGCTTAAGGAAAGTTTTTCGTCCAAAGTTGTCCTTACTGCATACTTTTTGAGTGGGCACCAAATACCCATGAAGGCTCCAAAGAAGCTTCATAGCAGTACTGTCTGGAAAGATATTAATTGAAAAAAATAACTATTTATTTATTTAGCCTCGAGAAAAATTAAGCTTACCACTGTAATTAGTGAAATCTTCAATTTCTGTCAACTTGGCCCGCACAGCTTTATCTTTTATGTGGTTTTCAACCTTTAAAAATGTAAACATTTTTTGAAAATGATGGCAGCAATCATTTAAAATGCCAGGTATATTTCCTACTATTTACTAATACTAATAATAATTGAACAGATTTAAATTTTCTTTTACATTCAAAGCGCAACATTTTCTTCACTTTGAATTTAATTTATTCTCACCTTTTATCTAAAATTTACGCACACAATTGCCACATGTCTTCACAACTTCGCGTTTCACTTCAAACAAAATTGGGAAGGGAATAAATTAGTATCCATTGAATTGAATGAACTGAATACATTGAATTTAATGAACTATGCATTGAATTTAATGAACTATACATTGAATTTAATGAACTATACATTGAATTTAATGAACTATACATTGAATTCAATGAACTATACATTGAATTTAATGAACTATACATTGAATTTAATGAATTATACATTGAATTTAAGGAGCTATACATTGAATTTGATGAACTATACATTGAAATCAATGAACAATACATTGAATTCAATGAACTATACATTAAATTCAATGAACTATACATTGAATTCAATGACCTATTCATTGAATTTAATGAACTATACATTGCATTTAATGACCTAAACATTGAATTCAATGAACTGTTCATTAAAAATCAATGTATGGTTCATTAGAATTTGATTTACAACTGGAATCAATGTATTTTTCATTGATATCAATGAAAAGTCCATTAAAATAATGAAAACAAATCATTGATATTTATTTAGATATTTTTAGTTATTGAACATAACTTCATTGATTTCAATGAACAGTACGTTAAAAACTATGAGCAATTCATTAAAATTCAATGATTTTTTCATTAAAATCAATGAATTAATTTTAACGTATGCCGTTCATTAAATTTGTTTTTTCTGCGTATTTAAAAAAAACTCTGAATTTTAAAAAGAATTGAAAAAACCCTCTGCATAGCGTGATATTTTTACAAAATCACCAATAAATGTCGTGAAATTTCACAACATTTATTGTAGTGATTTTCCAATCAGTTTTTAGAGTGAAGAAAAAGTGAAGAGTTGAAAAGTTACTCGTGTAAGAAAAGTTGCATTTAACAACAATTTTATTGTTAGTCTTAAGAGAAAAGTCTTAATATTACTTTTCCTCAACAGTGTCAAGCAGGGATGATAAATTCAGTACTAAAGTACTGAATTCAGTACTTTTCGCTTTTCAAAAGTACCGCAGTACTACCGCGATGATTTCAGTACTTTTTACAAATATTGTAAAAGACATTTCTCACTTGTTTTATCTTACACATAGCTTACATTAGACATTACTATTAAAACAGTCAATATTTCCAAACCGCCGTTACGTTTGGTATAAAAAAAAAAGAAAAAGCCTTGTTTTTTAAATAAATATTTTTATAGTATATACTTTTTTATTTGTATAGTTATAAAGTAGCAACATATTAAATAAAACCAATGACAACAATCGACCCTAAGGGTTTAAATATAAAAGCAAAAATATGTGCTGACGTGCGTTACAAATTACAGAAGTGATTTTTGACATAGATTAGAAAATTTTGACAAAACTCTCTGAATTGGGCAAGCCTTTTTGTTTACACATTTTTTTAGAAGGATTTGAAATAAAATAAAAATTTAAAAATCATCTCTGGTTTATTAGGGTTTTTGATCTGGCGTGACGTTGCTGGCGTTACATTACTCAAGGGCAGGTTCTCATGTAGCTCGACCAAAAAACTCAATTTTTATTATTTTTTATTTTTCGATACCTATTATATATAACAATTGCATAAAAAAGTTATCGCATACGAAACGATCCCATTTTTTCATTAACGCACTCGAAACAATCGTTAACCCAATCTTTAAACGCGTTTTTTTTAAATAATCATGTCTTACAAACTGGTCTCCACGATATATCAAGAACTACTCTATAGATTGACTTGGATTCTTTTTAAAGTAGATAACATTTATTGGATCCAAAACCTTAATTTAGATAATGTTATATGTTCAAGCTCCAATAAATATAATACCTTTTATAAATTTAATTTTTTTTTAATCAGATGACATGGACGTGCTGTGGGATGGAAACTGTTTGGGTATCTCTTTTTTCAACGTGACGTTTGACGGCGATTGACACATCACATTACACATTTATGCACCAAAAAAAACATTTTCCTATACTTTAAGAATCAATAAATAACTGCCAAAAAAACTCCAAGTAATCATTTACTTCCTTCTATGAAAAAAAGAATATTTCCGTGTTTTCGGAGCTCGAGAAGAGAACCTGCCCTTAAATTTCCTTAGTAGCTCAATTTGGTTACAAAGTAATTAGGTAGTTAGGAAATTATGAAATTTTGTAAGTAAAAAACCAATTTAAGATATTTTTTTTTCCTTGCCTCAACCATTTTTTCCATTATCTTTAGCCAATGCCTTCCATTTTTACGAAAACAAAAAGATTAAGGAGACATTTACGAAAAAGAAAAACTGCATTTGTGAAGCAGTGCAGACTATTTGATCATCATGGTTAATGAATTTATGCATAAATTGCTTGTATTTATAAAATAAAAATGTTTCTCTTGGATAATATCATAAAATAATACATTTTTAAAAAAATTTTAATTTTTTGGTCACGGTTGACTTTTCTGTTGGAATTCCCATATACGTATTGTCAAAAATTGTTCAAAATTAAGTCTGTGAAGTGCATACAGGCAGTTGGCATGACAATTGACAAAACAGTTAATAAAACTTAAAATTTGTTGATTTTTTTATATTTTGAATACATTTTCTTAAATAATACGCTCAAGCTAAAATATTGTACATTACTAATTAATTCTTTGAAATTTTTATCTTTTCTGTTCTTCAATATACTTGATGTCATACTGTCCTAGCTTCTGTCTCGTGAACTGTCTTCAAAATGTTGCGACAGTTGCAAAATTGAGCTTAACAGGTCGATTCTGTGCGTTACCAGTAATAGAAATCTTGTTACCGAAATTCGTTACCAGTCTTATGCTATGTTCACACTGAGAGCTAAATGCGCACTTAGAGCATTTACTATATATATTTGTCCCTGTTACTCCTGAATTTCTTCGGTAATAAGATTAACGTTACCGCGACAGAATCGATCTGTAAATGTATGAAAAGTTTTAAATGTAATTCAACTGTTCTTCAACGGTACTACTGCTGTACTTGTGTAAAGGACTTGTACGCTACTAAAAAATTTCTTATCACTAATTTTCATTGTAGCCAGGCACTACAAACTTCACGCTTGAAAACCTTTCTAAGCTTCTAAAACCGCATTTCTTCTTACACATTTTTATTTTATTTCTTAATTCAGTACTTTTAGTACTTTTTAAAATCCGCTAAGTACCAAACCGAAAATTGAAATTATCATCCCTGGTGTCAAGTACTCAAATTCAACTTTATTTTTGAATTGATTCCTTAGAATAATAAAAAGAATGTCAGTGAAGTAAATACTGGAAAAGGGCATTCTTACATTTTGGCACTTGGACTTCTTTTCCCAAGCATTTATTTTTTGCAAGAGGATGCAAATTTTCGATAACAAATGCTTAATTTTGATATTTTTTACTATTAAAATGTAGCTTTTTAATGTTTTATAAAGCAACCGAACCCAACTGACATCGGCCTGCACTGGAATTCTCCAGCTCGTAAAGTATAGACAGTCTGCCACTGGTCGTATCTTAAGGATAAGCAAAGACATCTGCAAACATATCGATGAGTGTGCAAATGTGTTGTTACTGTTGTTGGAGTGTAGGCATACGTGTTTGAGCCGCTAGTTAAATAGATAAGAGCAAACTAAAGATAAGTCAAACGCATGATTACGATGATTAATTAATAAATACGTGCAAGCAACAGCAACAACAACAAAACATATGTTATTGGTTTAATATCCTACTTTCTATTTCTTTTTTGGTAACTCGAGTGCGTGTCATTAACATATGCTCCAATATTTAGCCATTATTTTGGCTGTTGTAGCTATTAACTAAATGTTTTTGTTATTGTTTTTGTTGTGCTGTCAAGGCTTAAAAGTGCTGATAAATAGTCAAATTCACTTTATTTAAGTGAAAGCAGTAATATTTTATGCAATAAATACAAAAAAATACTCACAGATACATTTGTATCTGCAAGTTTTTATCTCGCTATTTACTGCAGTTTTTGGCTAAAATTCGTAGAAAGCTTGAAACACAATCTTATTTACACAAGAATAAGGGCGCGTTTATAGTGACAGCTGGTTGCTGGGCCGGACCGAGCTGGAAACGCGTCCTGCCAAAAGCAGCTGGAAGTGCGTATAGTGCGCGCTTGTCGCTGGTGACTTGTTTCAGCTGGTTTTGACTATTTTGGGTTTGTTTGCATATATTAGTTTTTTGTTTGTTTATTTTTGCAACCGAAGCATCAAAAAAGCCATATGATTTGGTTCATTCACTTTGCTTTCCTCAAACCAACAAGTGCAGAGACGATAATGCGAAAAACGCTGCTGAAACGCGCTTCCTGCAACTGCAAGTCGTTTCAAGTCACTTGAGGTACCAGCTTGTTTTGACTTTTTTCGCAAGTGTTTTCTGCTGGTTTTTGTTGCCTTCTTGTTGTGTTTTTATTTCAAATTTTTTTTGACAAAAAAGAAGATCGTAGAAAGAACGCACATTAAAAAAACGTACATCAGCTGCTGGAACAAGATTTTTTGATGCTATTACTCAGCGAAAACGCACTTCAAGCCGCATGAAGCCACTTGATCATCCAACTGGTTTAAACTTTTTTCTTTAGGTTTTGTTTTTGTTGTATTATTTTTGATATTGCAACAAAGCAATACAAAACTAATCTAAACAAAGTTGCTATATCTTGTTGCTGCTATTTTTGTTTGTTTACTTTTGTGCTCAAAATCAAATGGAAAGGAAGAGCGCACATAAGAAAATTTGATAATCTTCGATTCTCTGTTTTAGATGAAACGCACTTGCAGCCGCTAATCGACGAATTGCTTCACCGGCTGGTTTAGCTTTTTTCACTATTTCTCTTTTTGTTTTCTGTGTGCAACAGTTGATAGAAATTTATCTTCGTTGCTTCTTTAAAGTTATGTTTCTGTTTGTATTTTTTGCGGTCAAGAATATACAGCATAACAACTCAGCGCAATTTCGTGTTCTTGTATGCTTATTATTTTTCTTGTTGGTCTTCTTTGTTGCTATCGTGTGGTTCTATGTTTTTTTTTTGAATGAATGAATTCAAGGAAATACAGAATTGATCGCGACGCTGGCAGTCAAGTGTGCTGCAATTTGTTGTTTTTTCGTATATCAATATTTTTCCGAGGAATTTAGTTTGCTACCGCCAACGTTGCCAACTTTGTTGGAAAAATCCCTTTTTATTCGTTTTTTCATTTTACACACTTGCTTTTGTGCACAATAAAAACAAGGAAAAGACAAAGAAAAGGAGCAACAGCAAAAAAAAATGTTTTCCTTGTTTCTTTTACCATTTCATGTTATTTAACGAAAGTAATAAGTAAGCAACGTGTAAAATTAATCAAAACACAAGCAAACCGTGCGAGCGAGCGAGAAAGCAACAATCGGGAAGATGGAAACCAGCGCACAAGTCACTTGAAGTTGCCAGCTCGGCTGGTACTATACGCACTTTGAGCTTGTTTCATATGATTGTATGTGCAGCGTTTTCCAGCTTTCCTTCTCGGTTCGGTCCGGTCCAGCAACAAGTCGCCACTATAAATGCGCCCTTAGTCGAGAACTGTTGTTTGTTGTTGTGCTGGTTTTTTATTTCTTTGTATTTTATATTTATTATTTGATTGCTTGAATTTTTTACAATTCAATATACTTATTTAACTTGTTTGCAGTTGTAACAAATTTAAAATTAAAAAACATGCAAAAAAGTGTTAATAAATACTTAAATTCAATTTATTAAAGTTAAAAAAGTAATATTTTATGCAATAGATACAAAAAATAGTCATAGATACATTTGTATCTACAAGTGTTTATCTCTCTTTTTTCTGCAGTTTTTGGCAAAAATTCGTAGAAATCTACTAAAACCTACTTAAAAATATAAAAAAGTCGAACATAGCACAAAACACAATTTCTTTTGTGTTAATTTTAATAAAATTATTTGTTGCGCTTGCTTTTACTTTTTAAAATTAACCTTCTTCAATTAAGTCAGCTCAATGTGACGTCATTGCAGCATTTGCTTTCGCTCATTCATTTTGTATTTGTTTATTCTCAAAAGTGGCTGTCTCTAATTATTCTTATTATTCATTATAAGTTTTGTTTATCTTTTTTTATTTGATTTTTCTTCTTATTTTTCCCCTACTGATTGTTAGCTTATGTTTTATATTAAAAAACAAATAACTGAAATTTTTTGTTTGCCTAAAATGCTAATTTTTTTAACTTCTTGGATGTCTGCCAATTCGTAAAATTTTTCAGTTTAATTTTGAAAACTTTTTCTTGTATTCTATATTAATATTCAGGTCAAGTGGACTCGCAGCGGCGCTGCACTTATTGGTGCCATTTAAACGCATAAACAAGTTATTGTTGTATACAAAAAAAAATCTTTTTCAGTTATATCTTTCATTATCGAAATTGTTGCTGCTTTAATTTCTGCCATAAATGAAAATATATTTGTTTGCTTTATGATAAACAAAGTGTCAAAACTTTTTGTTAGCTTCCCCTTCAATGTGCATTTTAACGTTTTCGTTTTTTTTTTGCCTTCACTTTTAAGCTACCAGATTTTTATTTCAATTCTTTAACTGCTTGTCCTCATTTTAGTGATTGTTTTCATATTTATTTCAATTAAATTTTTTTGCATTTTTAAAGTTTTGCTTTGTTTTGTATTGGATTGAATAAATAAATATATTCCAGCTAAAAGAAAGTTCTACTTTGTCCTTTTGAAGGCCCTCAACGTTAGTTGCTGCCTTTTGTCTCGCTAAAATGCTACTCTATGGCACGTTTATAATTCAATGAGCTCATGATATTTTCTTCCATGTTATGTCGCAACATTATCCTTTAAGTCTGCCACTATGCCATATTATGTGAGCGATATGGCAACACTATATGCCACATTTTCTAACGCTGCGTAAATCTTGAATAAGCTATCAGATGACAAGGTGGAGGAAAAACTACATCAGCTTGTGAAAGTAATGCGAGGAGCTCATTTTGTTAGTAAGAAAGCATTTTTTAAATTAAGCAATACAATAATATTAAAAGCTTTTAAAAGTTACTCAAAGATTTCATAAATTTTTTAAACGATTTTTCATTATATTTTAAAGAAAGTGGCTTACATAAGAGTTTATATAAAATCTCAAGAGATTTTATTTAAGACCACATAAGTTATATCTGACAGAATGACAAGCTTTGGCATGTTGATGTGTCCCGCTGTTAAACATTTATGTCGGAGATGATATTGGCCGCATTCAGCGCAGACAACAGTTGGCAACTGTTGTGTAAAAATTCGCTGAATGGTACAAATTTGGTAGCGCTAACTAAAACTGATAAAGTAGCGAACGCCTTTTAATCGAGCGAACAAATTCTATGCTACATGAACACAACTGTTTGCTTAACTGTCAGATGCTGTTACTGACGCTGTTAAATTAATAAACGCAGAAAGAACGCAGCAAATTTAAGTGAGAAACCTTTGCAATTGAATTAAATTTACATAAAAATTAAATTGAATCTAACTTCTGACGTGTATGTAGAATAGCAACACATTCGGAGAAAAACATCGTAAACTAAGGTAGCGATACCATTACAGTTCACAACAGTTGTCTGCGCTGAATGCGGCCATTGTAATGCATATAAGTAAGTGGAATGTGACATAATCTGCTTTGTATTGTTAAGAGTCTACCCTTTCTTGGCATTGTTTAGGCAACAAACAGTTTACGCAACAGTTCACTTAATTCGTATAAGTAACTTTGTGTTTTCCAAGAATAAGTTCAGCAGTGAAATTTATTATGAAAATTATTGTTGGTTATGTTTTAAGCGCACTAAAAATTAAGTACATATATAAAATAATTAAAACTCTATCAAACATTAATTCTGAAAAGCTAACGATAAGGGCAAAAAGTTCGAACAATAAGTCGAAAAAAATTATTGTATCATTTGCATTCGTTTGTTTTTTTTTTATGAGTGTTTTGTTTTGCTTACGATGCACAGTGAAACGACCCGAGTAAAAATTAATATTTATCAGCTAAGGCCAAACAGCGGCCAAACAAGGCCTGATTTTAAATATTTTCCACGGCAGTACAAGACTCGTTTGAAGTACTTTTTGGCCAAACAGCGGCTGTACAGAGGCCGTTTTTAAATAATCTCGGCTGTACGGTGGTTTTTCTACAATGAAAATGAGTATATTTTTTAACTAACTTCATACACAAAAAAATATTTTGCGCGTTACACAAGTGTGTATACCATCAATATCAAGTATTCGGCCTCATCGGCGAGTGAGGCTTACATTTGTTGTTGCGAAACGTTTTCTATTGAACAGGAGTTTCAAAAAAGTTCGTGACATACAACGGGTATACAGCGGCCGTACAACTTAATTTAGGCCTTATATGGCCGTTTTTCAACTTTCGACAGCAGGCTTTTTGGACTATTTTTAGACCATATTCGACCCTTTTACGGCAGTTTGGTTTATTTTCAACCTCTAATATTGTTACTCGGAGTTTGGTACAAATTAGAGGAGGAAATATTTTGTTGACTTTGATGGCCGTTTTTGGTATTTATGTAAAGCAACGTACAAAAAAGGCGTTTAAGATCTTTGGACAAGTGGGCGCGACACCTCCCATAGCACTGGAACACATTTTTCGCAATATCTAGAGAACCATTAAGACTACTAAAACAAAACTTTCAGCAATAATAAAATACGTCATTTGAAGGACTTGTTTCATCTTTCTACTTACCCTTTCATCAGTTTCACCACGCACAGAGCTTTTTTCATTGAAGTCTATAAACAAAGCTACTCCATTGTCGGGAGGCAATTTTTTTGATTGAAGGGACTCTATTGTTAAGGAAATATGTTTAAAAATTTACATTTTAAAATTTTTTTGTACAAAAAAAAGAAAAAAATCTTTTCAAATTACACTAAAATGACCTCAAAAACGGAAAAATGTTTCAAAAATTAAAAATGTCCAAAAATAACAATAAAATAAAATCGCTACAAATGACCAAAAAATACCCTTAGTCTAGTAAAAATGACTGGAAAACTAAAACAGATAAAAAATGACGAAAAAATTACCTAAAAACCTTTCATATTTGAAATTTAGGAAACATAAATGAACGTTCTAAATAAGCAGGAAATGTCTTAGAAGCAGCAGAAAAATGATGACATGTCATCGAAATTCTAGCCCGGATGATAATAATACTAAGAGGGTTTAAAAAACAAAGACCTAAAGGGTTGAAAAACCTTCAAGGGATTAAAAAAAAATTTTTGTGCCGAACAGGAGCGAAACAATTTTTTCTTTGTACAAGCTTGCAAAACGTAAGTATCGCAGGTAAAAATCAAATTTATGTTTTTTTCATCTTTTTAGGAACTTTATGATAGGAATATGACCAAAAAAATGTTTTTGTTCTTGGTTCAGCCTAGCCATTGAGAGGGTTAATTACTCTCTCCTCGAACTGAAAAGCATGAGTTTGCCGCCGCGTCAGCGCTTAAAAAAAACTACGATGAAAGGGTGTTTACGAAAAACATTGTTAAGATAGAATTGTTTAACAGATATAAAACAATAGAATTATTATTAAATGTTTTATTATGAAATTAAAAGCAGCTTTATGTGATTAGATTTAGATCGATTAAGAACTAAAATTTTTCTGTTTAAAATTTTTTGTCATAATGATTTTTTCGATTTAATGTTTTATAACTTTGCAAAACCTTTTTCAATAAAAATAAAAAAAAAAGAAAAATTGATTTTGAGATGGTCGAATTTCGACCACAGGCGATACTTGTAAGAATATTATTTCTCTCCGTACATAAAAAAGATTGTTTGTTATAGCTAAAAATATTGTTGCTAATGTTTATTAGGGTTAGAGAGCCCAATAAGTCCTTTTTTTCCATATCAAAATGTAGGTTCCAGTCCAGCACTGGATACAAATTACTTAAGCATAATGTTTATCCGTTCGGCCCACATTCGCTGCTGTTGTGCTTATCGCGCTGTTGTTGTTATTGTTGCTGGTCTTGTTGTTGTAGTAAATGTGTTATTTTTATCTGCTAATTCTTCTTATGCTTCTGCTGCTGGTATTATCTTTGCATCAGGCCGAGCGAGTTGTTAAACAAAATATTTTTCTTTCCTGCTGTTTTTTTTTCGCACTTTTTTGTTTTTCTTCTTTTAGTCCATCTTAGTTGGTCGTTTTTATTGTTGTCTAACTTCTTCGAGTGCGCAAAATTATCGCATGCGGCGTTTGTTATATAACTCAATGAAATATTACATCGACTACATCAACAACAGTAAGAACAACAAACATTTATCTCAAGTTGTTTGTCTTATCTGTTATGTTTTTTTTTCTGAAGATAATGTTTTAAGATATTCACAACTTGGCTAAGGCAAAGTTGCTCAGCTACCCGCTGTTTTCGTGCATTCACAATTAACAGCTATCGAGATAAAAAAGGCGAACAATTAACAAATTTTTTTCATAATTTTTGCCTTACCAAACAAAACAATTCTACAAATGTAAACAAACATCTTCACAACGTTGCACACACACACGCACTTATCACCGGAAATTGTTTCATTTTAGTTATAAAAGTTAATTAATTTTTGACGATTAATATTTATTTAAATATTTGGTAAAGGTACTGGCCCGAAGGTATCTCCATCTTTAGAGTCTATACAAAACCAATACCTACCAGAGAACTGCACAAGCCTACTTAAAGTCTATTTCAAGTACTTGCTTAAAATACAAGTGCAAGCTAGCTTGAGCTGGATAATTTTGAATCAAGTAGAGCTTGTAAATGAATATAAATAAGCCCACGACTTGCTTGCGACTTGCAAGTATGCTAGCTTACAAGCGAACGGCACGAAGTTTCAAGTAAAGGAAAGCTTGATGACTTCGGCATAAAGCTTGAAAAGCTTGAAATTGAAGGCAAGTATTCAAAAAATTCAATGAGCTTGTTTAGAGAGAGCTAAACCTAAGCGTAATAGGACTTTTAAGGATTCTGTGGACTCTGTGGTGGGAAGTTTTGGGGGTAACGTATCTCGAAGATAATGTCAAACTTTAAAATTTAAGATGGCGGACAGAGTTGCCACCTAGAATTTTTTTTAATTTTTGCGAATTCTTGTAACTTTGAAATTCTGACAACGGATTTGATTTCAAATATAATGTCACAGTTTTCAAATTTAAGATGGATTTTAGGGTTGCCACATAAATTTTTACCACAATATTGCCACCTAACAATATGTATTTTCAAGAGTTTTAAACATCATTTATCAGTGCTAAGGGGTCGCTGATTTTGAATCTTAAGTCAGAATTTTAAAATTCAAGATGGTGGATAGGGTCGCCACCTTGATTTTTTGTAGTTTTATGAATTCGGAGCTGGCAAAAAAAAATAGTACACCAAAAATGGGTCGCTGAATCCGAATCCGAATCCGTTGTCAGAATTTCCAAATTATAAAATTTTGAAATAGTAGGGTTGCCACCTAATAATATGTCTTTTCAAGAGTTTTAAACGTCATTTATCAGTGTTAAGGGGTCGCTGATTTTGAATCTTAAGTCAGAATTTTAAAATTCAAGATGGTGGATAGGGTTGCCACCTTGATTTTTTGTAGTTTTATGAATTCGGAGCTAGCAAAAAAAATAGTACACCAAAAATGGGTCGCTGAATCCGAATCCGTTGTTAGAATTTCCAAATTATAAAATTTTGAAATAGTAGGGTTGCCACCTAATATTATGGCAATAACAACAGAAAAAAGTTACACGAACTCCGCATAATAAATGAAGCGAACAACGAAACAAACGATCGTTAGTCGATTCCGACGGCAGTGCAGTCGCATAGAGTCGAAACCAGAGTTGAAAAGTAGAAAACTTGACTTTTTCCACCAACTCATATGGGGTAGAAACAAAATAGAATCACGTCAGACATATGATTCGTTTTTCAGAAGTCGCGAATTGTAAGGAAATAAATAAATCAAGTTCCTGCAATTCAACTCAAAGCGTGATATTTTTTCAAGTAGCTTGATTTTCAATTTACTTGTTGCAGATCTTTGATACCTACCACATTCAAGTCCCATTTTTCTGCTGTATATCGCGCTCAAAAACTCTTTCTTTAACTTTACTCCGCTACTATGGGAGCCTTTATGAAAGCTCCAATTCTTCCTGTATCATTACCAAAGCTTATAATTTTCTCTTTATAGACGCTCTCAAAATTTTGGTGTCAAAACAAATTTAAACACAAGGGCGTGGCACCTTCCATACTACAAAAATTAATTTATTAAATTTTTTTTCTCAAAAACAAAATTATGTAGAATATAATGACAAGATTTCATCGAGGATTATTATTATTATCTTTTTATTATCGATAACAATCATGAGTTTATCAATAGAAAATATCATTGTTAATTTTATTATGATTGGTTATGAAATTATGAGTGAGCGTGGCATCTACCATACATATTAAATTTAAGTAACGAAATATATTGTTAAAATTTTTATATGAAACGCCGAAACTTAATATAGGCTTAATATGGGTTAATATAATTTTTATTGAGGTACATTTTTGTTTTAAAACTGCAAACACTTCTTTACTTGTTTGTTAGTTAAGGTGGCATTGCACGTTTAAAACAAAAAAAGCACTCAATTTAAACAATTTAAAACATAAATTGTGATAAGATTTTTCTTTTTTAGTATTCTAAGCTATTGTTTCAAAATAAAAAATGTGAGTTTTTATCACTACTGCTGTATGACAGAAATATATCTTTTGGATACCAAGTAACTGCTTGTAGAAAATAGTTATTTTTATGTTATTTTACTGTGTTTAAGTATATGTTTTTCATGTTTATTTTTGTGCAAACGTTACAAACAAACAGAAGTATCTCTTGAATTTAAAGTATCTATACATAGTAAATGGATGTTAGCCAAACATGAGTTAATATTTTTAGTTCTAGCTATGAATTTTAATCCTAGTTTTCAAAAGACTTTATAAAAGTGCATGAGAGCATGGATAAATAAGATTTTAAAATGCTTATATTGAAATTTCAACTTTGTAGGAAATTTGTTCAAAACTATTTAAGTCTTAGTTTTATCAAAAGTATCTTTTGGATGTGCAGTCGCTGCAAACATGAGTGAGATGTTTTATGTGTTCTTTTAAATTTGTTAACTTTTCCAGTGCATTTCATGGAAAAGTTTGTCCTTTGCTGCATTTTAATTGTAATCTATTAGATACTTAGAATGCTAAAATTATAAGCTGTTTTTTAATTGTTTCACTTAAGTGTGTAAGCATTGTGTAGCATTATAAAGCTTGCTTTTGACACTGCTTAAATTTATTTGCAAAGATATCTTACAGATATATAGTATTTGCCCTTAGACATGTATTTTTTAAATATTTTTTATGAAACTACTTTTGTCTTTCCACTGCATTTTATTGGTGTAGTGGTTTTTTTTTTTTTTTGCAATTTTATAGAAGTATCTTTGAGATGTTGAGTGTCTGAAATAGTAAGATGACATTAAAACTGGGTCATTGCACAGGAAATGGGAAATGAGTTCTTTTCTTAAATTGATATGATTATAACCAATTTATTCTTAACGCACTGTATAATAGTTAAATTTTCATGATCTGTAAAAATTATTTAAAAAACAAGATAAAGTATTTTTTCACTATGACAAGTTGTTGTTTATTTTGAATGAGTCTTACGATTTTTCCCACCAGCCCCATGATGTCTCACCAGTCACAATTTCTACTTTCTTTATTTTCCTGTAGAAAATAAACTTGGTGCTAGTTTTTAGTTTCTGTCTATTTAATCATTTCATTGCATAGTAAGAGACATCTAGCTATGTATAGTAAGCTGGGTCGATTTGTATGGAGGTAAAAAAATGTATGTAGTCTGGGCGATTTTCGGATCGGGCATGAAAATTTATAAAAAAAAAAAAACAAAAAAGGGGCCATAGGGGTGCACTTTGTACCATCACATCTTGAATTTTGTGATTTTTTTCTTTAGAAATTTTTGTATATAAATGTGCATAGCTAGAACAAAACTGATGCCAGAAATTAAATCTTCGTACCCGATTTAACCTAAAACCGGTCTCACATTTATACGTTTTTATACAAAAATGTATCGTAAAAAATTCATAAAGAAATTATTCACAAAAATTCAAGGTATAATCTTAACGTTGATGCGTATGTAATTTTGACCATCACGGCTGAGCCACTGAAGCTATCCACCTTATATACACAACGGTGCCGGGACATAGCCCCAAGGAACATAATCCCAAATTTCAAATTTGTGATTATGACCGCTTTAAAAGAGGACATAATCCCAAAATGGGGATTCTGACCCCTTGGGATTATGTCCGCTTTTAAGAGGAGGTTATTCCTCCTATTAAGAAAGGAATTATATCCAGAAGTACTGTGGACAGCAAAGCTGGTGTTGGACTTACTGAAGGTTGGAATCCCTAAGCAGCGGCCGAAGATTAAATAGAGAATTATCGTTGTCTACAGTACTTCTGGAAATATTTCCTTTCTTAATAGGCGGCCGCTGCTTAGGGTCTACAACCCTCAATAAGTCCAACATTGGCTTCGCTGTCTACAGTACTTCTGGACATAATTCTCTTTTTAATAGGCTGCCTTGAGCCGCTGCTTAGGGATTGCAACCCTCAGTAAGTCCAACGAGCGATTTTTCATTTTTTTTTAAACACTTAAGTAATTATATAAATTAAACATTATATTCTTTTTTAATAATAAACAAAAATAATTTATCAATCCAATTTATATATAATCTAATATAAAAAATCTCGTGTCACGGTGTTTGATACAGAACTCCTCCGAAACGGCTAAACCGATTTTCATGAAATTTTGTATGTATATTTTGTAGGTATGAGAATAGTTCGTAAAGCGTATTTCACCCTCCTACTAACAGTGGGCGTGGCATCCCCCATACAACCAAAATTTGCGATATCGAATATCTTTGGAGTTATAAGCCGCTTAGCTTCAGAATTCGGTATTCGACCACAATTTATACGTGCCGCTTCGCTGATAACATTTTATGAAAGTTCAACGAGGGGGCGTGGCGTCTCCCATACAACCAAAATTTTCGATATCGAATAGCTTTTGAGCTGTAGGCTGCACAGCCTCGGAATCCAGTATTCGAACGCAATTTACTGATAACTTTGTATGGCGTTGGACAAGGGGGCGTGACACCTCCCTTACAGTCTAAATTTGAGAAATTCCACAGCTTTTGAGTTATAGGTTGCACAGCCATGGAATTCAGTATTCGAACAAAATTTTCATATACAGTTTCACTGATAACATTTCATTCGCGTTTGGCAACGGGGTCGCGGCAGCAAAGAGCCAGGCTTAAGCTAGTAGTAATATATATACTAGGGCGGGTCGAATTGTACGGAGTGAAAAAATTCACCAATTTCCCTATGATTTCCGTATTCTATGGGTTATTCCATGAAAATTTGCCGAAGGAACCATACCTCTATCGTTAAAATCGAATGCCCTACTTTTTGTTGGTAGATTTGTTCCCAAATTGACGTACGTATGAAATATTACCTACACGTTCACATCCAAAAACTATCGATCGAGTTTAATCGCCAGTAAGCGCGTTGGAAAGGTGAGCTCATTTTGATCAATTTACAAAAAAAATCTCTAACATTGGTCCAACAGTTCAAAAGTTACGGGCATTTTTGTCCAAATCTTGGACCATTTTTCCATTTTTTTCATGATTTTGTCCAAGAATATTACTTTCATGGCCATTTTTTTGGCTCAATCCATTATTTAATTCAATTTACAATTCAAAACGAAGAGTTTAAGCCCAAATTTATCGAATTCGGTTGATTAATTCATGCGATATTGCTAAAACAAAATAACACATAAAACCAACTTTTTGATTTTTTTTCCCTTTGTGTGCACCCTGTGAAAAAATATGCCAATAATGTAAAGCGCAAATCAGTCCAGTCGTAACGTAAGGTTCGTAAGCTTCGTAAGTCAAAAAAATTGAGCCAAAAAAATGGCCATGAAAGTAATATTCTTGGACAAGATCATGAAAAAAATGGAAAAATGCTCCAAAATTTGGACAAAAATGCCCGTTACTTTTGAACCGTTGGACCCATGTTGGAGATTTTTTTTTGTAAATTGATCAAAATGAGCTCACCAACGCGCCTACTGGCGATTAAACCTGATCGATAGTTTTTGAGTTATGGATGTGAACGTGTAGGTAATATTTCATACGAACGTCAATTTGGGAACAAATCTACCAACAAAAAGTAGGGGACTCGATTTTAACGATAGAGGTATGGTTGGCAAATTTTCATGGAATAACCCATAGAATACGGAAATCATAGGGAAATTGTCGAAAAATAAATCGACCCGCCCTAATATATACATATATGTAACAATACAAAAGAAATTAATATCCAATCGTATAATTATAAACGCGGTCCTAATATAAACATTTTAACAAAAAAGAATGTCCCAATCCCAAATTTGGGAATATGTCCTCTTTTTTTTGGGATTACGTTCCCTTTTTTTGAGAACATAATCCCAAATTTGAAATTTGAAATTTGGGATTATGTCCCTTGGGGCTATGTCCCGGCACCATTCACAACATATGTTTGTGTGGTCCTCCGAAATTTTTTTGTTTTTAGATCCCCCTAAGTCGATTTTTAAAAAAAACTATATTTATAAACCGATAAAAATCGACCACAGCGCCACCTTGGGGATCTAAAAAAACAAAAATTTTGGAGGACCACATGAACACATGTTGGGACACAAGTGGTTCAGCCGTGATGGTCAAAAATACACACGCATCAACGTTAAGATTATACCTTGAATTTTTTTTTTATGAATTTTTTACGATAACTTTTTGTATTAAAGCGTATAAATATGAGACCGGTTTTAGGTTAAATCGAGTACGAGGACTTCATTTCTGGCATCAGTTTGGTTCTAGCTGTGCACGTTTATAAACAAAAAATTTTTTTGAAAAAAATTCACAAAATTGAACATGTGATCCGATAAAGTGCACCCCTATCTCCCCTGTTTTGTTTGTTTTTTTTTTTCAATAACTTTTTATGTCCGATCCTAAAATCACCCAAGCAACATAGGTTGCAAATTGGTATATTTTTTATTTATTATTTGTATTTGATTTTGTATTTGGGCTAAAATCTCGATTGACAGTGGATAAGGCGGACGTGGGGTATTTTTGACTGTCCTACCAGTCACAGTCCTTTATCCAACGAAATATCACCAAAATATTAATAAAAGTTATTTTTTTCGGTAAAGGTTTTATAAGTCGGTTCATAATCTCTTGTAAAATATCTATTTGATCATTATATTACATCAAAATACAAGGTTACAGGTCTAAACATTAGGGATTCTGGAGTAGACTGTCCCACCAGTCACTATGGAAAGCCCCAACTGTAAGTCTAGTATTTTTAAGCTCTTGCGAAGCATGTTTAGAGTGATTTCTCACTTTAAGATACAAAAATATCTGCTGGATTACAAAAGGTGTTCATTGAGAAAAAGTAAAAGTTTTTAAATTTCTAACAAATGCATGTTTTTATTTTGTTATTTAAATAATTTACGCTGATTTCGATTTCCGCTTTTATTTCATAAAAATATCGATTGGATATAATGTATCTGCGCATTGATCGCTGCATCATCATTAGTTTGAATGTTTATTTGCAATTTAAAATTTTTTGCTTTGCGTTTTAGTGCCTCAATATATTACAGATACTTTAAAACATAAGTATCTAGCGGGTATAGATAGTATCTGTTTTTAGTGAGAAGCTGTTGAATTCGTTCATACTATGTTTTTAAGCTTGTGCAAATATTTAAATGCTAATTTTTATTTAATTTTATTTCTTGTTATAATTCTCAAAAATATCTCTTAGATACAAGCATTTGCATTAAGTAATCAGTCAATTAATGCTTTTTATTCACATTTTTAATTTTAACATTAACTGTTAGTGCTTAGTTTTATCAATGGTACATTTTGACAAGAGAATCTTTCGGATATGAAGTATCTGCACGTAATTTTAAAATTTTAAAATAATATTTTTGAATTCTTAACTTTTCCATTGCTGTTCATTGCAAAATTTCGTCACTGCTACAGTTAAAAAAGTTATCTTTCGGATACTAAGGATCTAAGAAACTCAGTGGAATGTTTTCTTAAGTACCTCGTTTTATCAATGCTTTTACTTGAAATCAGTATCTTTTGGATACAAAGTATCTGCACACAGTCGTAAGATGCCTAAACCCCTGGAAGCTATGAGTTTTTTAAGACTCTTTAATAACTCATTTGTAGGAGCCTGAGTCCTCATAATGAGCTCTTATGAGTTTCTTAAAAGAGTTGTCTTTCCTTTAAAGGTGGTCCTTCTTTAAGAACTCACATAAGAGTACGAAATTATACTTTTTTGACTCTCGAAAGTAATTCTATCGGACTCCTCAAAGACTCTTTTATGAGTCTTATATTGGCATTTTAAAAATCATAAAAGACTCTTAAAAGTTTCAGAAAAGTGTTGGTTTTCCTTTAAAACTGGTTTCTCTAAAAGGCATGAATATGAATTTAATAAGACTCTTTTATGATTTCTATTTTTGCTATATTTTTCTTCATAAAATAATCATAAAAGTGTCAAGTCATGAGCTTGTTTTTTTATTTGATCACTTTTTATGATTTTATTTTTTTATGAAGAAAAAAAAATCGTGTGTTAGTGAACGTGGATTACTCCTTGAAATTTACCGCAGCTGAAATATTAAGTTGTACGCATATACATATATATATACGATTACCGTACCGAATTAAATATTTTTATTTTAAAGTGAATGAATAGTATTTTAAAGCATTCTTTTTTTTAAATTTCTACTCGGAAAGTGCTCTCAATCGGGATGTTTTTAGGAGCTCTTTTTTTGTTAAATACAGAAAATACACATTAAATTTCATATTCAAGAGACTTTTCACAAAGCACTCCTAAATGTGGGCTCTTTCAGAGCTCAAAACTGAAGTACTCCAAAAGCAGTCCGAAATATGTTCTTTTCAGGAGTGTACGTAATGAAACTACAAAAAATACACTTTAAAAACTCATAAATAAGAGGGAAATCATAAAATCCTCTTTAATAAGGCTCTTTTTAGAGTCCGAATTATGAGCGCTCCGAACTTAGTTTAATGGATTCAGGAGGCTTTGCATAAGCACTCTTAAATTCGAATTTTTTTAGAGCCCTTAACTGAAGTACTCCAAAAACAATCCGAAATATGTTCTTTTCAGGACAAGGTAGCAAGCGGGAGGAAAGGGGGACGTTGCCCCCGCTTATTTTGCTAGATAAACAATTTAAAAAGAAAACTGCAAAAGTAATTAAGTATATCAGTTTTTTTTACAACAATAATATTTTTGTATTATATATTTTGCTCTTCTTTCTCTCTTCTTCATAAGCATGCTTTCGGATAACCATTTTCTTTCTCTGTGTTTGCAAAAAGATAGAACAAAATGGTAAGTTTCTACTGCAATTCCACCACATTAGTTTAAAAGCACCCTTAAGTATGTAGCTTACTGCTTCTTAATTTTACAACTTTTTTAAATAAAAATTTGACATCTTCTTAGGGGCTTTCGCATTTAAACCATGTAAAGATATACCTAGTTTTGCTTTATAAAAGCAACAATTATTTCTTATATTTTCATATTACCATATGAAAGATGCTTTAAAAAATTATGTCTAATATCGAAATTGGAAAAACTTTTAAAAATAATGAAATTTTAATATTTTTTATTTAATTTTCGATTTTTTTTATTTTGAAACTAAAATAAAAAATTTTTGTTAGTTGTTCTTCAGGCTCTAGGTCTCAAAATTTATAAAAACTTTTTGTTTTGTTTATATAATTTGTTTTTTATATTTTCAATATTTCAGACACCATTGTGTCCGTCTTCAGGAAAAATGAATAAAAAAATTTTTTTAAAAATTAAGGTCGAATAACAAAAAACAACTTACGTAAAATAAAAAATTTGTTTATTCATATTCATGTTTCTTTTAGAAATTTTGGTGATTTTTTCTTGCATCCCCATTTGTACTGCCCCCCAGATGAAATTAGCTTCCGACGCCCTTGTTTCAGGAGTGTACGTTATGAAAATACAAAAGATACTCTTTAAAAACTCACAAATAGGAGGGAACTTATAAAATACTCTTCAACAAGGCTTTTTTCAGAGTCCGAACTATGAGCGCTCGGAAACATGGCTTAAAGGAACGATACATCAGGGCTATTCCCAGTTACGGGCAAATAGCTTTGCAAATGTATGCCCTACCAAATATTTGCCATCAACTGTGAGCACACTTTTTAGAACACTGTTGCAAACAGAACTCACAGCTGTTTTGGAGGAAAAAAAACAACACAAACAATATTTGTGGTGTTTTTCATTATTATTTATCAACGTGTATTATTTATCAAAGTGAGTTCCATATCTGTCTGTTAATTTTTTTTTATTAGCGGTGTTTTTGGTTAAAATGTGACAGCTGATTGATTGGCAAATAAGAGTTGCCCATGCTCGACTGTATGCAATGCGATTTTAGTGTTGCAAATTTGACACAGTCGGGCAAATGCAAATCTGTACATTTTGTTGTTGTGTTTAAAATATATGCCATCATATTTTGCAAATGCCACGATGCCACGCTATTTGCCCGTAATCGGGAATAGCCCTATTGTGAATTTATATGCTTTTTCTAGGCGTTTTAGTGGCTGAAGTATTGGCACTGCTGCATATGAAGCAAATATTACGTAGATGTTTCAATAGAAATTCTTAAAATTTTAATATCTCGAATTCGTTTTTAATGTTTAATACTCAATAACGTAAGATACTCATGTACCTCAGAGATTTAAGATAGCAGATAAAAATGGAGTTCTGAAAAGACATAAATCAAAATCTCATAAAATCATAAAAATCAACTTCGATGCAAACGCAAAGCATGTGTTTTTGGGGCTAAGCAGCTATAAAACATGCGACAAGCGGCATTAAAACAACAAAGCAACAATAAAATAAATAACAAAGCCTTTTATGACTTCAAGCAAAGCCACTTTTGAAAAAGCCCTTTACGGCAAAAGTGCTAGTTGGCCACGTGAAAGCCTATTAAACGTTTTGACTCTGCAGTATTAAGCATATATTTTTTATTGCGCTTTTTTTTTCTATGAGTATGTAAATATGCTTATAGTACATACTTGTATGTGTGCCAAAAATTTATCCCAGCACGTTCTTGGCACCCATCATTTACGTTGTTTATTCGACATTTATTTGCATTTTATTTAGCTAAAATCTCATACATACAGGATGTAGTCACAAATAACTATATCCCAAACTTTATACTTATACTAGTACGCTTGAACTTTAAGTTAGCCGCCACTCACGTATTTTGGTCTATTTGTTTGCCTTTAACTGGTTGGTATGTTTTGCCCACTGCTAGGCGTCATTTGATTTATGTGCGCCTTCCGCATCCTGCCTTTGCTCCGCCTACATTCACGTATTTATGTATCCAGTATCTATGCCGCAGTTCTTGTACATCCGTAACTGCAAATCCTGCTGCTGATTGTTATCAAAATTTTATAGTCTTAAAAACTAAGCACATTCCCATGTCCCAAAACTCCGCGTCTTCTATTCTGTAAGCTCAAAAGTTTATTATTTTCTTGAAATTCATTGCTGTTTTAGTGTTGTTCTCTTTTTATTAAGTTTTTATTGTTGCACCGTTCATCCTGCTCGCATGCTTAAGGTGGCCAGCCGGCCCTGGTCGTAGCATTTTATTGATTTTAGCCACCTGCGGCGTTCGGTGGTGCGCTGTATGCATAGTTCTAAATATATTTTTTTTTTGCAGCTCGCATGTTTTCCATGTCGATTGCAAAAATTTTACCCCAGTGCGAATATTACTTAATTGTTATAGCACAATGCCATGACAACGTCAGAACGTCAAAGGTCCTAGCATGTTCGAGTTTACGGTTTTCATTTAATTCCAGTCAATTTAACAAGGTCTTGGGGAAAAACACCTCTGCTTATTGCCATGCTTATTTGTATGGCAGTGTTTAATTTTCGTTTTTGTCTGTCGCCTATTTTATGATTTAATTAAACTTTTACTGCAAAAACTTCCAGCCATTTATGTCATTAATTAAATATGTCAGCATATGTTGTCGACATCACCAAAAGTTGACATTAATGTAAGTATGCGTTGTTGTAATTAATGTGTGTGTAATTATGTGGAACGTAAAGACAGTTAATATATGCAGAAATTTAAAAGTCAACGGACCAAAATTCCTAAGAAACCTTATGACATTTGGTGGTTGTGGGAAAACTGAGATGTAAATTTTTAACATGATATCACTAAGTTGAAGTTTGTAGAATAACCTGATTGTTTTCTTAAACAGAATATCACATTGCTGCCGCTACATATTTTTTACATTTACCTTGGTTTTAAAGACACGAAGATGGAAAATTTAAGAAATTCTGTAAAATTTACAACATGGATATTTTTAATACGCCTGACAATCGTTTAAATCTTTGAAATATTAAGTACTTAAATCAAAAAATCATACAATTCAAAATTTGTATACACTTGTTTAATTTTTAAAGTAAGAATATAAGTTTTTGTAAAACCAATTTAAATTTTTAATTAAAATTGGAGTAAAATAAAAAGTAAAAAAGGCCGCTAATTTTTCAAGGTATCTAGGTTTCTAGCATTTAAATATTTGTTAAAGCTTAAAAACACAGTATAAACGATTTCAATAGCTTCTAACTATAAGCAGATACTACTTGCTGTAACCGCTAGATACTTTTGTTTTAAGTTAGCAAGAGAATAATTAAGCACTAAAAGGCAAAGCAAAACCTTTGAAGCTACAAATAAACATTCAAACTTAGGATGATGCAGATATCAATGTGCAGATGCATTGTATCCAATCGGTTTTTTATACATATCATAAATAAAAGCGGAAAACAAAATCAAGGTAAAGCTTTTAAATAACTAAATAAAAACATGCAGATCATCATACCATCATCATATCATATAAACATCCAATATAAAATATTTTTAAAAATTAATACACTTTTACTCTTATTCAATGTTTCATACTTTGAATCCTGGAGATATTTTTAATCCCTACGGAGAAAGTAGAGTCAATTGCCCTTAAATGACTGGTCCCGTGACAGCTCTAATGGACAGCTACCACAGGACAGGTCTGATATAACTCGTCACGGAATAGGTTTTTTGTGCCTGTTACGGGACAGATGTCCTTTTCTGTTTTCGAGTCCGATCACTGGATTGGTCTTAGGTGATGCAGCAGGTGGCAATTGACCCCTGGTAATGACAACGCCATGTAAAAGTAACCCGTCGGTTTCATATGCTAATGACAGAATTGAGCCAGGTCCCTGTCCCTTGGGCAACTATCACGTGGTAGGTTCTGAACCAGTTATTTTCTCAGTAGCGATCTTATACTAAGTAACTACTCCAAATATGCTTCGCAAGAGCTTAAAAATTCAAGATTTACCGCTTTAACTTTATCTTACTATTTTAGATACTTTAGATAGGTTATATCTATCGTTTGTGATATTATGATGACATTCAGATTTACTTGTCTGGTAGAACAACCTCATGGAAGATTTAGTATGCAAACTGAATTAAGATCTTCACAGTGTAAACCAATGGGCTATGAAAAATAGTCTTCACCTTAATGTACTTAAGTCGTATGTGTGCCTGTCTCTAAAGATTTTGATATTGGGTGATAAAATCATAAAAATAGTTAATAGTGTTGTAAGTCTTGGATTTAATATCAATGCTTCCTTTACGTGCAAAGATCATATCAACAGTGTAGTCCGCAAAATCTATTACAACTTGCGTAACCTTAGGATGTCGTGTCGAGTATACACCTATTGATCCAAGATGTAAACTTGTATTTCAGCTCGTTGTCCCCGTCATATTCTGAACTTGTATACAGTAAGTTAGGCTCGTGGTCTCAACTTAAATTGCAGATCGCGTTTAATCATGCCACTCGATATGTCTACGGCTTGCGTAAATTTGATCATTTAACTCAATTAAAAAACTGTATACTTGGGTGCAATATCATAAGCTACTTTAATGCCAGGAATTGCATATTTTTACACAAACTCATACACTACAAAACTCCTTTCAACTTATTTGAAAAACTGCAATTTAGTCGGTCAAATAGAAGCCAAGTGATAATTATACCTAGTTTTAAGTTTCTAAATTCCACAAGACTATTATTTAATTATGCCGCTAGATTATGGAATTCATTGCCTAGTAGCTTAAAATCCATAGCGTCAAAAACACTCTTCAAACATGCTATTTTGAAGCACTTTTCATCACATAATACTTAACAAAATATCAGATCTTTAGCTCTATGACTTTCTCTCTCTCTATCTCTCTCTCTCTCTCTCTCTCTCTCTCTCTCTCTCTCTCTCTCTTGTTTGCTCTTTCTTAATGTAAGTTTTATCTGTCTTCTGAATTTACATTTGTTTTACATAAAAATTTTTTGATAACAATTTTAATTGTATAATAATAAATTTAAATTACCTTAGATTTAAGTTTAAATGTTTTATAATAAGTTGAATTCAAATTATGTCTTTGAGCTCTGTAAAAGAACCTAGTTCTTAATGTACTAATATAAAAATAAATAAATAATAATATTAATACAAAAATAAAAAAAAATAAACAAAAAAAATACTTCTGTAAAACTGCAGAAAACCAACATTTGCCACTAAAGTGCAGTGCAAAGACACAACAATAAGTTTATTCTATAAAAATTTAAAATTAATTTCATGAAAAATATTTCAAAAGCTCATTTCTTAAGGGAAATACGGGTATTTAAAGATTTTCTTTTTAATTAATTGAAGTTGCGACCAGGCATTATAATGGATTACCATTATATTGGATAACAAAGTTTAAAATATTAAGAAAACCAAAAAAAAACTGTTTTTAATTTGTAAATACTAAGCATCTAAAAGATTCATAGATAAAACTAAAAAATTAAGCGAAAAAACTGGTTTTCGGAAAAATTTAATAATTTATAGTTTATATTAGTTAGTGAAATATTCTCAATCAAAATTAAATAAAATATTATTTAAAATTTAAATGGAGCAAGTCCATTAGATATTGAACTAGCTCATTTGTTTTTATCATTAGCATATTGTATACTTTACCTAAAATAGTAATAAATTTTAAAAATTTGTTTTTAATTAAGAAACTTTAAATTACAAAAAAAGTTACTAAATTATAACGTAAAGGCACCGAATACCGACCGCTTATCAGCATGTCTGCTTGAATCTCCTAGAAGATACATAAATATTTTATGTAATTTAACTAAAATTGACCTGCTCATTGTTTTAGATATTTCTCGCCGAAAAAAATAAGATAAAAATATTTAAATGATAGTTTTTATTTCAATTTTTTATTTTTTTTTTTAAACTGATGCAAGAAAACACAAAGTGCACCCATTTCCGAATGGACTGTGATTAATTTGCCTGATTCCGACATATAAGAAAATAAACTTCATTACATTTAAATTAAAAAAATAGTATATTTTCTCAAATACATAATGTTTATTATAAACGTTAAACTCAATTCCAATTTACGATTTTGATTAAAAACTTTTAGTTTTAAGCAAGAAAAAAAAACAAAATTTAAAAAATTTATAATAGCTAATATTTATCACATTTTTTACTCAGATCATTTAGATAAATAAAAATAATAAGGAACTAGTTGTTTAAAAATAATATTTCAACTTTAAGTTCGCTTAGAAATGTACTTTTAACAGCCCTATTCTGGCAAATTAACAATTGTTAGCCAGTATTTGATATATTTCTATATGTTTGTTGTTTTCAAAACAAAATTTGAAGCACAAAAAACAAAATTTTTCAATGAAATTGTCAATAACTGAAAAGCAGTTGACAATTTTTATCAAAATTTATTATTTTTGAGCTTCAAATTTTGTTTTGAAATAAAAAAATTACAATAGACACATTGAAATATTCAAAATACTGGTTAATAATTTGTTAATTTGCCAGAATAAAAACCAACATTTATCAGATTTCTTACGAAGATCATTAAGTTCAGGGACATTATAGGAAACACGATGGGGTGTTAGGGAAGGACTTTGAATTTTACACACCTCATCCTTTTCAGGCTATTTACAGAAATTTCCACTCATCGTCACTGTCTTCACATTTAAGGCATTATCAGTAGTGTATATTCCAGCAAAATATTACCCTTCCTATCGGATGATAACATATAGTATGCTCCTTTTGAATATTCTTCTCTTTCTCTTTCGTCCTCTATTACTTCCGTATTTTTGAGTTTGAAATACTTTTTTTAGTTTCCTTGTTTTTCAAGTTGTCTCTTTGTTTTTGAGCTCTACTTAATTTCTTTTTTTCCTTGGTTTGTTTTTCTTCCTCGACTCTTCTTTGGTGCTCCATGAATTCTCCACTTGTGGCAACAGTAGGATATAATTTTATTTATATGCTTTGATGTTTTTTCCATATTAGGTTTCCTTTTATTTTCCGTCTTCAAATACTTTCGAATCAGGTATATTTTTTTTCTATTATTCTCTAATTCTTTTCTAATTTTGGAAAACCAACTACTAATATTATGCTTCGATACCAGTATCCTGCAAGTAGACAGCAATTGTGGTACCCTCTTGGAAATTTCGGTGTGGCGCGCAAGGAATCCATCATACCACCAGGATGATCATATTTAAACATATTTTTTTATGATTTTCATTAGTTTTGGAACAGAATCGATTAGTTGAGTTTTCGTTACAGGAACTATTTTCCAAACTACCCTAACTTCTAAAATACTTATCATATTTTGACAAATGAGGTATCGTTGAAAGTGTTTTCCACGTGCGCTCGTTAAAGGCTATGTGATGTCACATTAAATATAACAAAGCGTTCTCTAGAGGACAGAAAATAACTAATCCCCTATCTTCTAAACTACTTATCATAATTTGATAAATCAGGTATCGTCGGAAGCGTTTTCTTTTAGTCCGCTTATTATAGGCTTTGTGATGTCACATTTAGTTGAATGTGGAGCCTTCTGTAGGACAAAAAGTCATGCACTAAAAAAATTGTTTATGTGCCATAATAAACATACTTGTTTATAAATTGATCATCTAATAATTAATCAGTAGTTAATACTTTCGATTATAAAAAAATTGTATCCCCAAAATAATTTAAATAAAAAATAAGTTCAAAAAACTAAAACCCGACTACTAAAAATCGCTCTCTAAAAAGTCTGAAACAAGAAAATATTCTCAACTGAAAATGTTATACACGCGCGCTCGACTGTCGCTCAGGGGTCCCGGGTTCAAATCCTGGCTGAATCCATTTTCATAACAAGGGAGAGGAATGTTTCCACATGACTTTTTAACACAGCGAGGAAGAATTTTTCCCTCTAATGACATGCTATGTTAAAAAAGCAATGGAGTGTGCAACAAAGGGGAATGCTTCCTACATTCCATGGTATGTTTCCTGGTAACATCCGGGAATGCTCACATTTCCTGGAGGGAAGCGATCAAAAGCTTTAGGGCAAAGTACATTATACCCCAGTAGGCATTGGCAGCGCTGCTAGCAGGACTTCGTATGCCTTTTAGAGTACTGCCACACTCATATACAATTCCACTTGCTTTTTTCTATGAAATGGGAAAATTTGTCAGGCCTTCCGCTCTCCTTGCTCAAGAGAGACCTGCTAGAAGCGCTCTTTCGAGAAGTCACGTGAGAAAGAAACGACTAACAACTTTAGATTTGAACCACGTTCCCCTCATGTGGCGGTCTGACATCTTACACACTCGTCTATCGTGGTTGTTAAGAATCAATAGCTTATTTTGCATCAATAAAAATTAAAGTAAGCTTTTGGGAGTCCGAGTTCGAGACCCAACTCAGAAAAAAAAAATTGTTTTGTTTTGTTTTTTGAAATCTACATTTTTTTACAAACTGTTCTGTGCATTTCATACTTTTTTGGAATCATTTTTGTACATTTTTTCATATAAAAAAATATGAAAAGAATCAGATCCTTCAAAAGGTAGGCCTTACAAAAGTACTCATCAATGCAGTGATCATGGAAGGTGTATTGACGCCAATAATAGCAATGCTAGCATGCCTCCTCTAGCGGAGCACTCGCTAAAATGCCCACTGGGAAATCTAGAGGACGACATACATATGACAATATATATGAGATGGCATACTACCACGTTTTTTTTTAAACATCACTATAAACTAGTATTATATGCAATAAAATATATAATGTGTAAGTTATTTAATAGGCAAAAAAAATTTAATAGTTTGTACATCAAAATTTCAGGTGAGAATATTTTCTTGTTTCATACTGTTTAGAGAGCGCTTTTTAGCAGTTGGGTTTTAGATTTTAGAACAAATTTTTTTTTTAATAAACTGTACAAAGGCAAAATACCGTATTTGCTTCAAATACAGTAGTTTGTCTGAGAAAACGGCATTAACGGTAGTTTGCCTTAGCTCAGAGCTAATTTTTTTTTTCAGATACGGCAGTTCTAATGATGGAAAAATTATGCTTAAATTAAAAAATATGACCAATTTTTGATGCAAAATCATAGGGGACCATCGCATGCGCAATTCAATTTATTATAGTAGTACCCACATTTAGCATTAAAATTTTTCAACGAAGTCTTCCACCTACTATTTTGCAATAAAAACTTAAGAAAACTACTTCCAGATACTTGGTATCTAAAAAATACTTTAGCTATATAAGCCAAGTACTGTATATAAGCCATTAAATCTATTTAGGTTAATTTATAAATCAAAATGTATACTGAGAAAACAAAAAATCAAAAAGACACATTTTAAAAACGTTTAGTAAAATGAATATTTTTAAAAACATTTTACGCCATACAAAAATGAAAACACACATTTTTAAATGGAAAAGTAAAACGAAACGTTTTCAAAACAACTACGAATCTTTAACTATGATATAGTAGGGTAAAATGAATATTTTTAAAAACATTTTACGCCATACAAAATTGAAAACGCACATTTTTAAATAGAAAAGTAAAACGAAACATTTTTAAAACAACTACGATCGTTTTAACATGACATAGTAAAAAGATTATATAAATATTTGTTTCACATACTTTGTTTAAAAACACTTGTTAAGAACGAATTGTTTGTTACATATGTTTCATTGACTTATGTATTTGATATTTGTTCAGAAAATATATTATTCAAATTTACTTGATCTAAAAAGCTCACAATTATTAAATTCATGTCAAAATATTTTTCATTCTCGATTTCACCATTCAAACTAAGTATTAAGTATTGAGTAAGTATTGAATTATTTATAATAAAATTAATAAAATCTCGAAAATGCTATTTTTTTACAGACGCTGGGATACAGTATCATTTAACATATTTGAACGAAATGGGACATTGCGGATGATAAAATAATTGAAATAAAACTAAAATTTTGAAAACCAATAAAATGCTTTTTATATAATAAAAATGGGAATTTTTGAAAATGTTTTAAATTAATGGAAAAATTGAAATGAAAAAATTGTTTTAATATTGCATTTTAAAATGTTTATTGTTAAAAATCAAACGAACATTTTAGAATTTAGTTTTAAAATGTTCTTTTTTAAAATGAAAATAAACGTTTTACTATTGGATTTAAAAATGTCCATTGTAAAAAATCAAACGAACATTTTAGAATGTAGTTTTAAAATTTTCGTTTTTAAAATGAATATCAACGTTTTACTATTTCTTTTTAAAATGTTCGTTCTTAAAATTAAAATAAACGTTAGAAGTGCAAAATCGGGGTTAAACGTTTTTAAAAGTGGCACGTTTCTGCTACTTTTGAAAATGTTGTTTTCTCTGTGTTAACATCATATTACTATGTACAGATTATTTCAACATTGTATCTAGTAGATACTTTTTTGTTAAAATTTTGCAAGAACACCGTTTAGCTCTAAAAGGAATCGAAAGCTCAAAAACTTAATTCAAACAAGTAAAACATATACTCACTTTATAAGGGTACTTCGTATCAATGGTATCTGTGCTATACATTTTAGGTAAAATGTATCTTTTACAAAATTATATGCTAATATTCACTGCAAAAGCTTCCAAATGCAGGAGATACTGTTAAACAACTATTTTCTCTTGTAGTATTCTGTGTATCTGAAGGACTTTTTTTTAAATGAAATATTTCGCAAACTAAAGATTAGCACTTAAGTTTGACAACAATGTCAGTTAAATTGCTAAAAGCCACTAATTTTAAAATACAGATATATTGTATGCAGAAGATATAGTGGTTTAAATAAGCGTTAACTTGTTTGGCAATGGCTTTACAAAATGTACATGACAATATTTTCCATTCAGATTCTGGATATATCAAAAACTAATAACAGATTTTTACATCTAGATACTTCAACTGTAGATAATATCAAAATCCCAATTAAGCAAAAAGCATAGATTTTTTTTCTCAAAAAAAGCCTCCATAAACGGAAAGTGTTTTATTTCCAGAAACATTATATTTACTAGATAAAAAGTCATATTTTAAGAGATAGTCTTCTGTTTTTTGTTTATAAGAACCTAACAGAGTTAATTTTTACCCATTTTTTATATCTAAACCTTTTGATTTCAACATTAAATATACCACATTATTATCAACATCATTATAAACATTAACATCAACATCATCGTCATCATCATCATCATCATCATCATAATCATCATAATCATCATCAACATCATCGTCATCATCATCATCGTCTTTTTCAATGTCAGCCCGCTTTGCAAAAGTTTTAAGCTGATTTTTATGTGATTTTCTTTTACTGCTAGCTGTAAAATTTTTACAAAATTCAATGTTTTCCACGAACCAGAATGCTTCACTACAGCTTCACCATGTTTGTTAAAACTTTTTTATTTTACACAAAAAAGCAAAACAAATTTTTTATCTTTATAAATATTCATTTGGCAAAATTAGAAACTCAACAGATTTTATGCGAGTGCTCGTAAAAAGGACACAAATTTATTCACTAATACGCTTAAAGCTGAAATATATTTTCGCAACCACAATTTTTAAGGCAACAACTAAATTTAAGAATTATAGCACAATAAATAAAAGGTGAAAAAGGTCAAAAGGAAAACTTCCCAAAAATGTGTTACTTCTTATATGTAGAAAATATATTAAAAGACATGAGAAAAAAATAACAAAAACCAAACTGAGCTGTTAAAATTATTAAGAAACTCACTTGAATAAAAAAAAAGAAGAAAAAATGTTCAACTACTTTGAATAAACTATATTTATGCAATTTTGAGTTTCTGCTTCAATTAAAAAGTTATTTACTACAGATTAATTTTTGACATAACTACTTCAGCCTTCATCCAAACCTCAATTCTCATCCTCTATCTTGTGCCGTCACTCATTTAACGTCAATTAATAGCGTGAGCCTCTAATTGATTGAGTGTCGACTATAAATGTGGCAACGAGCTAGATTTCCATTTTATTTTTTTGTATTTTTTTTTTATCATATAAAAACCACGCATTGAAAATTCATGCCGCATGTTGCTGCTCTGCCTGTCCATTGACGTCTAAACAAATAAACAAACATTCGTTGTGAATGCGTGTATATACTTGCGCATACATATAGTTATCCATGCGATACTTATTTAAAGTTGCTTACTATTTGTAAAAGATACACATTTCCTTCTGTTTACATTTACTGTTGATGATCTACTTCAATGTGTCATTGAAAAATAGCATTAATAAGGGTCTCATACTAGAGCCATTTCCTTTTACTTGTCATCTTTCTAATCATCTTCTTATAAATTTTGCACATAATTTATCTTCCAATCTATGTGCGATAAAAAATATCAAATAAATGGCCAAAAAAGTTGATAAGAAATATAAACGAAAAATAGAATTATTGCAAAAGCTTCGAGTAAATGTGAACATTCAAAAAACTTTAAAGGAATCGTAAGTGTATGAAAGTAAATTTAAGTTGAAGAAGCCCTAGTGTCATATTAGGGCTTAAAACTAGTCCCATTTCCTGTTATTTTTTTACCTCTCATCTTTTTAATCATCTCCTTTTAAGTTTCGCACATAATTTGTCTTCTAATCTATGTATGTGCCATGAAAAAATGTTAAATAAATTAACAAAAAAGTTGAAACGAATTATAAACGAAAAATAGAATTCTTATAAGAGTTTTGAGAAAATCTGAATATTCAAGCAAATTCAAGGGAATTATAAGTGTATGAAAATTAATTTAAGTTAATGAAATCTTAGTATCTTTTAAGTGTCTAAAGCTTGTCCCATTTTCTTTTATTTTTTACTTCTCATATTCTTAATCATCTCCTTGTAAATTTCTCACATAATTTATCTTTTAACTTATGTGCGATAACTTTTGGTATTCTATGATGTGTCGTTTTAAAAACACTTTTAGCTGTGTCCCTTTCGTCCTTATTTGTGCTCTTACTCAATATTTGCTTGATTCCAGCACAATTGCTAATAAAAGATTTCAGGAAAAAAACAATTTATCAGCAGTCCAAAAAAAATCTAAGCCCACACAAGAAGCACAAATTAATTCTATCCACTTGTTCGTGAAAGAAATAAGGACATGATTAATGTCTACCGGAACTCCTCTCCTACGCTGTACAAGGTAACTAGGAGCTGGTATGCGGCACAGATCTGTAGATGCACATGCATTGCCGCACCACATGACAGTTATAAAGATGTCAACTGGACTGCCACACACTTTTTGTGTGTTAAAATGTTCGTGATACAAAAAGAACATAAGGGGAAATGGAATTTATTGGTTGCTTTTAGAAGCCACTTAAAAGGAAAAGACGCGAAAAAACAAGTCAATTAAAAATCAACAAAAATAATTTCTTATAAATTATAACCACATTTATGTATAACTTTTAGCAAAATGTTTGAATACATAGCATACTTTTGGGTGCACAAACAAAAGGAACGATTCATTAACGAATTGAGAAAAAAAGGACTAGACAAAAGAATATTTCATTTAATTAAAGCATGAAGTTACTAACAACGTCACTTACAAAAATTGCTTTTTAGATAATAGACGCTAGATGTGTTCGAATGACAGACAGCGCCTACAAATAGTCCACATTAAAAGTATCGGAATTTTTAGACAAAGCACTCAACGATATGAAATTCATATGCTGTCCCTTTCAGGGACGAAACTAACAGGGGCCAAGGGAGCAAGCTATTCCCTAATTTTTACAAGAGTCGGCTTATTTGTTGTTTTACACGATTAAAAAATCTTGGACTAAATTGTAAACTTTTTTGGATTACTGATAGAACAACACCAAAAAAAGATTACTTTTTAATTCAAGGAAAAGTTTAAAACTTTTCAATCCAAAAAAGATTAGTTTCTAATTCACAAAAAGTTAAAAAAACCAATTTAAATATTAACTTAAAAAAAGAATTTCTGACCAGTTCATGATTTGACCACAGGTCCTCTGATGTGCTGGTCCAACACCTTATCCACTCATCCAACTCAGTTCTTAACATTGTTACGCTTATTTTGCATTATTAAGAATGAGAGTAAGTTCTTTTCAGAAACGTGGTTTTGAGACCCATTAAACTAATGTTTGCATTAAAAAGTAGTACTTTTTGGATTAAAAATTCTTTTAATCCAAAGTTTGGATTAAAAAGTATTCCAACATTTTTAACCGTGTATTGCTGAAATTTTTATAAAATATTGTTTTTTATTTACAATACTTATGAACGCATCAAAGTCAGTCGTACAATTTTTGCCATATTCACCATCAGCCAAATCAAAAACCAACTTCATAACTATATAACTACACTACTGCTACTATTACTTATATTACTACTCTGAATAAGTACCTTTTATCTATTGTGAATCTTACAATTGAACTAAAAACAGTTCAGAAGAGAATTTAAACTTATCTTGGATAAGATAACCTCACTGATGCGAGATCACTTAAGCAGTAGATTGGAAGCAATTAAGCACTCTTTTATCCAATTCAGTATTCGACTAACTTGGCCCAAAATCGAATTCTAGAATCAATTAAGTTGTTACCAAAACATTATTTAGGGGATCCACAAAAAGCGAAGTTTGAAGATCATCCATGATCTATGCGAAGGCGTAGAAACTCTATTGGGTGCAGCTAATGTTTCAGAAAGCAATAAAAAAATTACTTCCTGCGGTTAACAAAATGTCTCATTTTGCTGTGCACAGCTCCAGTTATCTACTGTTGCGGGAATCGAGAGAACTTTCAGCAAATTCAAATTAGTAAAAAACTAGTGAGGAATTATCTTCGACTGGGCCGAAGTTAAAATACCCACACGAACGTATTTAAGTTTATTCGAAGTCTTGAAGTTTTTGTTGAAGTTAGTATTTATCCAAATCTTTCACATTTTAAATTTAGAATCCTTTTTCTGTATTAAAGCTTATGAAAACAATATCAAGTTTAAGCATTAATGTTTTTGGAATTTATAAAGGTTTTACTATTATGATAACTTTTTATGGGAGGTCGTCGGAATTTTCATTTTTATTATTTTAAATTGCAAATATAGAGTGTATAGTTAAGATAAAAACAAATTTGAAAAGTTTTAAGCCATTGATTGTGCTACTTTTTGTGCAATTTAAGGAGATTTCACTGATTTAAAAAAAGTCACTTTGTATGGGAGGTAGCCGTGGTTTTTATTCGTTTTATATAAATTGTATACTCAAAGTGCATAATTAAGGATATAAGATTATTTGCAAATTTTTAAGTCATTAGATCAGTTTTTATGGAATTTAAACAGTTTTTACTGTTTTGGTAAAAGCACTTTGTATGGGAGGCAGGTGTGCGTTTCATTCGATTTTGCTCATTTTCGAACTTTATCTTTATTTTTTAATAAAAAGCTTATATATTGAATTTCGTTGCGATAGCTCTAAAATCTCAACTGTTGCCGCAACAAACAGAATCGACTCAGGAGGTGATGCTGATCAAGAGTATATATATACACTCTTGTCTTGTCTATACCTACCACGCCTCCTTATCTGCGTTACAAACGGAGTGACAAAGTTAATATACCCCATACGCAGTTTTATATGCGTGGGGGTATAATTATTTTAGAACCTCGGAAAGTGACTCGCGTCTTAATGACTTACTAATACTTTCATCAGAAAAGAATATAAAGGGTGGTTAAATTTTAAGGGCCGATGTTGATTTTGAATTAAACACAGATTTTTTAGTAAATTATTGTCATTTCTTTTTATTAGGATAATATTGGTATAGTTCAATTATGTATGGAACAAAATATCGGCCAAATGGCCGCCACGACCTCGGCGGCACACCTCCATACCGATGGTCCAAATTTTCGAAGACGCTGAGGCATAATTGAGGTTCTATGCCATTAATGTGCCGAATTATTTCATCCTTTAGCTCTTGAATTGTTGCTGGCTTATCGACGTATACCGTTTCTTTCAAATAACCCCAAAGAAAGAAGTCCAACGGTGTCAGATCACATGATCTTGGCGGCCAATTGACATCGCCACCACTTGAGATAACAAGGCCATTGAATTTGTTAGCTGTGGAGCCATTAATGGATAAAGAGCCATTGTTTCGTTAGCTGTGTGGCAAGTGGCACCGTCCTGTTCAAACCACATATCGTCCACATCCATATCTTCCGATTCGGGCCATAAAAAGGTCGTTATCATCTCACGATAGCGAACACCATTCACAGTAACTGCCTGACCGGCCTCATTTTGGAAAAAATACGGCCCGATGATGCTGCCAGCCCATAAACCGCACCAAACAGTCACTCTTTGTGGATACATTGATTTTTTGACAATCACTCTTGGATTATCATTCGCCCAAATACGGCAATTCTGCTTATTGACGAATCCACTGAGGTGAAAATGTGCAAAATTCTTCGAAAATTGATCATCCACTGTTGCCATTTCTTGCCACCAGTCTGACCATTGACGACGCTTGAAATGGTCAAGAGGCTTTACTTCTTGAGTCAATTGCACCTTGTAAGCGTGTAAATGCAAGTCTTTATGCATAATGTTCATCAACGACTAGCGTGAGAGGTGCAATTGTTGGGCACGACGACGAATTGAGATGGACGGCTCTTCAGCCACACTATCGCGAACAGCAGCAATATTTTCTGCAGTACGAGCTGTACGAGCATGCACTGGTGTTTTCACATCTCCTACAGACCCGGTTTGCTCAAATTTTTGCACGATTTTTCCGATTGTACGCACATTTGGACGATTAAATTGACCGAAAAAATCACGAAGTGCACGATATGCATTTTGATTTTAACGTCCATTTTCATAATAAGCCTGAGTAGCTTTTACGTGTTGTTCGATTGTGTATCTTTCCATGGTTCAAATTGAATTAGTCTGAAATTGAGAAATGTCATATTAAATGCAGAAAAAACTTGACGTTTAGGTGTGGTTCACATTCAACATCGGCCCTTAAAATTTAACCACCCTTTAGTTTAACTCATTTACTTACATAAAATTGCAAAACAATGTGCTACCTCAAAAAAAGTAGAATTAATTTATATATGCTACTAGCTGAACCCGGTGTGCTTCGCTACCCCCCTCGTATAAAATAAAATTAAAAGTATTTATATATTTACAAAAATTTATTTATTTAATTTAATTATTGCAATGCTTCGCCTCTTTTTTTGTTGTAAACCAATTAGAATTCAGCACTGAATCGCATGTAATTTGCTTCATGCTCCCCCTTTTTATTTTTAGACCAATCAAAAAGCAGCAATTACACAATCAGCTGTTTCGCAGTCAGTTGTGGGAGAATGAGAATGGGGTTACCCCACTCTCAATTTTAATTAACACGTATTATAAAATCAGCTGTTTTGAAGACAGTGGTGGAAGAAAGAGAAAGGGGCTACCCCACTATTTTAATTAATATGTATTTTAAATTTGTGGTAAAGCCGTTAATAAACGTAGTAAAAAAGTAGGTGCAGAAGTGTGCATGGTCGAAAAATATTATCATGTAATAAGTATTCCTGAGTCAAAGCTGAACGCTGTAAAAATTTAAGATCGGTTATCAGGTCCAGCCTCCAATATATCGCAAACAGAGGCGTGTGCTCCGCCCACTTTTCTTTTGGTACGTATTTCTATTTATGCCAATACCATATATAGCAAATACTGCCGCCGTTGGTCAAAAAATGCCCAAGATATGACGATTTTAAATTATGGGTTATATGGGCGAGGCCACGCCCCTTCGTCCACTCACAACTTTATATAGTCAAGAATTTATTATTTCGTAAGAATATCCTATTGTGAAAATTTAATGACGATCTGTCCAGTAGTTAAGACTATATTGCGATTTTTAATTTTCCTAAAAAGGGGCGTGGTCCCACCCACTTTTCACCTGGTACGTATTCCTAATTATGCCAATACCATATGTACCAAATAGCATCAACGTAGGTCAAAAATGCACAAAATATGGCGATTTAAATTTTTGGGTTATGCAGGCGGTGCCACTCCCCTTTGTCCAATAAAAACTTCATATAGCCTATTATTCTTTTCAGAGTCATAGTAAAATGCTGCGAAAGTTTCAGGAAGATCGGTCTAAGGGTTTGGCCTCCTATAAAGCACAAACAAACAAACAAACAAACAGACAGACAGACATTCATTTTTATATATATAGATTGAAAGCAGATTAATTATAATTAAAGTAAAATGGGGCGAAAAAGGGGGATTTGGTAATAAAAAAATCTATGGCTACCTTACCTGTAGATAAAAAGTATATAAAACTTTAGGTAAATACATATTACAAAAAAAGTATTTTGTATAGCAAACATTGTTGGTGGTATAAGTAAGTATCTGAATTAAAAAAGGGGGCGGTGAAGTGGGCGTGGTTCATAGTAATATGGCGACGTTAACAGTATTAAGAGCAATATACTACCAAATAAAAAATAATCCGTTGGAAGGAACAAATTTGTACAGAGAACAAAAAGTTCAAAACTTAAATTTGGCGTGAAAAGGGGCGTGGAAGGGGGCGTGGCGTAAGAAATGTTTATTTCTACCTCGCCTGGAGGATAATGTGTATACAATTTGAAGTAAATCTGTTAAAAACTGTACGGGAGCAATTACATAATTTTAAAAAAGTGGCCGTCAAAGTAGGCGTGGTCGAAAAAAGTACCCTATTAATCATGCCAGAGTCCCAGTTAAATGCTGTGAAAATTTCAGGAAGATCCGTCCAGAGGTTTGGTCTCCTATAAGGTACAAACAAACAAATAAACAAACACACATTCCATTTTATATATATAGATTATACTTACATATAAACTAAATTATTTTGTTATTGATTACATTATTTTTATTATTATTAATTTAAACATTTAAATGTAAAAGAGTTAAGGAACAAATAAAGCACATTTTATAAGCCTTTTTTTATATTTGCGTAGTAATAAAGTGGCACTATATTAAGTAAAAACACTGACAACAATAGCTCTTAATAATTTAAGAATATTAACAAAAATGTGTTCTTGCGATACCAAACACAAAAGTGATTTTTGACTTGAATTACAAAATTTGCAAAACTTTCTGAATTGGGTTACACTTTTTGTATACAACTATTTTTAGAAGGGTTTAAAGTAGGGATATTCGATATACATCGATGCATCGGATTTACTCGATGTTTACAATTCGATACATCGACTTGATCTGATGTTTTGAAAAGCTTTTGATATACTCGATGGATCGATGTATTTTCACATAACATCGAATGAATTTTAACCACCTAATAAAACACTGGAGATAGGCTATTAATACTGGAATTTCTATGATTGTAGAGGCTTTTTTGTTTTTACTTTTTGTAATAATTATGACCAATGTTCTCATATATTGACCTTATTTTTTATAATAACCAATATTCTTATGTTTATTGCGTTTATGTTTTTTAATAAACAACAACTGAATCAGAGAATGATTGTAAAAAATTTTGTTTTTCTTTTCCTTAGTTACGGATAAAAGGCATGCGGACAAGGACAGGGGTTTTGTAGGAGCTTTTAATAAATTAAAATAGTCATAGTTAAATCAAAAATAGTTAAGGAAGGGGCTGACTTAAGCATTGTGATGCAATGCTAGAAAAAGTACTCGATTTTTAGAAAACATCGATGTTTCTCAACGATATATCGGAAAGTATCGATGCACTGTCTCGATGCATTACATCGAAAAAAACATCGATGTATTTTCCAAGTGAACACTCCTAGTTTAAAGTAACATAAGTTTATTTTCCAAATGATCAAAGTTACAAATCTTCTCTGGCTATTTTTTTATTAAGCTTTTTGATCTAGAGTTACGTTACTTAAAACTCTGTTGTAGTTCAATTGGGTTGTAAAAATTCAATTAATTGAAAAATAAATATGATATATTTGCTTTCCTTGCATCAACCAGTTTTTCATTATCTTTATCCAATGCCTTACCTTTTTATTAAAACAAAAAAGTTTACGAAACATTTACGAAAAAGAAAAACTATATTTGTGAAACCGTGCGGACGATTTCATCATCATGGTAAATGACTTTATGTATAAATTGCTTAGTTATTATCAAATTATAATATTATCAAATAAGAAGTTTTTAATAAGTTTAAATTGTTTTGATCAAGGTAGACTTTTCTGTGGAAATGCTCATATATAAACTAAGATTGTTATTTAAACAAAAATAAATTTTTATATGCCAATATAAATATTAATATTGATCGAACGGATGAGGATCTGTGATTAATTCAATTATGTTGTGTTAAAAAAAGTAGTCACCTAACTATCTCCCCTATGAGCATGGTATCGGTACGCCCCTGGCCTTTTTGTGGTTATAATGGATGATTGTGTTAATGTTTTTGTTGTTGTTTTTATTGTGCAATGTTCTGATTAAAGATATTTGGTAGCTGGTTCTAAGAAATTAAATTGCAAAAAAATATACAATATTTCCCCAATTCTCACAGAACATCGGCTCATGCTGGTCTAGTTAATCGTTTTTTGATGATATAACGCATATATTGACGCACAAATATTTGCGATTATATTTATAAAAAAATTGTTAATTTCTTTTTTTGTGTGTGTTTGTTCATTTCTTAAGAATTGCTTTTAAACATCCAGCAAAACATTATTATTTAAAATAAAAAAGGCTAAAAAATAAAAAAACAATTGGAGCCTTCACATTCATTAGATTTTTCAGCATTTTGCCAAATAATTTGGCAACATATTAAGAATTCCTAAAAGATGCAACTTGAAAACATTTACTAAAAATTACTGCAACGAAATTAGAAATTGCACCTTCAAATTAAAATACCAAATATACAGAACAACTTTCTTTGTTGTTGTATATATCTCAAAAAAAAACAAACATTTAGTCTCATATCCCAGGGACTGAAAGCCTGGTACTATAGTACTATATACCAGGGGACAGGGTTAGAATTAACCCGACCGGTAAGCATATGTAAGCAATTATTAAATTTGACGTAACACAATTAAACACAGTTAAGCACGTAGCTCTCCAGTTTGGCAAAGAAAACACACAAAACAAAATTTTATTATTTTTAAAATTACAGCACAGCAATTAAAAATACCGATAGTCGAACTATCAATTTAATTTAAGACAGACAAATCCGACTGGAGATATTTTTTTAACTATTTTGATATATCAGAGTGAAAACAATGGAAGCTGCGCGCCAAAATACTATGTAACCATTTCAAAAAATTGTCCAGAAGACCCTACGATATGCTGTCTACTGTCTAAACTATGATACAAAGGATTAACCACACCAGGTTAAAAAATTCCGGTCAACTTTAGGACCAGGGTACTATAGCTTAATTCATTCCAGCAATTCGATGGTCAAGATTAGTTCCAGTTTTGGATTCCAGTTCCCAGCAAAAAACGTGCTTCCAAAAGAAGGTAAAATGGAAGGGAAAGTCTTGAATTCCATCCCTTCCACTTTCATACCAAGAAGGCCAGAAGAATTTTAACATATGCATGTCATTGGGAGGAATGCTTTCCTTAGTCTTCTCTAGAAGTGCTTCCAGAATTTGTTCAATGGAAGATTTCTTTGAGCCCTTATGTGAAAGGATTCTAGTAGGTGTTTTTGAGGAGAACTTTAAGAAGGCATTCCATTAAATGAAATGGTTTTTTGGTTAGGGGGGCTTAAAAAATCCCGCGGAAAATGTAACAATTTTCTCGCGGAGGTTTCTTGTTTTGGGTTTAAAAAATCCACGCAAAATATCCCTTTTTCCGATTTTAATGGCATTTTGGTGTTTGAAGTAGGAAATAGTTGCGTTTTGTTGGAGGTTTGAAAAATCCCAAGGAAAATGAAAAAAAACCTGAAAAAATTATTGAAATTAAATGCTATTTGAATATCCTTGAGAAGTGGTTTATGAGAATGCTTCTGGAAAGCACTTCTTGATAAAGCTAAGAAGAAGCACAATTGGATCTATAGAATGTCTTCTGGAAGCAGTGTCCCTAAGAACGCATGTTGCATTTGTAACAAAAATTTTACTGGGTATTGGTTGTTTTTTTGAAGTTATCACATTTTTAATGATATATTTTTATAACCTGAGAAATTATTTTTAAATCAAAAAATTTTAAACTATTTGTTTCAAAGGCTATATACATATGTATATGATATAAAGTGGAGGGACATAGTGTCCATGGACGTTCAAAACTACCTTAAAAACAACATTTGGCTTGCCGCACAGTAAACTGTCCAGTGGACAAAAATCAAAAATGTCGCATCACGAAATCCTACAAATTTAGTATCAATCGACAGGTATTTGTTTCATTATTAATAATCCAAAAAATTGGAACAATTAAACAAGTTTTTATAGCGCGGAAGCGCTTTAGAGTTGCGTATTGTTTTTTTTAACAAACTCATATTTTGAGCATAGCTTTTTGAGTTGCTTTATATAAATTATTACCAAAAATCCATTTTTGAACGAAACTAAGTGAAACAAAGCTCATTGTTATAAAAAATTATAGAGTTATTTAAAAATTTATTATATTATCGAAAAATGAAAATTATAATATTTAAGTGGTTGCAAAACTTCATAAATTCGAATAAACAATCATGAAAATTGGCATATTTTAATAGCAAAATCAAAAACAAATTCTATAAAAAAGTCCCACTTTTTATCGGACTATCAAAATAAATATATTATACAACTAGGAACTGAGCATAACTTTTCCTAATTCGTCCTACTCAATATATTTATTTTTTTTTTTTTTTTTTTGAAAAAATGCTTAAAATTAAAAACTTACATACAAAATCAAGTAAAAAATTAATATAGGTCCTAGCGGTACCTCCTTAGGACCTAAGCAATTTTGACCATTTTCAGTAAATAATTGTTACTCTCATTCACTATCATTTTGATCGGTCAACCTTTGTATGTACCTCCCATACAAAATCAAATAAAATATTAATATAGTTCCAAAGGAGATACCCGTAGGCTTAAACCGATTTCGATTATTTTCAGAACGCATCCCTAACTCTATTTGACTACCTTTCTGCCGAATTTTTGTTAAGATCGGACATCTTGTGTGTGTACCTCCCATACAAAATCAAGTAAAATATTTATTTAGGTCCAAAGGAGATACCCGTAGGTTTAAACCGATTTCGATTATTTTCAATACACGTCTCTAACTCTATTTGACTATCTTTCTAACGAATTTTTGTTAAGATCGGACATCTTTTGTGTGTACCTCCCATACAAAATCAAGTCAAATATTATTATAGGTCCAAAGGAGATACCCGAGTGATTCCATTGCTTTTCGACAAAAAAAAATAAACTCTCAACCTGACCTTCTCCGATTTGGTTTAAATTTTGTATACACGTAGTGTTGGCTACAATTTAGAAAATAAATTTGAAATTTTTATTTTTTTTCGAGTGGTTGCTGGCTGAGTTACGGGTACTCAAAAATTGAAAAATCGGTTTTTTTTTCTTGAGGACTGATTTTCATTTGATCATAACTTTGGTTTAGTTTGAGATAGATCAACGATTTTAGATTCATATTAAAGATATTTTCAAAAGGCTTATTTTGAATATTAAATATAATATAATATTACAGTTATTTTTTGCATAAAAGTTTAAAAAAAAATATGTTTGTGAAAGTCATTTTTAAAACTTTTGAAAAAAATATATATTAATTAATGATAATTTATCTAAGTTCTCTCAAAATTTCAGCCTGGGACGACAATGGGAACACTACTAAAATAATTTTCGAAGTAAACTTCCCAGCAGTACGCGGAACTAGTACGAAACTAGGAAATCGCTAACTACTGGGTAACCACTACTAGTTGCGCAATAATACCTTTTGTACGCTTTCTACTGGCGATTTTTATACAGAGATGTCATTGGATGTAGTGACATCTGCTTCCTCTGCATTACTAGTATCTACCTTTTTTGGTAATTCTCAGTAGCTACCTACTTTGGTGGTCCTCAGGAGCTAGCTACTAGTCAGCTAACGAGCTAGCTTTAGCTAGCAGAGGGTACTGGTAATGCAGAGGGAGGCATATGTCACTACATCCAATGACATCTCTGTGTAAAAATCGCCAGTAGAAAGATTACAAAAGGTATTATTGCGCTACTAGTGGTGGCTACCAAGGAGATAGCGATTTCCTAGTTTTGTACTAGGTCGGCTTACTGTAGTGTTTCAATTTGTCTGTTTTTAAACCTGTACATTGAAAAATGGAAAAAATTGAAAAATGGAAAAAATTTTAAAATGTTGTAACAGTCCATTTGTTTTATTCAAGAAAAGTAAAGAAAATTGAATTAAAAATTTATTTTTTATTTAGGGCTTAACACCGCTTTACGGTTTGCCATCCATCTACTTCTTTTCCACGCATATGGCCTTAAATATTCGCTTCTTTTGCAAAGCAAGAACTTTGAAGTTGAGCTTTGAAGTTGAAAGTCGGCAGTTCCGGAGCCATCTTTGATTGTTATAGAGTCTGGAAATTTTGAAACGATATTTCGTGCTTATAGTTTAAAATATTAAAATGTCTAATTTTAAAAATTTGGAATGTCTTTTAAGGCCTCCTTCCCTTGAATGCCATCAACGTTGTACAACATAACGACGTCGTTGCTTAAAATTTTGTTCAGGCTTTTAATTACTTCTGCAGGCTGGAGCAAATGCCTCATTGTTCTGATCTATTAAAAACAAAAAAAAAACATTTAAAATAAAATTTAATCACAAAATGTAATAAAATAAAGAGAATTATTTAAATAAAACTAAGAAAAAAATTAAAAATTTAAATTTAATTTTAAAATTTAATATGTAACTTTTTTCTGTTCTGTATCCGCACGTGACTTACATAAAGAGCTTTACTTTCGGAGGTCATCTCTGCGCTCAGCGCCACGAGATCATACTTGCTTGTTATAGGAAATTTACTGTATAAGTTGATTTCCTCATTGTGTTCGCGCACGAGGCTTTTGAGAAGAACTTTTTGCTCAGCCAATGCTTCAATCAATACCTTCATTTGACCACGAAGTATATTTGACGTTTGCTTATCGTATTTATTGTATTTATTTCTTTTTTATTTTAACAGTTCACTATATTTATTTATAAATTATTTTAGTAATTATATTTCTTCACAGTTCTCTTTTTCACTTACTCACTTTAAATTAACTTTTTACACAATTTATTCCACAATTTGTCACGAGCAGCATGCAAAACTTAATGCAATGCACAAAACACAAATCAAAACTCAAGTAACGGGATGAATTAACGGGATCAGTCAATTATTTTGAATTTTGTTTTATGTTAGTGGAATGTGGATTTATGGTAATCGTTTTTTGTCAGAAAATCTGTGCTCGCTTACCTAGCTGCATTACCAAGCGCTGGCAAAGTAAATACTTATCGTATAGCCACTGAAATAGCAAGCGCAAATAGGTAAATTTTGCTCAACCAAAACTCATATTCACGCATTGGTTCGGCGCTTCATTACCAAGCTCTAGCGAAGTAACTACTTACCATATAGCTACTGAAAAAGTTAACGTAAAGGAGTTAATTGCCACTAAGCGAATTGGAGGGTTACTCTAAAATTTATGCTCAACACAGCAGCTTGCGAGAAAGCAACAAGAACTAAACACACTAAAGTCACAGATAATATAATAGAAAGATGTGCTACCGCCATACAAGCAAGTGGCACAGTAAAATTTGAATGTGGATTCATCATAAATCCACACAAAAGCTTTATGAGAGTCAGCGAGTGAACGATTTAAAGCTTTTGAGAGCGAGAGAATAAGTAAGCGAGAATGTGAGCAAATGTGAGCATAATATTGAAAAGCAATAGAAATTATATGTAAAGATTTGATGCACGAAGCATCTGAATAAACGATGTAGCTGCCAACAAAATGTAGCAGAATTTTATTAAGTTTTACTTAAAAAATGTAGGCAATTTTTTTACTAAACTACCCTACGAGCATTATATAATTTAAAGTTATTATATTTTTTTGCATTATCTCTTATCTTTTTGTTACATAATTTCAAGAATATAATATAATAAAGATGACTTAATCTGGGTATATTTTGTGTGTTGACTTGGTTTTTTTTCTGCCGTTTTGCCACATAATATTTTTAGTGTTATATTATTGTAATTGCGATTCCATCAGTTGAAGCTTAGCCGCGAATAATGTTGTAAGCCATATTTTTAAGTTGTTTTTTGCGGAAAATTTTTTTATTTAACTAATTGTATTTACATATTTTTAATATATTATTGCAAATACATGCTTTACTATATGAAAAGTACTCAGAAATGCAATTTTCGATTGTTCTTATTTATACAACAAAAACATTTTTTTAATAATTTTTTTAGTAAAAATTAAATATTTTGGACAGGTTTTGAAAAAAATAAAGTATATATTCACTGACCTAACGCTACAGTTGAAACTATTTTTGTAAAGTGCTTTTATTAAAACTTTGATTAAAAACATATTCATTAAATATATTTAAAAATAGCGAATATATTTGCATCGAAAGTCAAAGTTTTGGTTTTCATGCCGTTTTTCTTATTCTTGGGGAACGATGTTTTATGTTGTAGCAAAAATTTCTGAAATTCTGAAATTCTGAAAATTGAATTGAAAGATATGTGAATGTTTTTGGTATTAAAGTTACTGAAATTTTTTAAATTTAATTTGCAAAAAATTTTTTTCAAGAAAGATTTTCAATATCAAAATTTACGTAAGTTAAAATGGATGGAATGAGCGTGATCAAAACTAAGTATGTAACAATCTAATCTAGGATGCACACAGTATGTGTACTTAAATTGAGCGAAGTCCATTAACCATTTAGATTTGAATAAATGTCAATTAAATAAACAAACCAGAAAATAAGTTTTATTAATATAGACTTTGTGTTAAATTGTATGAGTATTATAGAACGAATGCAATTCGAAAAGAATTGAAGAATTTTCAAAGATTTTTCGATTTTTTTAAGTTTTGAAAAATATGTCCCAGTTATGATCCTATAACTTCAAAAGTATTTTTTCATATTAAAAAATGTATACATGTTTGCAAATAAGACGTTTATATCTTTCATTTAAGCTATCATTTGTATTGATCTAATGATTTTTGTATAAATTTTCTAAATACTACATTTGTGAAAGAGTTTAAAAAATATGGTTAATACTCGAAATTAACTCCTATACAGGCCAAATGTACGATATCTGATAGCTTTATAATTATATTTGGCAAAGCCTCAGAATTCGGTATTCGACCACAATTTAAACGTTTCACTGATAACATTTTATGGGCGTTAGGCAAGAGGTCGTGACCCCTCCCACACAACTGAAATTTGTGATATTGAATAGCTTTGGAGTTATAGGTGGCCGCACAGCCTCGGAATTCGGTACTCGACCACAATTTACTCGTGCCGTTTCACTGATAGCATGTTATGGGCGTTTGGCAACGGGGGCGTGGTAGCAACACACAGTGTCTCAGCTAGTTATTTATAGAAGTGCGAAGATTTCGTTGTTTTTTTTTTTTTTGATTGCGTTATTTCTGTTATTTTACTCATTTCAAAGAGTTTACAGTATTGCAAATCCTATTATAACGTAAAATTGCGGTTTAGGGATTTTTAAATTTAGCTAAAAACGCTAAGAACATTGTTTGCAAACAAAATCCTAAGTTACATATATGATAATTAGGTTTTTAAAGTCTGAAGAATTTGTTTAGTACGAACTCACCACGTCCACTGTGATGGAGGTAATTTTGAGTATTTTTACTAAAACCGAAATACGTAAATATCCAACCTGCTACAATAATACTTTTTACCTTAATATTTTCGTTGAAATATTTTTTTAACAACAAAGTAAAAATAAATCCAAAATATATATCGAAGTCATATTTTTGCGCACTTTAATATGGGGGAAATGTTAAATAAACGCTATATTTTAAACTCTTTCGCAAATGTAGTATTAAAAAAATGTCGACAAAAATCGTACAAATAATCGTATAAATAATAGCTTAAATAAAAGGTATAAATGTCTCATTTGTAAATATTTATAAATCTTGTAAAATAAATTAATACTTTTTTATTTATAGGATCATAAGTGGTGAAATATTTTTCAAAACTCAAAAAAGCCAAAAATTCTTCTAAAAAAATTCGAACCAACCTGGAAAAGTCTTAATGATTTCTATTATCTAGAAAAAATACTTTATCGAACTAGCAATGTCGTTTTCAGCGCGCAAACTTTTTATCAAATTGTTTACCACTGTTATTAATTTGTTATTCACTTTTAAATAAAAAATACAATGAATAAAACATTTTGTTATTCACTACTATTTTATGAATAAAATGTTCGCAATTAATTTTTTATTCATTATTATTTTTTTATTCATTATTAATTTTTTATTCATTATAAATTTCGCATTCATTTCTAAGTTTTCATTCACTTTTGAATAATAACTTAAATGAAAAAAAATCTTGTTATTCACTTTTGAATAATGAACCAAATTAATAATAAATAAAAAATTCATAATGACTATAAAATTAATAATGAATAACACATGAATAGGCAATGAATCAAGAAAAAATAATGCACAAAAAATTAGTTATTGAAAAATTTGAAATTATTTTTGAATTGCATTCGTTGTAAACGGCATTCATATAAATTAAAAAAATAATTAATTATTCTGAATAACGAAAAAAAATAATTGAAATTAATTACTAATCAATTTCTTAAATATCAATGTGAATTAAAAATTTTATTTATAAACAATTTTGAATTCATTGGATGGATTTGTATGTCGTTATTCAGTTTTCCTTAAGATTCTGAATGTATATGCAGATTTTACTGCTCTGGCTGATTCAATCAAAAATAGTCAATATTAATAGCAAGCAGTGAATAAGAAAATCTGCTTCGCACAAAATAAGGAAATCATCATGAAAATAATGCAAACAAACAAAAAAATTTGTTGATGTCAAGCAGAGATCACAATTGCTTGGTTCCAACAACAACAACAATGGAAAAAACAAACCCACAATTACAACATAAAATTTCTCGACTCTCGCTAGCTATGAGAAACCATGCATGGTGATTTATGCTGTGAAGCATTGTGGAGTGACGAGAGAAAGAGCATTGCAGAGAGAATGTGCATGCAAACGTTGGAAACTTTTCTCTCAAGAAAGCTTTTTCATCGCGCTCACAAAAGCTTACGTATTGATCTGAAAAATATTTGTTACTTTTTGATGTTCTTCGTGGCGCATCTTTATACTATATAATCTTTGCTAAAGTAGACCATATGTGTGTGTATGTGCACAGTGCGCCATCGGTGCTTCGGTATAAGCTAAGCAGAGTTGATAACATTCTTCGAAATAAACTCTTCTAATAACAATTAAAAGTCTAATTTCAAAGTTTTGTGTTGCAATCCTTTTAATGGGAAAGATCACAAATTTCAAAGGCGCTATTTACGATCGGTTTCTCAATGGATGGTAGAAAAACTTCCCTTTATAACACTTAAGATATGTGATAAGAACATAAGATATGTGGCAAATGTAGAAACAAATTTCAAAAATTGAGCTTTTTCAATTTTAATTGTTATTAGATGAGTTTTTTTCGCAGAATTTTATCAACTTTGCTTAGCTTACACCGAAGCACCGATGACGCACTGTGCACATACACACACATATGGGCTACTTTAGTGAGTTCAGTTCTTGTTTCTTTCTCGCAAGCTCCTGTGTTGAGCATAAATATTAAACTTCTGTGAAGATAGCCCAAAATCTTCAGCCCAAGTTTTTGCCGAATTCGCCGCAAAACATATAAAAATATTGAATTCGCCGCAGTTACAAAAATGAGTTAAACATACATTTTTTAGCAAAAATGTATATTTAATTGATAAATTTGTCACCTCTTCTTCAAATTGCTATCAATCGTCCTTGGTATATACATCTTCGAACTAAAAACCTTGCAAAGGTAAATAAAAATTTTTTTCTAAAAACTTAAAAGTTATTATTTAAAATTAAAAGGTTCCATCCTGCATTTTAAGGCAGAAATGTATTTTGATGTGCCATATCGAATGGACCTATGCTCAAGTCCCGCTCTATCGTCCTTGGCACCTAAATTTAGGCTGAAGTGTAAAAAAATCGTGATTTTTTTATGAAAGTAAGAATTCCACACCCCAAAACTAGCCCCAAACATAAAAGTTCCATCCTGGATTTGAGATATATGATAGCTAATAGCAAACTTATGATTTTAGTCCTTAATCCCAAAATTGATATCTATCGTCCTTCATACCGTAAAATGGACTTGAAGTAAAATACTCAGTTCAGAAAAGAAAAAAAAATGTTTTTAAACCGAAAAACAATATAGAAGCCAAAAAGGTTCCACTCTCCATTTTTGTTTAAAAAATGCATTTTTATATGTTTAATTGAACGGCACTATGCTCAAATCCCGCTCTATCGTCCTTAGCACATAAATTTGGGCTGAAGTGTAAAAAAATCGTGATTTTTTTATGAAAGTAAGAATTAAACACCCTAAAACTAGCCCCAAACATAAAAGTTCCATCCTGGATTTGAGATATATGATAGCTGATAGCAAACTAATGATTTTAGTCCTTAATCCCAAAATTGCTATCTATCGTCCTTCATACCGTAAAATGGTCTTGAAGTAAAAAAATCAGTTTAGAAAAAAAATATTAATTTTTAAAACGAAAAAACCTATAGAAGCCAAAAAGGTTCCACTCTGCATTTTTGTTTGAAAAATGCATTTTTATGTGTAAAATCGAACGGCACTATGTTCAAGTCCCGTTCTATCGTCCTTGGCACCTAAATTTAGGCTGAAGTGTAAAAAAATCGTGATTTTTTATGAAAGTAAGACTTCCACACCCCAAAACTAGCCCCAAACATAAAAGTTCCATCCTAGAATTGAGATATATGATAGCTAATAGCAAACTTATGATTTTAGTCCTTAATCCCAAAATTGATATCTATCGTCCTTCATACCGTAAAATGGACTTGAAGTAAAATACTCAGTTCAGAAAAGAAAAAAAAAATGTTTTTAAACCGAAAAACAATATAGAAGCCAAAAAGGTTCCACTCAACATTTTTGTTTAAAAAATGCATTTTTATATGTTTAATTGAACGGCACTATGCTCAAGTCCCGCTCTATCGTCCTTAGCACCTAAATTTGGGCTGAAGTGTAAAAAAATCGTGATTTTTTTATGAAAGTAAGAATTAAACACCCCAAAACTAGCCCCAAACATAAAAGTTCCATCCTGGATTTGAGATATATGATAGCTGATAGCAAACTAATGATTTTAGTCCTTAATCCCAAAATTGCTATCTATCGTCCTTCATACCGTAAAATGGTCTTGAAGTAAAAAAATCAGTTTAGAAAAAAAATATTAATTTTTAAAACGAAAAAACCTATAGAAGCCAAAAAGGTTCCACTCTACATTTTTGTTTAAAAATGCATTTTTATGTGTTTAATTGAACGGCACTATGCTCAAGTCCCGCTCTATCGTCCTTGGCACCTAAATTTAGGCTGAAGTGTAAAAAAATCGTGATTTTTTATGAAAGTAAGAATTCTACACCCCAAAACTAGCCCCAACCATAAAAGTTCCATCCTGGATTTGAGATATATGATAGCTGATAACAAACTAATGATTTTAGCCCCTAATCCCAAAATTGCTATCTATCGTCCTTCATACCGTAAAATGGTCTTGAAGTAAAATACTCAGGTCAGAAAAGAAAAAAAAATGTTTTTAAACCGAAAAAAAATATAGAAGCCAAAAAGGTTCCACTCTGCATTTTTGTTTGAAAAATGCATTTTTATGTGTAAAATCGAACGGCACTACGCTCAAGTCCCGTTCTATCGTCCTTGGCACCTAAATTTAGGCTGAAGTGTAAAAAAATCGTGATTTTTTATGAAAGTAAGACTTCCACACCCCAAAACTAGCCCCAAACATAAAAGTTCCATCCTAGAATTGAGATATATGATAGCTAATAGCAAACTTATGATTTTAGTCCTTAATCCCAAAATTGATATCTATCGTCCTTCATACCGTAAAATGGACTTGAAGTAAAATACTCAGTTCAGAAAAGAAAAAAAAATGTTTTTAAACCGAAAAACAATATAGAAGCCAAAAAGGTTCCACTCAACATTTTTGTTTAAAAAATGCATTTTTATATGTTTAATTGAACGGCACTATGCTCAAGACCCGCTCTATCGTCCTTAGCACCTAAATTAGGGCTGAAGTGTAAAAAAATCGTGATTTTTTTATGAAAGTAAGAATTCCACACCCCAAAACTAGCCCCAAACATAAAAGTTCCATCCTGGATTTGAGATATATGATAGCTGATAACAAACTAATGATTTTAGCCCCTAATCCCAAAATTGATATCTATCGTCCTTCATACCGTAAAATGGACTTGAAGTAAAATACTCAGTTCAGAAAAGAAAAAAAAATGTTTTTAAACCGAAAAACAATATAGAAGCCAAAAAGGTTCCACTCAACATTTTTGTTTAAAAAATGCATTTTTATATGTTTAATTGAACGGCACTATGCTCAAGTCCCGCTCTATCGTCCTTGGCACCTAAATTTAGGCTGAAGTGTAAAAAAATCGTGATTTTTTATGAAAGTAAGAATTCCACACCCCAAAACTAGCCCCAACCATAAAAGTTCCATCCTGGATTTGAGATATATGATAGCTGATAACAAACTAATGATTTTAGTCCCTAATCCCAAAATTGCTATCTATCGTCCTTCATACCGTAAAATGGTCTTGAAGTAAAATACTCAGGTCAGAAAAGAAAAAAAAAATGTTTTTAAACCGAAAAAAAATATAGAAGCCAAAAAGGTTCCACTCTGCATTTTTGTTTAAAAAATGCATTTTTATGTGTAAAATCGAACGGCACTATGCTCAAGTCCCGTTCTATCGTCCTTGGCACCTAAATTTGGGCTGAAGTGCCCAAAAATTGTGATTTTTTTATGAAAGTAAGAATTCCACACCCCAAAACTAGCCCCAAACATAATAGTTCCATCCTGGATTTGAGATATATGATAGCTGATAGCAAACTAATGATTTTAGTCCTTAATCCCAAAATTGCTATCAATCGTCCTTCATACCGTAAAATGGTCTTGAAGTAAAATACTCAGTTCAGAAAAGAAAATAAAATGTTTTTAAACCGAAAAAAATATAGAAGCCAAAAAGGTTCCACTCTACATTTTTGTTCAAAAAATGCATTTTTATGTGTTCAATTGAACGGCACTATGCTCAAGTCCCGTTCTATCGTCCTTGGCACCTAAATTTAGGCTGAAGTGTAAAAAAATCGTGATTTTTTATGAAAGTAAGAATTCTACACCCCAAAACTAGCCCCAACCATAAAAGTTCCATCCTGGATTTGAGATATATGTTAGCTGATAACAAACTAATGATTTTAGTCCCTAATCCTAAAATTGCTATCTATCGTCCTTCATACCGTAAAATGGTCTTGAAGTAAAATACTCAGGTCAGAAAAGAAAAAAAAATGTTTTTAAACCGAAAAAAAATATAGAAGCCAAAAGGGTTCCACTCTGCATTTTTGTTTGAAAAATGCATTTTTATGTGTAAAATCGAACGGCACTATGTTCAAGTCCCGTTCTATCGTCCTTGGCACCTAAATTTAGGCTGAAGTGTAAAAAAATCGTGATTTTTTATGAAAGTAAGACTTCCACACCCCAAAACTAGCCCCAAACATAAAAGTTCCATCCCAGAATTGAGATATATGATAGCTAATAGCAAACTTATGATTTTAGTCCTTAATCCCAAAATTGATATCTATCGTCCTTCATACCGTAAAATGGACTTGAAGTAAAATACTCAGTTCAGAAAAGAAAAAAAAATGTTTTTAAACCGAAAAACAATATAGAAGCCAAAAAGGTTCCACTCAACATTTTTGTTTAAAAAATGCATTTTTATATGTTTAATTGAACGGCACTATGCTCAAGTCCCGCTCTATCGTCCTTAGCACCTAAATTTGGGCTGAAGTGTAAAAAAATCGTGATTTTTTTATGAAAGTAAGAATTAAACACCCCAAAACTAGCCCCAAACATAAAAGTTCCATCCTGGATTTGAGATATATGATAGCTGATAGCAAACTAATGATTTTAGTCCTTAATTCCAAAATTGCTATCTATCGTCCTTCATACCGTAAAATGGTCTTGAAGTAAAAAAATCAGTTTAGAAAAAAAATATTAATTTTTAAAACGAAAAAACCTATAGAAGCCAAAAAGGTTCCACTCTACATTTTTGTTTAAAAATGCATTTTTATGTGTTTAATTGAACGGCACTATGCTCAAGTCCCGCTCTATCGTCCTTGGCACCTAAATTTAGGCTGAAGTGTAAAAAAATCGTGATTTTTTATGAAAGTAAGAATTCCACACCCAAAAACTAGCCCCAAACATAAAAGTTCCATCCTGGATTTGAGATATATGATAGCTGATAGCAAACTAATGATTTTAGTCCTTAATCCCAAAATTGCTATCAATCGTCCTTCATACCGTAAAATGGTCTTGAAGTAAAATACTCAGTTCAGAAAAGAAAATAAAATGTTTTTAAACCGAAAAAAATGTAGAAGCCAAAAAGGTTCCACTCTACATTTTTGTTCAAAAAATGCATATTTATGTGTTTAATCGAACGGCACTATGCTCAAGTCCCGTTCTATCGCCCTTGGCACCTAAATTTGGGCTGAAGTGCCCAAAAATTGTGATTTTTTTATGAAAGTAAGAATTCCACACCCCAAAACTAGCCCCAAACATAAAAGTTCCATCCTAGAATTGAGTGGAACCTTTTTGGCTTCTATATTTTTTTTCGGTTTAAAAACATTTTTTTTTTCTTTTCTGAACTGAGTATTTTACTTCAAGACCATTTTACGGTATGAAGGACGATTGATAGCAATTTTGGGATTAAGGACTAAAATCATTAGTTTGCTATCAGCTATCATATATCTCAAATCCAGGATGGAACTTTTATGTTTGGGGCTAGTTTTGGGGTGTGGAAGTCTTACTTTCATAAAAAATCACGATTTTTTTACACTTCAGCCCAAATTAAGATAGCAAGGACGATAGAGCGGTACTTGAGCATAGTGCCGTTCGAATAAGTAATTAAAAATGCATTTTTTGAACAAAAATTTAGAGTGGAACCTATTTGGCTTCTATAGTTTTTTTAGTTTTAAAAAATAATTTTTTTTTTCTAAACAAATTTTTTTACTTCAAGACCATTTTACGGTATGAAGGACGATAGATAGCAATTTTGGGATTAAGGACTAAAATCATTAGTTTGTTATCAGCTATCACATATATCAAATCCAGGATGGAACTTTTTGTTTTGGGGCAAGTTATGGGGTGTGGAGATCTTACTTTCATAAAAAAATCATGATTTTTGGACACTTCAGCCCAAATTTAGGTGCCAAGGACGATAGAGCGGGACTTGAGCATAGTGCTAGTCAATGTACCACATTTAAATACATTTTCGAACAAAGATGTAGAATGGAACCTTTTCTCTTTCTTTACTTTTTTTCGTTTCAAAAAAATTTTAAATTCTGACTGTCATACAAAATTCTTTATTTTTTGCACTTCAGCCCAAATTTTACTATATAGGTTGTAATTTTGCATTATTTTACATATTTTCTTAATTATTTTCTTTTAAAAAAAATTATTTAGCTATTTTTTGCCACTTTAAATGCGTTGCGGCGAATTAAAATGTTTGGGTCGAGTTTTACGGCGAATTCAAAAGTTGGGCTGAGTTAAAAAATTTGGGATGAAGATTTTGGGCTAACTTCACACCGGTAATATTAAAGTAAGTTTACTTCGAAAATTATTTTAGTAGTGTTCCCATTGTCGTCCCAGGCAATAAATTATCATTAATTAATATATATTTTTTTCAAAGTTTTAAAAATGACTTTCACAAAAATATTTTTTTTAAACTTTTATGAAAAAAAAAATTACTTTAATATTTGAAAAATTTTAAAGTTTTATTATACAACATAAGCCTTTTGAAAATATCTTTAATATGAATCTAAAATCGTTGCTCTATCTCAAACTTCACCGAAGTTATGATCATATGAAAATCAGTCCTCAAGAAAAAAAAACCGAATTTTTCAATTTTTGAGTACCCGTAACTCAGTAACCACTCGAAAAAAACTACAAATTTATTTTCTAAATTATAGCCAACACTACGTGTATACAAAGTTTAAACCAAATCAGAGAGGGTCAGGTTGAGAGTGTTGTTGAAAAGCAATGTAATCACCCACCCGTAGGTTTAAACTAATTTCTAATTTATATTTTCAGTACACGTCTCTAACTCTATTTGACTATCCTTCTGCCGAATTTTTGTTAAGATCGGACATCTTTTGTGTGTACCTCCCATACAAAATCAGCTAAAATATTTATATAGGTCCAAAGGAGATGATACCCGTAGGCTTAAACCGATTTCGATTATTTTCAATACACGTCTCTTACTCTATTTGACTACCTTTCTGACGAATTTTTGTTAAGACCGGCCATCTTTTATGTTTACCTCCCATACAAAATCAAGTAAAATATTTATTTAGGTCCAAAGGAGATACCCGTAGGTTTACACTGATTTCGATTATATCCAGTACACATATCTAACTCTATTTGACTATCCTTTTGGCGAATTTTTGTTAAGATCGGTAATCTTTTGTATGTACCTCCCATACAAAATCAAGTCAAATATTATAATAGGTCCAAGGTAGGTACCCCTAGGGTCTCACCGATTTCGACCATATTGTAAATTTTTTTAGTTGGCTTAAACTAATTCAGCATAAAAAATTGCATTATCATAGGAGGAATCCTTCTATTTTTGACCATCGCTTATATAGAGACAGTTCACTGTGTGCCGGGCCAAAACTGTTTTAGGTAAAATATTTTTTTTTAAATAAATAACAATATTTTTGCGAAAAAAATCTTTGGCTCTCTGTTATAACTTTTGAATCCAAACCGAACCTGAACCTAAACTTTTTATTTTAATTGAGCTTCTGCTTTATACATAAAAACAATCGGACCACATTACATCATAATTTTTCCAAATCTTAGACTTAAGCACTAAGGCTTATGCACTATAAATAGAAAGAGAATTTTTTATCACAAAATACAACAATTCTAGGTGAGTCCAAGTAGTAAACAGACCTAAGAAAAATGACTCCATAGATCACATTCACGATTCTTTTAGATATCTTTCTATAAAAAAAATCATAACCTTTATATAATTTCTTAATATTCATTCCTTTCTTTAACTAAATTTCTATGTCTTAATATTATGCTGAAATATCTGAATACTTGCAAAAAGATACTACGTTATCTATAACTCATTGAAATTCATTGCTGCAGAAATTGAGTTTAAATTAAATTTTCTATTTTTTATTGAGATTTTATGAACTCGATTTTACTCAAATTCTTCATAGAAAAACTGTAACCTATCTGATGGTTACTATCTGTTCTTGAATCTCTTAAAGCATTTTAAATCATATATAGACTCAAGCATGTCTATTCGTTATGTAGTCAGCATTGGCTTCTCTAAGGCTTAGCGCTAATAATCTTTTTTTATGGCAAGTTCCCAAAACAATGGCAGTTGCAGTGTTCGAAGTCAAAGAGCATTCCTAATCATTCTGACACTCTGCATTCCAGGCGTTGTGCATTGTTCTGAGAATTGTGCAACACCTTGTCTGGTCTGCTTCTGCTTCAGTCAGTCATACACTAATTATAACGACGAACTAGACTACGAGTATTTTTCTTTGTTAAGGGACTGTCCTCAAACGTCGCTAACTTCTGTTGATATTACACTAGCTGATGTGTTAGAAAAGATAAATAATCTGAAGGACGATTATTCTCCAGGACCCGATGGCTTGCCTGCTATTGTTATAAAAAAATTCGCGGACGTGTTGGCTCATCCCCTATTGGCTCTTTTTCAACTTTCTATTTCTAATTCCGTTTTTCCTAAGTTGTGGAAGAGCTCATACATAATACCTCTGCATAAGAAAGGACCAAGAAACGCTATTTCCAATTACAGACCTATTGCAAAACTTTCATGTACTCCAAAAATGTTTAAAAAAGCATTATTTATGACATTCTCTTTTTCCATTGCAAATCTATTTTTCCTCCCAGCCAACACGGCTTCCTCAAAGGAAGATAGACTACCACTAACCTTGCAGAATTTGTTTCAAACGCTCTATGCTCGTTGGAAAGCGGGTACGAAGTTGATGTAGTGTCTACCGACTTTAGTAAAGCGTTCGACAAAATCTCACACACTATCATTCTTCTTAAGCTTAAAGCCTTTGGTTTTCCATCACTCTTTATATCTAGGATTAAATCATATCTCGAAGAACGCCGTTATAATGTCATCTTTAGATTTTCCAATTCAGATTCTTTTTCAGCTACCTCTGGTGTCCCACAAGGTAGTCACCTTGGTCCTTTGTTGTTTGTCTTAACAATCTCTGATGTAGATGGCATCATCAAAGAATCCAATCTCTCTGTGTATGCTGATGACATGAAAATCTATCGGCGCATACAAACTAACGACGATTCTCACTATCTTCAAGAAGATCTAGTCAGTTTTTCCACTTGGTGTCAAAAAAATCTTCTAGAGCTCAACGTTAGTAAATGTCAAGCTATCACATATTCACGCAAGCGTCTCCAGCTTCCCCCAAGAACATATTACTTACTCGGCAAGCCAGTTCCTCCTGTAAGCTTTTTAAATGACTTAGGTGTAATATGTGACAAGGAACTTAATTTTAGGTCTCATATTGATAATATCATTAGTAGAGCCAATTCTGCACTGGGTTTTGTGAAACACTGGTCCAGAGAATTCTCCAACCCTTACGTTACTAAATCTCTCTACCTTACCTTTGTTAGACCCATCCTCGAATATGCCAGCCAGGTTTGGTCTCCTATCTACAACATCCATTCTGTGCGAATCGAAGCCGTTCAACGAAGATTCATTAGGTTCGCACTACGCGGTCTTCCCGGTTCTGACAGTTTCAACTTACCTCCTTATGCAGACCGCCTGAAGTTGATTAACATGCAATCTCTTGCAAAACGAAGAGAAGTTGCAGATGTACTCTTCATTCATCAACTTGTATGCGGTACCATTAACTGCCCTGCACTACTCCAATTAATATCCTTTAATACCAACCCACGTAACCTTAGGTCTATTCCTCTCTTCCACCTCAACTTCCATCGTACCGACTATGGTTGCAGTGAACCTGTAACCAGGATGCTTCGTGTAACTAACAATTTGATCAGCGATTTTGATTTTCATCTGAGCAGATCTCGACTCCGAAATGCCCTTCTAAACTCCAACGCCACTTCTTCTTAACTCCAACGCCATTTTTCCCCTGTATAATTTTTTTCTTACAATTAAGATATGATACATATTCCCTGTTAATTATTGTAAGTTCCCTTTATTTCTCTCCGTATTTCCCTTTTGACGTGTTCTTATAATTACGTTTTTCTGGTGGGCGGATTACGCCCACCACGAATTGGATATCTTTCGAACACTAAAACAAGGGAAGGAGAGAAAAAAAAATAAATAAATAAACCCTGTTAGAATAAGTTAAGACCTTGTTAGAACAAGATTAGTTCTTAGTTAATCAGCTTGTATTAAGCTTAACGAATAAATAAATAAATATAAACGTCACGTAGTCAGCATTGGCTTCTCTAAGGCTTAGCGCTAATAATCTTTTTTTATGGCAAGTTCCCAAAACAACGGCAGTTGCAGTGTTCAACGGCAAGTCAAAGAGCATTCCTAAGCATTCTGACACTCTGCATTCCAGGCGTTGTGCATTGTTCTGAGAATTGTGCAACACCTTGTCTGGTCTGCTTCTTCTTCTATTAACATATTTTTTAAATTCTTGTTGGTTTTAATTATCACGAACAAAAGTTCAAAATATTTCTGAATGCTTTCCCAAGACGCATACCACACACATTAACTGAGACTGTAAGACACTGCTGAGGTTGGGAATCTTCGACTTTATTGGCTTTAATCTTGAGCATAACAGATATTTCATTCAAAGTTTTCAGGTAATATTTTTAAATAAAGAGATAGATTTTTACATTTGGTATTTGAGTTATGAAATTTTTGATCTGAGACTTTAGGTTCAAGGTTCGAAAGTTAAGAAATGAGAAATTTCTTGTTATATTTTAAGATATGGAAATTTATAAAAATAATGATTGTTAATTTCTACTAGAAGATTTTTAATCGTATTAAAAAGTAGTCGTGAGTAACGCTGCGCTGCGCTGCGCTGCGCTGCGTTGTGCTTTAGAGTTAAAGCACTGCGTTACTGCGCTAGTACACTTGCTTTAAAAAAGTAACGCAATAGCGCAGTAATACACATAGCACACTTTAGAAAAATGAGGAAATATTTATTCAGAGAGCAAAATTTGCACAAATTTTACAACGCCTCAAACATAGCGATGTTCGAAATATAAAAATATTCGAAGCGAGCATTGTTAGTTTATTTAAATATGGAAAGGTAGTTGCGGGAAAGCTTATGTTTAACATGAGTTTGGAGAGCGTTTGATTGTTATGATGCTTTGCCATTCATGAAATGGTTTTTATGGTTATATGTATCAATATTTAAACTTGTTCGTATATACTTCGTGTTCGTATATAATATTTAAACGTGTTCATAAGCGTTTAAGCAAACGCAAGCAGCGTTGCTGTATGTTTTTGCGTTGAAGATGAATATTGCGTTAATAGTTAAAAGTAACGCAGTATCGCAAAACCGCACCAAAATATATTTGCTTCATGCTTATTTTTGTTCTTTAGATTTGCATGCTTTCTAGATACATGAAATTAAATTATCATCCAACTTGTCTTGCGTACCGAAAATGTGTTTGTGTATCTGTGTGATTGCTCACATTAACCTTGAACTAAATACAGTTTGACTGCATGATTGAAGTATAAAGTTGGTTAATTTTTAATGAATGCTAAAAATATGGTCTTTGTTTAGTAATGTTTTATATTAATTAATAACCTATTGTTTAAGTAATTTTACATCAATTTATGAGCAATATGAGTTCTTTAAATTAGATATATTATTTCAGGATAAGTTATAAGATTCCATTTATTTTTTCTAAGTGGAGACAACTGGCGCTCAAGACAAGACACCGCAAAACTCACCGCATTCAACAAATTGACCACATAAAGCAATGCGTTATCAAACTAAAACAACGTCGTGTGCAGATCAAAATCGTGTTAATATAGATATCAAAGCATTTTAAACTACTATGTCAGTTGTGTTAACGCATTGCGCTGATACAGTAAAATGCGCTTGGGTTGGTGTATCAACGCAGCATTTTTTGATGCGTTACCCATATCTTGTAAAAAGGGCATAGTTTGAGTTTTGGTATTTGAGATTTTGGATTTTAGATTTGCTACTGGAGATTTTGTATTTGAAATTTGAGGTCTTAGATTTGAGGCTTGAGATTTAAGATTTGAGATTCGAGATTTGAAATTTTGGATTTCATAATTCATATTTGGATTTTTAGAATTGAGATTTTTAATTTAAAAATTGAGATTTATGATTTGGGATTTGAGATTCGAGATCTACACAGTCAAGCAAATAGGCTATCAGTTTACACTCAAGCGTAACTTTCTCAATTAAAGCAATATTTTGCTAAAATTGAACAAATTTAAGATACATGATTTTAAGGAAAAAATACTCACTTCAAGCAACATTTGCTTAAAATGTTTACTAGAAATGAGAAAAATTTACTTCATTCAAGTAAAAATTGGCTGAAAACTAAAATAATTTGCTAGATTTGAGGAATTTATGAGAATAATTTGCTTGATTCAAATAAACAATTTGCTGAAAACTAGAATAATTTCCTTGGTTTGAGAAATTTATTTTCCTTGAATTGAGGACAATTTGCTTGATTCAAGTAAACAATTTAATGAAAACTAAAGTAAATGACTTCATTTGAGAAATTTTTTTTTAATAAATAATTTTACTATATATATTATTATATAAATAATAATTAGATAATATAATATAATATATAAATAATATTTTAAAAATAATAATACTAGAATAATTAGCTCCATTTGCACAAAGCAACAACACTTTCGAATGCTTTGTTGGCACACATTGGCGACAGTGATCTTGAACGCAGCGACAGTGATTTTGTTGCCTAGAGAATCTTTTACAACAACTTCAAGATTTTCATGATTGATGTAATTCGCTGAATTGTTCGAAGGAGACAACTCTGCGTTTGCTTAAATTAAGAAAATATTTTCTTGATTCAAGTCTTGTTCCAGGTTCTAGAACCAAGTATTTTATACTTTGCTGCTGTTTCAAGCTGTTGTTTATTTTGCTCAATTTGAGCAATAAATGCTCATTATAATTTTTTTATCTTAATTTTAGTTTTTAATGCTTGATTTGAGCAAATGAGACTTAATTTTAAATTATCTTATATCAAGCAAAATATTTGCTTAATATAAGAATATTATTTCCCTCCATGTATGGTTTGGAATTCGAGATTTCATAATTGAGATATTGGATTTTAGATTTGGCTTTTGATATTTGCGGTTACAGATTGAGATCTAAGATTTTTGATAGTTGCGACTTAGGCTTTGATATTTGAAATTTTAGAATTGGGAATTGTAATTTGTAAAACTAATAATTGATAATTCCTACTAGACTAGATATTAAAATCGTAGTGAAAAAGTCATAGATTGAGTTTTGAGATTTGAGTTTTGAATTTTAATTTGCAAATTTCAGTTTATGTGTTTAACGTTTGAGGCTTGAGGTTCAAGATTTTAGATTTCAAATTTTGATTTTAAATTTTATATTTGCGATTTGAGATTTTGTGTTTGAAATTCAAGGTTTAAGATTTATGATTTGAGATTTGAAATTTAAAATTAGTTAATCGAGTTTTTAAAATTTTAGTTTTTGGAACTTAGATTTGATATTTGAGGATTGAGCTTTGATATTTGAAATTTGAAATTTGAGAGTAAAGATTTGAGATTTTAGATTCGATATTGGAGACTTGGGTTTTAATATTAAAGATTCAATTTTTGGAATTTGTAATTTCAGAATAGTAATATGATAACTATAATTTGGGAATTGAGGTACAAGATATGAAATTAAATACAAATTATGATTCGGAATTCTTACTAAAATATTTGAAATTGTAGTAAGAAGGTTATAAATTAAGTTTTGAGATTTGATATTTGAGATTTTGGCTTTAAGATTTGTGATTCGATATTTGAAGTCTGATATTAGAGATTGCAGAATTGACAGTTGAAATTTGGTATTTGAGACGTATGCTTAAATATTTGAGATTTGATGTGATAATTAAAGATTTGATATCTGGGATTTTGAATTTTTAGATTTAATATTACATGTCTGAGATTTTGGATCTTAGATATACGATTTAAGTTTTTAGATTTGGTATTTAAATTTGAAGTTTTAGATTTGGGATTTGGTATTTAAGATTTGAGATTTGGTATTTCAAATTTAACATTTTAAATTTATGAATTGATATTCGATATTTTAGACTTTGGATTTGATATTTGACATTAAAGATTTGGGAATTAAGATTTGAGATTTCAGAGTGTAATTCGAGAATCGTATTGTAAGAGTTGAGGTTTGGGGTATAAGACTCCAAAAAAAATGATTGATTAGTATTACAGGGTGCGTCATATTTTATGTTGGTGCGTAAACATTGAATGGTTGACACTGAATCTGATTTTTGGAGACAAATTTTGATGACCAATGAAGCCATTTCTAACTCTCTGGCGCCTTTCACAAGCAAAATTGGAGATTTTTGGGTCTCCGTTCCCCACCCAAGATCCATGATACATAATTGCATGCCCAAAATGTGAATATTTGGACCGGCGTCAAAACAATCATTGAGCCAGTTTTCTTCAGAGAAGGCTAAACAGTTGATGGATGTTGGCTCGTTCTATATGCCCACAAATGTGTGGTCTAGACAGTTACTGGTTTCAACAAGGCGGTGCGCCATGTCATATTGCGAATCGAACAATGCAGTTTCTGCAACGAAAATTCCCTGGATTTTCACGAGATGTCTAAAAATTGTGGCATTGACTGGCAACCCATATCTGCAGATGTGACCACTCCGGACTTCTTATTGTGCGGTTATTTAAAAAGCAAAGTGTACGCCAGCAAGCCTCAGATTAATGCCGAAATCATCGCTATATCGTAAGGATGGGAGGATGGGAAACACAGCAAAAAGGGCACATTTTGCTATGGCTAATAGAGGCATCCACTTCATCGATGTTGCATTCAAAAACTAGTCCAAATAAATTGTAAAGGACCAAATTATTTAAAAAAAGCTCATATATAGAAATCGATTGTTTTTTAAGTTATCTAATATTCACATACCGACATAAGAGAGAGATGGCGCACCTTGCAGTTAAATATTTTTTATCGTAGTACACACTTGAACTTACATATTTTATTGAAAATTATAATACTAACCATAGTATTGCCAAAGAGTTTTAACTTCTGTTAAGATCTAAGCAAAAGTTTGAAAACATGTTTAATCTGACCCTAGTTTATTATTATCACTTATTTTATCTGAGTATTTTATGCTTTTTTGGGTACAAATGACCTAACTTGACCCTGAGCATTTTGACAAATTCAAACGTTAAACCTTCTAAGGTATCATTTTCAAACATAAATCATTATCTTCTACAATTTGTCTTTGTTCGCATTGAACTGGTATTCAAAATCTCAAAATGCGATTTAACCAAAAATTATTCAGATATTTGAGACTAGTGTTTTGCCACCATCATATTTTATACATTTTTGTTATTCTAGTGTTATTTTGTAGTTGAGCTGGTAACAATTCGAAAGTGTCTTCCTTGCTACGTGCCTGTTTCCACTCAACGTCTCCCCTACTCCTAATCCACTGCTTTTGAACTCCATTGGATTTTATACTCTGTTTTTAGGGTACTACGTTTGATTTTTAATCTTGATTTCATGTTTCGTCTTTTTTTTTTTTCTTATTTTTCTTATTTTTGTTTGTTTTTTATTGACCTCTTCAGTTGCGCGTCGTAAAAATGTTAATTTTGCCTACCTTCGGCTACCTAACTTTGCTGTGATGAACTTTAACCTTTGCTTGCAACACTGCTTGGCTGTGTATTTTTTTTCTTCCTCTTTTCAATTGTTGTAGGTTTCTTGTTACTGCGGTAGTCGTTGTTCATTTTATTTATAATTCTATAGTTTATGTGGAGAATATTCTATTTTTTTTCTCTTCGTTGCATTCAAATTTGTATAGAGTCGCATGTTTGTTTCTTTTGAGCCGTATTAATGGAATTTCTTTGTTATTTTACTTGATACTGGTTTGTTTCATTGCAACTGTTTTCAAACATAGGGAAAGTTAAAAGCAATTTCAGATTAGGTCATTTGTTATAGAGACAAAAACTTGTTTTGTTAAGGTGGAAAATCAAATAGTTTCATAAAAACGCAAGAGGTTCTTAGAATGTTTCATAAAATTGTAAGTTTGATATTTTAAATATCTTTGTAATCATTTTTTTATCTCATCAAATTATTAAATATTGTAACTTCAAAGATATAAATAATTTCTTCATTAAATACTTCTGTCTCAAACTTAAGATGCATGACAAAGATATCGCTATTAAAACTCCCAAATAACGCAAGTTAATAGAAAGTTAATCTTCTATAGGATTTATCTACCAGGTATTAGAAAACAAATAGTAAAATGATGCCCACCCACATATAAACGTCGTTATGTTCAATACAAAAAATCATCAAACCACAAAAGATGTTAATCCACTCAACAATAAATAAAGTTGACAGCAAGATTCACAGATATTCAATCAAGCAAAGAGAAACAAGCCAGCCACTCGTGCACTCATACACACCCACATATTCAAATGCACAAGTACCCAGTAGATTTAGTCTTGAAGAAATCTCAAATGAATCATGCACGATTTTTCCTGATACCTGATGAAACATGCTGATTTTACCATACTTTTCATTGACGTAAATTTCATATAAATGTTCCAAATTCGTGTAAGAAAGCCATCAGATATGTAGGGATTTATCATGCACGAACCAAATATGGAATTTTAAAGAAGTTTCGTTAACGAAAAATAGACAAAAACTTAAAGAAATTTTCGTTAACGAATTGAAAATCAAAACGTTTAAGAAAATTCGTAAAAGAATGATATACCGAAACGTTGAAGACGTTTCGATCAATTGAAAAAATTAACCGAAAATCATTTGTTTTTTTTTATATCCTGTATATCCTGAAGATGTCGCTCAGGAAAAAAATGTTTGCCATTTTTGAAATCTACACCTCAAAAAACATTAAAAGTAGTACATAGTTAGGTTAGGTTAAAGTGGCTGCCTCAATTGAGACACTCTGAAATTGAGGGCAATTAGGCCCATTGTGGTACCACAGGGTTGATTTCCCTTCTCTGATTAAACCAATTTGAGCTGTTGACAAAGCTTTAAATTCGGTATACCGACAATTCCGAGAGTTCTTCAAGGTCCTTGAAAAAACCAGTTGTTTAAGTACAGAAATTTTTTTGGGCCAGCGCTGGTCAAGTGCAGAGGAAATGTTCTGTAGATTCTTCCTCTTCTTCATCTCTACAGCTTCTGCAGAAGTCGTTGTGGGCTATGTTTAACAAAGTACATAAGTAGTACATAAAAACAGGTTAAATAATTTCGATGAGCGGATAATTAAACTATGAGAAATCATTAAACGAGGAAATCTAATAATTTTTTCTTAAAATGAAAATTTTGTTCAACAGGTGTCAGATGTTCGCAAAAATGAATTTATGCATGTAAAGAGGATAATCCTAGAATTCATGTCTTGTATACCGTCCATTGTTCCTCTTAGGTCCTTACTTTTTAGGCTCACCTAAAGCTCAAAAATTGTGAAAAATAAGAGTTAATTCCATGTAGTTACAACAAACGATTTTAAAATTTTGGCACTATTGATTATTAGATCCCATAGGTATCCTGTTTGCATTTAGAAAAAAACCGCAACCAAAAATCTCCAGTAGTTTAAACACAGGATCATTCCAAAGTTTCTTAAAAAACTAAATATAAAAAACTTGCGCAGATAACAAATAAGTTCGAAATTTCGAACCTTATATCTCAAAAAGTATTATACATAGATACTAGGGAGTCCAATTCCGGAAGCTTTTTTCGACCCCGAAATTATCGGGATTGAAAATCTCAATCCCGGGATTCCAGGATTAGTTCGGGATTGAAAGCTTTAAGAAATAAATAATTCAAAACATTTTTAATACAATTTTTTTTAAATATTTATTACTTCAAACTAAAAAATGTAAATTAATTCATTTATAAAGCAACAAAACAAAACACAACACATTAAGGGTATTCACAATTGCATTGTTTTCAGTGTAGTTAAAAAACCCAGTATAATTGATAACACACACTTTTCCAAGTGGTTTTTATATTTTTTTGTTGTTTTACATGAAATCTCTAAAAACCAAAAGTGTGGTAATTTCAAGTAGCCCAATGATATGTTTGACGAACGTGGTTTCTAAGGTTCCATAAGCAACTAATCGGCTGCCAGTTATTTTTTAATTGCAAAAATGGAAAAGCTCAAAATGCTAGTTAAACTTTTTTACGCCATCTATAGTAATAAAACTCATTTTCTGTGTGTTTGTTTGTTTGACCTTTATATAAATCTAAACGGCTGAACGGATTTCGCTCAAACTAGGCATACATATTAAGTGCATCCCAACTTAAAACGTAACAAACTTAGTTTTTGCCACGCCCCTCCAAAATTTTTAACTAACGGTAATTTTGTATTATGTTTTTTGTGTATTTAATTTTAAAAAATTTTTATTATTTTGACATCGAAAACACTCACATATACTTAAAATTGTAGATATTTTCAGTACAACGACTTTTTCATAAAACATCGTTACCTAACAATGAGAACTTTTTTTTTAAAAAAAAGATCAAAAAACCAAGGCATGCGCCTTATACAAACAAGGTTTGTTCTTTGACCTGAAAGGAAAGGGATAGATTATTTAGAGGAATTGATTGGAACCATACGTGAATTATTGATTAGGCGAAACAACCGTGAAAGACAATTTGAATTGCTTTAAACCCAGGCTAGTGTTATGCCTTAACCTCGGCAACTTAAAACTAAGGCCCCTATTATGTAAAATAACTCAACTTAAGTTGACTAGATTCAACTAAATTTTTTTCATATAACGTATTACATTTATTTTAGTTGAACCATGTAGTTTGCCTTAATCTTTTAAGAATTTTCAAACAACATAGTTCAACTGGAATGTATGTAATAAATTATGAGAAAAAAAATTAGTTGAATCTAGTCAACTTAAGTTGAGTTGTAATACATAATAGGGGCCTACGTTTTGTTTAAAAATTCTCTATGTCCATTGAACGCCCCCATTTATCTCTAAGAATGATATTTTGTGTCTAGAGTAATTACAAACATTTTGGTTTATAAAAAACCTCCTTATAGTAATCTACTTAGTTTTTTGCTTCCCCACCCCCCGCCCTCCTCCTGTTAAATTTGCTTTGTTGTGATATCTCTATTTCTTCTCACTATTGTGTCATCGTTGTCACTCAGTTATTTTTCAATTGTACTTTAGATTTTGTATTTATGTCACCATTTCATCGAAAAGATGACCGTGAATAAAATGCTGTAAAAGTTAATATTTTTATGTAATCAGTTTCAGCTATATGGCAATATAATAAAACATTTGGTCAATTTTTTCTGTAGGACTAACGGCCGAAAAAATAATTTTGCTCTGTATCGACTATATTCCGTTCATTTATAAACCATACCAACGCAATACATAAATATCAAACCAGTGTGCTTTTGTCACGCTTCATGCTGATACGTTCATATCGCCTTTGGCGAGCACCAAATCGAAATTGCAAAACATTTAGATGGGAACAAAAAGGAACAAAATGTAACATTAAAGACCACACATTTTAGCTCCTGGAAGAAGTGCAAGACAACATTGTTTCATTATTTCGATTTTAGTCGTTTATTTTATTCCACTTTTTCGATATGGTTCTTTTATTTAGGTGTTTTCATTGCCAACTTCGGTAATTTTTGAAGAAATGCAGACCTACCTTGAAACTCACTTTGAAATAAGTGTAACGTTAAAGACCACACATTTTGACTCCTACAAGTGCAAGACAACATTTTTTACTTGATCCCTCTTCTTTGATATAGTCCTTCAATTTAGGTTTTTTCATTCCCAATTTCACTTATTTCTTTTTAAAAGCAGATCTACCTCGAAACGCACTTCTAAAAAATAAAGTTAAAGACCACATAAAAATGGTTATATTTTCGTATATAAAAAAAATTGACAAACAACAAAAGTTAGAAGAAAAGTTTGTTTACATAAAATGCAAGTCTTGAGGCCTACTTTCATATACGCATACGACATTTTTTGGTTTCATGAAATATTTTCAATACATTTGCAGAAATATGCGTTCGAATGTAACTTTAAAGAGAAAAAAATTGACCACACGTGCATCTGATTATCAAAATTATTTCATTGGTTCTGCTCTGTGTTTTGAATTCACAGATAGATTTCGCCGCATTAGTAAGTACTGTAGGTATTTACAAACTATTCACCTTGCCACCACAAGTTTGGCTGGCTCAATTTTAGTACAACGACTTTTTCATAAAACATCGATAACTAAGAATGAGAAAAAAATTATATGAAAATCAAAGTTTTGACTTTCGATGCAAATATCTCCGCTATTTTTCAATATATTTCATTAAAAGTTTTTTTTATTAAAGTTTAATGTATTTTTTAATATAAATTTTTTTTGTATCGTCGCTTGAGAAAATAAATGTCGTATGTAAAAATTTTCACTTTTGAGATTATTGAGAACAAGGGGCTATTATTCAAAATCTAGCGGAGCAATATTCTTCTAGAATATCTAGAATCTAGAATTTCAGATATATTTGCGGACACATTTCACAATAGGCTACGAAATTTTTGTGGGCTTACCACTATTTTTTTTTTAATTTATAGTCTCTTTTTCTCAATAATCTCAAAAGTGAAAATTTTCACATACGACATTTATTTTCTCAAGCGACGATATGTTAAAATGTCCATATCTCCAGAACCCATTGGGTCCCACCATAATTTTTATATTGTGGAAAAGGTAATTTTTTTAGCTTTAAGAGACGACCCCTTCTTCGAATTCAACACCAAAATTTCATAAAACTATTTTTGGATTAAAGCCGGTTCATTTACCTTTCTAACGGTATCTCAAACTAAAAATTCAACACGTTTTTCATTATTCCAGAATTTTAAAAAACATTTAACCGAGAAGTGTTCTGATTCCATGATAGTTGGAGAAATAGTTGCACGATAATCATAAGCAATTTGTAAGTTTCAATCACGATTGCGTTCACCATAAAACAAAACTATTTCCTTAGTCAGAATATCTGGCAATTTTCAAATACATAGCTGACTTCGCGATGTTGCAAATTCTTCTAAAACTTTGCAAAGTCTTTGCTCCAGTGATTCCCACTCATCGTCCTAACAATCTTTTTCAGTCTCAATGAAAGGTTTTCCTAATTCTATATTCATATCAACTTAAATTGAAATGGTTGCATTTATATGAATATTTGTAATAGAATTTTTTTTATATGGAATCCCTTGATCCCGGAAAGAAAATCCGGGCTTAAATTGTCCGGGATGGATACATAAAAAACTATTGCAAATTTGAAAAGCTTGTACAATTTTCATTTAGAATACAAAAAAGTTCAAAAAATTTGGAGTTATGCATTATAGTTTTGAGTGCTCAAACGGTCGTTCGAAACACAGTGCGCCGCAAGATAGACGCACAAGACAAATTACTTTTTTTTTGCTACTTAACATTATATTTTGTATGAAATTTTTTTTAAGTCCAGCTCAAGCAGAAAGTTACTTTAATAAATCATTATGAAAAATTCGTCAATGATACCGCTTCCTACTGGGTAGCTTAAAACTCTATCTCTCTAGAGCCAAACCTCAACTAAGATAGACCCATAAGAAAATGCAAGCTAATCTCATGCAATAATCACGATAAATTCAAATATATTACCTCCCCACATGTTTAATAGAAATAAAATAAAAAATATATTATTTATTTGAATTAAAAACCGAATTAATCTGGGTCACATCAACTCACAGCACAACGGCAGAGGTTAACGTGGCGTAGCGGTGAAACTTTGTGCGTTGTTACGGTTGAACAATTATTTGAATGAATATCTTTTCGGTGCTATTTTCTCGTTTTGCTGTTAGCAGATTTTATCACAACAGAAAAAATGTATCGCATAACAGCGACGTTCTAAAAAATTAAAACATTTTCAAGTGGGCGTGGAATAAGCCATTTGCCAAACATTTGCGAACTATTTCAATTAATCTTAATTTCCAGACAAATGCAAAAATTTTTTGAAAGATTTTCTTGATTAAAAGTATCTAAAGTGGAACACAAAAACAACACGTAAAAAGATGTTATAAAAAGTATGACATGGTTGACGCATTTTATGACAGCGCTACTGTTGATTACCAGATTGTTTCTTGCTGGAAGATATTTAGCTCTCGCGGTGGTCCCCACGTTGTGCGTCTTGTTTTAATTTTAATCAATGCACCAGAAATTGTGCGCTTATTGTTGTTGTTATTGCTGTTATTTGTTGCGCACAAATATTGCATATTTCGTTGTTTAAGAAAATTTGCATTCATCATAAAGAAATTTTATTTAAAACCTATAAAAATATTTATTCGTTTTTTAGCTGATGCTGGTTTTTGCACTTAAAAATATTTTCTTATTGTTTGCTAAAAGAAAAATGTACAGAAGTTTAGAAAACTGGAGATGAGTACAAGAACGCAGATAGAGAAAATATGTATCTATCTAGTAGAAACAGTATCTAATAGGACTCATAAGCCTCACAAGGGTTATTCTTCAAGGAAAAAACGCGTGTTGATCTTACTGCTGTATAATTTAGAGTGTCTATATTTTATTTAAACAAGAATGTAAGAAAAAGATAATGAAACAATTGACAACTAAATAACGTTAGTTGCATAAAGCCTTATTAACATAAGTAATACAAAGCCTAGCTTACAACAATTATTCTATGAAAAAAATTATTACACTTGAGCAGGCCCGTAGACAAGGGAGATTTGAGGGGTTAAACCCCCTCCCCCTTAGGGTCTAGAAAGTATCAAAATCTAATATATTAGCATTAAGGCAACTACAACTCAACAGCGTAAAAAGTTGCAATCCACTACAGTTTTGAACTAAATTGAGACCTATGCTTTCCGATCATAGATAATTATAAGGACTTCGGCATAGATTGCTATTTTATGTTCGGGCAGGGTTACGATGATGCGGCTGTCATGAATGGTACACTACAAGGAGCACAAGCGTATGCAGCAGAAGAAGAGCTCTTCTTCACTTACACAAAAAGAATCATCACTTACACTTTGATCAGGAGAAGTTTCAATTGTTGATTTAGGTACATTTTTAGTATCCGAAATTGGATTATTATCAGAAGGACTGGTATTTAAATTAGAATAAGTTACAATCAAAGATACTACAGGATGATGTAATTAAGGCTTAAGACAAAGCAACAGAATTTCGAAATATCACAATATCGCCTCTTGCATTTTAACTTATAAAAACAATATAAACTTTTGATTTTGCAACTGCTATTTATGTGGTCGCAGTTCCAACTAAATACATTTGTGATCAAGATTGTCCATTCACGTTCTTAGTTGTTTTTTCCCAAAAATTAATAATTTATGAGTAAGTTCTCTTGCTGAGGTCATTTTGGCAACTGAATCAAATTTCAAAAATTGGATGATGCAATATTGATAGACAAAAAATAAGCTTCATATTGATATACATAATTTGATGCTACAATTATTTTTGATGTGATAACATGCAATTTTTTGCGACTAGTTTTTTTCGTATACACACCTTATTTTAAAATATTTAAAATTACTATATAAATTAGTACTGAATTTTTTTAAACGAAAATCAAAAATATTTTTTAAAATTATTGAAATCATTTTTCATAATAAATATAGTTTTCTTTTAATATCTTATGGTTTTTTTTTTATTTTAGTGTTTGTAATGCCCAAACACAGGCACTTTGAGGATTTTTGAAAAAACATCAAGTTTCAACAGCTAAAACTTTTTGATCCGAGTCTTATTGTTTGTAATTTTTTCTTCAGAAAATAGCTAAAGACTATGCTATAGCACCTCGTTACGTCGATTTTTTTTTAAATTTTGCATTTTCGTATTTTTGGGGATTCTGGAATTTTGGTGTCTGTTCAAAGAGCTTATTTCGATATTGTATGATGTTGAAGAAAACTGAAAAAAGTCCAGTTTTTGTTGTGCTTACCCTTCTGAGACCAACAGCTAATACAACCCCAACAACACTCAGCTCGTACGCCTGAATATTTTTTAATATCAACACTTTCAACTTATATTTATGTTAAGAAATCGATGTTTTTGATACAATTAAGTTTATTGTGTTCTTAAAGCTTGAAATTTAATTTTTAAGGACGCGTTCATACTATTTTTTCAGAGCTGAGAGGCTTTGTTGAAAAGTGCTTTGTGTATAAACAAATGGAATAGCTCAGTGTTTAAAGTGCAAGCTGACTCCAAGCATAAAGCTACTTTTTAAATGGTTTTCAGCGCTTATATCTCCATCTCGCTTGCTCACACAAGCAGAGAAGTTTGCTCGCACTATAAACACCAATAAGCTCAAAAAGCTACTTTGAGAAACGTAGAATAAGTATTCACTATGATCAAAAAAAGCTCAAGGAAGCTGCTTTATGAACCAGCTTCAGCCAAAGCGCCCACTATGAACGCAGCCTGAGAAATGAAATTTAATGCTTTAAGAATAAAACAAAATTTGTTGCATCAAAAACATTGGTTTCTTAATATAAATAAAAGTTAAAAGTGTTTATACTAAAAAATATTCATGCGTACGAACTGAGTGTTGTTGGGGTAGTATATGATTAAGGCATGGATAAAAAATTTTGGTGGTTTTAAAGTTATAGAGATTTCAAATTTAAAAATATGTCCTTTTGTGCAGTCACTGAAGAAATAGGTTTTTAAGCATTTTATAAAAGGAACACAGCAATAAAATATACTTAAGAAGTATTCACAGAAATAATTAACTCACTCAACACGTAAGTGCCCATGTCGAGCTAAATACGTTCACATTCTTCTTCAGTTGCTCATTGTAGAAGTGAGGATTCATTTAGGACTTTCATTAATTGAATAATCAGTTTCTTACCTTAAAGAGGATTTGTAATTGAGTCTTTAAAAAAAATTTGATAAGACCATTTTATTAAATATTGTACAAAAATTAAAACCTTGTTTGGAAATTCGTCCCTTTTGTTCAAATATCTTCAAAAACAATTTTTCAGTATGCATATTTAGGCTCTTTTGAGCAGAAACATTAACTTTTATGCACAAAATATTGGAAAAATTTAGCCATATTAAAAACAGTTTTTTTTCATAATTGTTTAATAGGAACTTTTGAACAGACACTCCTCATTTGTATTAAGTGTTGTATCACAAAATATTTCAACAACATTTCATTGCAATTTCTCAAATTCGGATTTTTACAATTTTTTTATTGAAACAAGAAATAAAATAACATTTTTCGAAAAGTAAAATATCACAACTCTGGTACTTTTAATCTGATTTTTTTGTTTGTTACTCATTTTAAAGAACAATTACATTTAAAACGAAATGCATACGTGTTTTCTTAAAAAATTTACTTCAAGAGATGTTTTGAACTCTTGTAAAACGCTTCTCCATTTATTGGTCTCTTGAGCTAGTTTTAAAAGTCTATCAATCGGCACGAAACTTTATAGATTTTATTTTTATATAAAATCAACTATTTTTAGTCTATAGGCTTTTATTTTTATATAAAATCGACTATTTTTAGTCTATAGGCCTCTATTCAGCTCTCAAGTAATTACTTAAGAAATATTTGAATATATTTCTTAAGTAAAAAAAAGTAGTATGAAAGCAAATTTGACATCTCACAAAAATAAATAATTTATTTTTATTTTGGCAGAATATTTTTTCAAAAAAAATCAGTCGAGCCGTTAGCTGATTTTTTGGTTTATTTGAATAGTGATCAGAGATTCGAATGAGAACATTCATAATTTTTGCCATTCGAATAACAATCGCCATCAGCTACAACCGCACACAAAAATGAATGCATTCATATTTCTCAAGCTCGTAAACAACGGTTTGAGAATGAATACGAAGGCAGCATTCAGACAATGAAGACATTCGGACGCTTCGCTTGAAACTCGAGTGTCTGCCAACTCAATATATATATTGTACTTTTATCTTTTATACCTCTCTGCCGTTCTCTAGCAACGCGTTCCTCTTTGTTGTTGTTCCTTTTTGTTTCCATTTAGTTAATTTTTTGCGTACCCATTCCTATTTAATATTAAATTAAATATCCGCGACATATAGGCACATCAAATGTCGCACAGCAAATATCATGAAAGCTGCAATTCGTTAGAGTGACGCAATTTTTTTCAACACGTTTAGACGCTTTTCGTTAATCCGCCAGCCACGAAACGAAAATGCAATAAATACGTTCGATACATTCTCGTTAGCGATATATTCTCTTTACTTTGAGAGCTGCATTTAATATATTTTTCATGGAGCGAATGAACGTAAAAGCATGAATTTTCTTGCGAATGTTACTAATATCTTGCTTCGTTGTGCATTCTTGTGTCGTAGACGTTCGTTATCACGAGTGCTCTTAGGCTGCCCGCAGAGTAAACGCTGAAGCAGGCAGGCAGGCAGGCAGGCAGGCAGGCAAGCGCAGGAAAACTATGTGAACAAGCGAGAAAAAATTATTTCTATCTCGTTTCTTCGCAGTGAACTGCCTGCGCCCGCCTTGTTCGGCGTTTACTCTGCGGGCAGCCTTATTTTGCAAACAGAGTAAACGCCGATTCGGACAGGCAGGCAGCCAGGCGCAGGCAGTAACCTGCAAAGAACGTTACCTCTACCTTACATGAATTTACATGACCATTTTCGTAAACAATCACCAAACTATAGCTAAGAAAAATAAAAAGGAATATGTCTGCAAAGATACTTTCACAACTTTACTTAAAGAAACAATGCCTCGAGCATATATTTCTTTTCAGTCACAGTGTTTCCGTGCCTGGTTTTCATTGAAAAAAAGTAGTATAAATAAAAAATCTTTTCTTAAGAGCTGATTCACTTCTAAGTAATTTTGAAAAAAGAAAATTTCTTTTTGATTACATTTCAGTTTTTTATATGAAAAAATTGGCTTACTTAAGAGCTGGAAACAGGCCTTATGGCGTCAACAACTTGGTCTATGGGGGAGAAAACATTTAATATACATATAAAAACACCGTTTGAGTTATCGATATCAAAAACTATCAATATTTTTTTTAATCAAAACCCTCCCCCCCTTGGAGTTTTGAAAAATTATATCAATTATATAAAAAATAAGTTTGATTGATACAAAACAACGAGTAATAATTACTAGCATGAATATTTCCGATAGTTTATATTTTATACGTGTATTACCATTCACTCAGATACATTTATATTACGCACAAAGTCTGGTCCTTATATTCTAGTATTCCAATAAAATCATTTAAGAATTTTCTATCACCTATCAACGATATCTATAATTATGTTCATTTTCTATGATTTTAATACAAAACCTAAATGTTTGAAAGTTCAAATCATTCTTGATTTTAAACGCAAATTCTAACTGTTTGATAGTTTAAAATCGTTTATTGTGCTTAAGGTCAGGTTATCTATAATGTTTAAAATTATAATGTTTGCTTCAATTTGAAAACACATAAATCTGCCAACATTCTTGGATATTTATAAGCTTTGTTGTAATGCGAAATAAGCTTTCAGTGTGGCCAACCGCAGCTGCAATAATTTTATATAAACAAAGAATGAAGATTCATGTGTGTTTGCTTCAATAAAACAGAGTTAATTAAACCATTTCGGACGATGCTGTTGTCTTATTAGCAAATTTCGAAAACAAACCCAACAAATGCTTATAACTAAAACCATAAAAACCGGTAAAATTAACAAATTAAATTTTATTCAATACAAAATCTTTTATATTGGCTTTGGGTTATAAAATCGCCCAAAGCAAATTGAACGCTTGTGTAAATTCAAACATTGAAAAAGCTATATTTTCAATTATCAAAAAACAATAAAAATAGCCTAATCACATAGCGATATAAAATTCCTGTATCAAGATATATTTAAACTTGATTCAAGAATATGTAAAATTATTTCTTATTTACTTGACTTGAGCATTTTAGACTATTAACCTAAACTATTATTAGTTACTATTATTAGTTTACACTATTATTAGTTTTTATTTATAATATTTAATGACTCATTGAATTCGGAGAAAAAAGGTGTTGGAATTTCAATAAAACTTGAATTTAGACAATTAAAACGATATCTAAGGCAGTAGAATGAACTGGGTTAGCTTTGCCACCTTTTTTCAAAGTGTTACTACTACTACTGTTGTTTGAAAAAGTTAGAGGGACACTTTAACACGAATTCTGCATAAATATTTTTAAACCAAAGATAATTCATCGAGAAGATTTTTGACTCTCCTGTATTATTATCCATAAGACAATACATGTCAAACGAACTAAAACACACTTCTTCTTTTGTTTTTTTTTTTTTTTTTTTGAGGCGCTACAGCACTGCATTTATGTGTATCTTACGTTTCGCCTTGGTCTAGGCCAGGGGTCGGCAACCTGCGACTCTTTGGATGTGAAGCTGCGGCTCTTAAGTTTGATACGCAAATATTATTTACTAGCAAATACCCGCTGCTTCGCCTGCGATAAAAATATTAAATACCATGTAAAAATTTAAATCTTAAAACGAAAGTTTTTAGTTGTATTAAAACAAATTCAAAATAAAAAAATCATTGTGTTTGTTTTGTTTAATTATGAAAAAATGGTATATATACTAAGAAATTACTTTTTTTTAATTTGAATAACTTATTTTAACGGTAATTGATGACATAAATTTACCTGGCTTTCTTTTTTCACTTTTGAAAAAGTCCTGCATTACAGCGTTATAAAAAATTTGGGTAAAAAATTTTTGAAATTTGTAATCAAAAATGTAATTTTTTACATATATTCTGAAAAGAAATATATTCTTCTTAAATTGTTGTAGTTAATCGGCCTTCTTCAGTTATTAATTGTTGTTATTGGGCTTCGGCCAAACAACAATTCTTCTTAAATTTAAAAAAAACCGTTATAACAACATCAAACTTTTGGCGATATCTCAAAAACTATAGACTTTCTCAATGCATAACAATGCATTCTTGTATGGACAGTTGTTGATTAGTAAAATTAACGGTAATTTTCTTTTCTTTCCGGAAATATTTTGTACGGATATTAGGTATGTTTTAAAAAATCCTGTTATTATGACATTAAAATTCTTGCGATTTCTCAAAACTATAGATTTTCTCAGTATAACTCATTAGCCTCATAATGAGAAAAAAACGATTGAAATTTCATGTTTTGACTCAGCAAGCAAACTTTCCAAATCGATTTTCATCCAATTTTCTTTGTTTGAAAATTCAATTAAGTAAATTGGAAAAATGAGAAAAGGGTTTACCGTTACCTCACACGGTGTGCAGGAAGCAACTTTTATTCAACCTGAAATGTCGACGTAATCTGAGTATGTAGATTTTTGAAGAACCATCTATAGATGCAAAATTCATTGTTCTTAAAATCCTATGAGTTCGTTTAAGGGGTGAATCGATTTTTTATAGTAAAAAAATTATTTTTTTTATAGTAAAAACAATGATTATTTTATATCATAAATAGATAGTAAAACAATTAAAAGTTATGTCCTCAAGGTTTCAACCCAAAATGTAAATTCGTTCTGAAGTTATAAGAGGTCAGGAAATTGGTTTTCTTTTGTGGATAAAAAAAATTAAGTGGCTACTTTGGAAAAGTATCGTGTTTCGATTGTTGAAAAATGTTGGGAAGCATTTCACCAAAAGAATCTTAACGTTTTCATGTATAAACATCGACATAAATCAGTTTATTGGCATCGGGCAGGCTCATAAGTCACCAAGAAACTAAAATACTGATTAAAAACCATCGAATCCAAATTTATTATTCATCGCATTCAGGTCAGAGTCGCAGTCTCGACAGGTGTAGAGTCACGGTTGCCCATGTTGACGCATTTCAAGTGATATCGCATTTGTGCAATGAATTGAAAAATGCCAAAATACCAATAAAACCGCACTAAACACACACAAAAATACTAAATACGCATTAAAACGGAGTTTTTGGGGTGAAACATTTCATTTTGAAAACACGACTGACATCACACAACCACTCTATAGATATTTCAACAACAGTTCACATTTTTTAAGAACATTAAACCAACACGACTGATATATTTACCTTGAAATTGTAAATATATCAATTGAGAAGTTGGCATAAAACATAATAAATTCACTCGATCAAAAAACTTTTGGAAACAATTTTTTACCACTGTTTTGGAAGATGGCACTTAGTTATATGTAAGCGCGCTGTCAAAATTTCACAGGTGAAACGCTTCACCCACTTTAGGGTGCGGTGAAAATTACTGTTTTTATTTATATAATATATTATTTCATATTCATATACATAGAGTAAGCTAGATCGATTTGTTAGAGGGACTCTAAAAAACTATTTCGGCATAAAAATTTTTTTGGATCGGAAAAATCCCCTTGGAGCGGTTTTGGTTCTCCTGAACGCATTTTTTGGCCAAAAAATCATGTTTCTTATTTTAACTTTTTTCCATTTAGAATGCATACCCAAGATTAACAAAATAATAAAGATTTTTCGTACACAAATTTTGAAAAAAAAAATTTTAAATATTTTTTCTTTACAAACTCTCTTGAGATCCCAAAAAATCAGTATTTTTTCATTTTCGAAAATACAGTTTCTTAACTGCCTATAAAATATATATTTTTCATCGTCTAGTGTATTGTTAAAAATATTTTAAAGAAGCCCTGTCCTCCGTTAGCCATTACATTAAACATATAGTTTCCTATTAACTTGCGAGCTTCTAAAATCGCTTCTAATAATTCAGATGCAGCAGCCCTTTCTACGGGTTAAATTTCTTTAGATTCTTTTGAAACTATGTCAAACTGTAATTTATCTGTTTTGTAAATATTTCTCAGAGTGTTCACTTTTTCAGTAACATGTGAAGCGTAATTTTGTGGGATCGATTTCTACAATTTCTACTTCAAATAAAACAAGCAACATTTCTAGTTTGTTTAATGCTTGTGTCTGAATTTTCTATCTAAATAGTTTCTATCTAGTATCTATCTATCTAATAGTTTTAATAGTAAAAGTTTAAATTATCTAAATAGTTTTCTTCAAAAATTATACTTTTTTGCTCTTTTGGATTTTTAATAACAGTCGTTTTTTACCAGATATTTTACTGATATTAATTTTTTCATATCTTTAATTGCAAATGCTTAAAGTTATATCGTTTTTTAAACTTTGTAGTCATATTGCTTAATTGTACTACTACTTGTTTATGATATAAAAAAAAATCGATTTATTTAACTATAAAAAATCGTTTTACTCCCTTAAACGAACTTATTGGATTTAAAAAACAATGGATTTTGAATCTATAAATGGTTCTTCAAACATCTGCATACTCAGATCTGCATACACGTACCCCCCCCCCCCTATGATTTTTTGATGAAAACTAATTTGCTTAAAATATTGTTATATTTTTTGCAATTTGTTACAGCTTAAAAACTAATTTATGTGAAAAACAATATTCAAATATAGCTTAAAAAATAATTTTGTGAAAAATATTTCAAATATTTCAAACAATTCCAAAGTTGTATACATAAATATATGTTTTAATCTATTTCCTTATCTATATATTCATAGTTAACGTTATAGTTATAGTAGAATTTGTCCTGACCCAATTCAATGAATTTTTTATGATCGTTTTATGAATTTGTAAAAGTGTAAATTGACCTTCAAACAAAACACATGTTAGACGTTTCCGTTTGAAACATCAATGCATGACGATCAGAATTTTCTAATATATACAGCATTCTTATTGATGTATAGAAATTGCCTGGCAGACGTTGTCCTGCCGCAGACCACCTTACTGCTATATACGAATTTTCATACTGTTCGGAAAAAAAATTTATATATTCGCCATTTTTAGTACAGTTGCCGAAAGTAGCCGTATGAACTAAATTATCAAATTTTAGTCTAATACGACCAAAACCGTTCGAAATATACCATTGTCGTTTAATTCTGGGCGGTAATGGGGGTGTGGCTAAATTTTTTCACTTAAACCATCTCATACTCGAAACAATAGAATGCCAGAATTTCAGCTCAATTGAGCTTAAGCCTAGTGCGCTTTGCTTTACTCCAAGCTTTTCCCCCGAAAAGTGGACTTAACTAAAGTGGGTCATGCCCATTTTTAGTAAAGTTAGCGAAAGTAACCATACAACATAGATAACCAATTTCTAGTCTCATACGACCAAAATCGTATGAAATATAGCATTTTTTGCAAAAAGTGGGTATGAAAAGTAGACGTGGCAAATCTAACATAGCATATTATGATAAAGTTGGAATAACAAATCGTTTGATACCTACGTGTTAATCTGTTCAATGGTTCTTGCGCGATTGTCAAACATCCGTGCAGTGCCACAACGCTTTTATATATTTGTACAGATAGACTAACACAATCTCAAGTGGGGAAAAGCTGGCTGGCAAGGCTGCAAAACATAATTAATGCTGATATCTAAATTCTGGCAACTCTCCTCAAGACATTAACAAAGAGAATTAATTAACACTGTATGAAAGCAAGAATCTCCTTAAAAGTAAAGCTGGATTAACTGATCACCTTCAGCATGTTTGAAAATTTTTTTCATGTGAAGCTTTAGCTCAGAGAGAAAAATTTCTACACGCTCTCAACTTGATTAACATTATTTTAAATCACACAAAAACATGCTGAATGTTATCAGTGAATTCAGCTTAACTACGCAGCATCAGTGTGACCAGAAGAATTTTTAAAAAATATGCTTTTTGTTAAAAAAAAAATATGCTAAATATTCCACTTTCAATTTTTATATTCCACAAAAATATTCCACTTTCAATTTCAAAGATATATATCTAAATAAGTCTAAATATGAATATAAAAAAAAAAACACAGAAGCAAGTTTAAAAACATTTATTTATTTGATTACTATCGCACTTAAATTTATTTTCTTCTCCTATAAAAAATTATAAACATTGTTATGGTTTTTTTTAATTTTAAGTAACGATATACAATATACAAAACTAAAATTCAGGCACATCTTCGAGGTCAATTCTTAAATTGTTGCTAGTATTATTATCATAGAAATTCGCATTTCTAAATATTTTTATTAAGCTATCTGGTATTTATTTATTTATTGGCCAAACAAGGCAATGCAATTTACTTATTCTAACTTATTCTAACAGGTTTTGTTTACTTATTACTAAGTTTTTTGTTTTTCTTCTCCCCTTTCCTTGTTTTTATTTTATTTTTTATTTGGTGCTCTTAGTGGGCATACTCCGCCCACCGGATTGACATGATTTCAAAAACCATGTCAAAACTAAGAGAAGAGGAGGAAAACAAGAAAGACTATATACACACTTAAGATACGATGTATATATATTATTCTTAAAGACTATAAGGACAAAAGGATGTAAATGGGAGATTTGGAGAGGGATGTTAAAGAATTTTGATTTATTAAACTAAATGCTTATACATATAAATCCATACATGTATGTAGTTTATCTGAGGCCTGTGTTAATTCTGATTTCTGAGTGATTTATATAGGGTTTGCTTGAAAGAGGATTTGGACATAGAAGGTGAGTAGTATATAGAGATATTATTAAATTCTCTGCAACAACGATTGATGGGTTCATTATTTGCATATGTAGTTTGGTGCTGATATTCAGTTAACAATCGAGTATGCCTAGTGCGCCTTATTGGATCGTTAAAGGAAATCATATTAGAAATATATTCGCTGTGAATAGCACCATTAATTACATCAAATGTGAAGCATGAGCCCAATAACGATCTTCTTGTTGATAGTGGCATCAAATTTAAAAGGCTGAGTCTATGTTCATATGATGGAAGGCTACAATAATCATGGGGGTTGTACATATCTCTAAGCGCGTATAGTAAGAACTGCTTTTGAATAGACTCAATTCTTTCTCTATGGGAATCGAAAGATGGATTCCAAATTATGCATGCATATTCAAGTATTGGGCGCACTAATGCACGGTACAAGGATGTAGTGACCCATATATTCTTGAATTCATTTGCACGTCTTTTTATAAAACCGAGCTGTTTGCTGGCCCTGGACACAATTTTATCATAGTGCAGATTAAAGCGCATCTTGCAATCTAAGACAACTCCAAGATCCACTATATGGTTGACCCTTTTTAGTTCGATACTATTGAGGTGGTAGGTATGTAATGTTACGTTGTTTTTACGAGAAAAGCTAATAACATTGCGTTTATTGACATTAAGATGTAGTTTATTTTGAAAACACCATTGCTCAAGAGACAACAATTTTGATTGCAAAAAATTTACATCTACATCTGATTGAATTGAATAGTACATTTTTAAATCATCTGCATACATAAGATGTGGGATATCGTTTAGAACTTCTGACAGATCGGATATGAATATGTTGAAAAGAAGAGGACCAAGATGACTACCTTGCGGAACTCCCGAGGAGACTGCAATTTTTTTCGATAGAACTCCCTGGAATTTAACAAACTGGGATCTGCCGTTTAAATATGATTTTAGCCAACTTAGTATGGACCCTGCAACACCAAACTTTTCTAACTTATATTGGGGGTTGGAATTAATTTTAAAGGTTTTTTTTCGGTTTTTGAGCATTTATTAAGAAACAACGGTACAATGTATATTATTCAAAGTATTGTCCATCGTTAGCTACAACATTTTCCCATCTTTCTGGCAGCATATGGATTCCGCGCCGGAAGAACGATTCGTCTTTTGAGGCAATCCACGAATCGACCCATTTTTTGGTATCCTCGTAAGAAGTGAAGCGCTGCTCAGCCAAGCCATGCGTCATCGATCTGAATAGATGGTAGTCGGAAGGGGCTATGTCTGGGCTATAAGGCGGGTGGGGTAGCACATCCCAATTCAGCGCCTCCAACGTTTCCTTGACGGTTCTTGCAACATGTGGCCGTGTGTTGTCATGTTGAAAAACCACTTTGTCGTGTCTTTTGGCATATTCCGGCCGTTTAACCTTTAATGCTCGGCTCAATTGCATCAATTGTTGTTGGTAGCGTTCCCCAGTGATGGTTTCGTTAGGTTTTAGCAGGTCATAGTACACGACACCCTTCTGATCCCACCAAATACACAGCATAAGCTTGGCGCCATGAATATTCGGCTTGGCCCTCGATGTTGATGCATGGCCGGGTGGTCCCCACGATTTTTTTCGCTTAGGATTATCGTAATGGATCCACTTTTAATCGCCAGTGACAATACGATGCAAAAAACTCTTCCTTTTATGCCGTTGAAGCTGTTGTTCGCACATGCAAAATCGCCGTTCAACGTCTCTCGGCTTCAACTGGTACGGCACCCAATTTCCTTGCATTTGAATCATTCCCATGGCCTTCAAGCGTTTGCCGACCGTTGATAAGTCGACTCCCAATGATTCTGACAATTCTTGAAGGGTTTGACACGGGTCTTCATCGAGCAAAGCCTCCAATTCCTCATCTTCAAACTTTTTCGGCTGGCCCGGACGCTCTTTGTCTTCCGTATCAAAATCACCACTTTTAAACCGACGGAACCAGTACTCACAAGTAGAAATCGATGGAGCATAGTCCCCGTAAGCCTCAGTAAGCGTGCGTTGTGCTTCAACCGCTTTTTTCTTCAAATGGAAGCACAAAAGTAAACCTTCCCGCAAATTGCGTTTTGTTAAAACGAAAGTCGACATGTTCACAGAGAAAAAAATATATGTTGTTTACACTTCAGTGGAATGACACATACTGAAAAATGAAGCTTACACAATGTGCTTTGAAATGAATATAGTCACAGGTGTGCCCGATGCGATCTATTGATAGTTACGCCATCTCTTAGAAAACCTTTAAAACTAATTCCAACCCCCAATATATAAGAATGTTGTGATCAACTCGATCAAAAGCTTTACTGAAATCAGTATAAACAGCATCTATTTGGTGCCCTTTTTCCATTTTGACTAAAACATCTGATACCATAATCATGAGATTAGTGGTGGTAGATCGCCCTTTTCGGAACCCGTGTTGCTGCTCATTTAGACGTGGGTTAATGAAACTTGTTAGCTTTTCACAAATAAGTTTTTCAAAAAGTTTTGGAATGGCTGACAAGATTGCTATGCCTCTATAATTTTCAACTGATCTTTTATCACCATTCTTGTAAATTGGCGTAAGATGGGATGATTTCCAATATGAAAGAAATGTCCCACAAACCAGTGATTCGTTAAAGATTATGTGTAATGGCAATTGCAGTTGGTCTAAACATCGCACCAAAAAGCTTGTAGGTATTAAGTCTGGTCCTGGTCCCTTTAATATATCCAGTTCTTTTATTGCATTAGAAATCTCTTCCTGGGTTAAATATAAACCATCAACTATAATAGTTGAGCTAGGAGAAGTTTCAGATAAGGTGGTAGGAAGACAAAAGACCTCCTTAAAGTGATCGGCATACAAGTTGCTTATTTCAAGAGAATTGGACGAAGTGACATTACCTTTAAACATAGACGATGGATAGCCGCTAGATTTGCGCTTCATGTTAACAAAGTCAAAGAATTTTCTCGGCTCTTGGACAATTTTTTCTCCGATGATGTTCGTGTACAACTTGTACGCTTCTTCTGACTTGATAGAGAACTCTCTTGATAGCTCGTCATATCTAAGCTTCAGTTCATCGCTTATATTATCAGTGTTTTTGAGAAGTTTGTAGATTTTATTTCTTTGATTCCTCAAAAATCTGAGATTGTTGTCTAGCCATGGTTCTGTGAGCTTATTCTTTTTCTTTATTTTTGGCACATAACTTTCGATAGCGGTAAAAATGTGCTGATAAAATATAGAGACAGCACTGTCTAAATCTAAATTGAATAGAATATGATTCCAATTTAGAGAACTAAGATAACATTTTATTTTTTCATAATCGGCGTTGAGGTAATCGTACGTAATGGTGTTATTATAAGACTGGGTAAAGTTGATGTCATTAGCAGAGAAAACAACTTTTAAGGCTGTATGATGAACAGTGTTGGTTAATAAATTTTCTGCTCCCATGCATGGACTAACCTTCACTTCTTCATACGAGTTAGTAAAAATTAGGTCCAACCATCTGCCATTCTGATTTTGTACAGAAGAGACTTGCTGCAAATCACTGCCATAAAAAGTGCTAAGTAAGTTGAAGTCTATGGCATTAGAAAGATTTACAGGAAGAAGAAAGTTGTCGTTTTCGTCGGTGACAAAAGATATATTTGGGCGATTGAAGTCACCAAGAATAACAACTTTATCTTCCTCTTTTAGGGAGGAGGTAAAGGTGGTCAGTGTTTCACATAGCTCGTTGTATGTTGTTTCACTTGAGCCGGGAGGAATGTAAACGACACCTATGTACACATTGAGACTTTTACCTGAACAAACTCTAATAATTCGGTGATCGAACAGTTTATGGTTAGGTGTGTCTATTAGCTCACTTGAAAGGGAATTGTGAGATGCTACAAGGACACCACCTCCTCGAGAAAGACCTGTTGAGGAGTAGTCCCGATCGTTTCTGAAGACAGTCCAATTGCTATCAAGAATTTCCTCATTATTGAAGGTTTCGTTTAGCCATGTCTCAGTGAATACTAGGACATTGAAGTGGCATGATTTAGCGTCAACATAAAGTTTGTTTAATTTGCTTCTCATGCCGCCACAGTTATGGTAGAATATATTTAAGAAAGAAGAGTTAGGAACGATAATATTGCTGTTGCTCTTTGCGAGATTTTTGAAGAAGAGAAACATGTTTAGCTCTGACATGAGCGCCATAGGTTTCCAGATCCACCTTGACTTGATCAACCGTTACACCCAGGTGCTCGTGAAAGCTGACAAATAAATTACGCAAGTCTTCAACACCGGTAGGAAGACCTTCTTGCTGAATTAGTACTCTAAGATTAGTTTTGGTCTTGCCTTCAATGCATGTTGAATCAGGGGCTTTATACATATAAGCGAGATACAGGCGAACATTGTTATAAACGTTGTTCTCCATGAGGCGAGAAAGGGCATATCTGCTCTCAGTGCCTTCGCAAGAGTTTAGTGTCAATTTCACTTTTGGAGGAAGAAGGGGGTCTAAAAATGACGTAGGACTACCAGGTTGATTGCAAAGCTCATTTGAAACAGAAGATGGTTTTGGTAAACCACTTCCGGTTGGTGGTGAAGGATTAAGAGTATGAGAATGGATAAAATTTGGATATTTCTCACAATTGGTTTCATTATTGTTAAGATTAAATGAAACCCGTTTACGTGTTTGATGAGTTGGCGGTTTAGGTGCTAGATTGCTTCCAGTAATCATCTTATTATAAGATGAAGCCGTATTCTGATTAATTATGGGAGAAAATATGGGGAAAATGCTAGTTTTCAGATTCCAATTAGAATCTGAATTATGGTGGGACTTAGGTTGCACAAACTTGTTTGATGAATAAGGTTTGGATTCAAGAACAGGTAGGTTTACATTTCTTTTATATAGAGGATTCTTAGAATTATGATTAGAATTAGAATAAGAATTTAACTTAGATTTAGAATTAGGACGGGAATTTATATATGTAAAAGAGTTAGAGCAAGAACTATAATTACTTTTAGATAATGGATTCTTGTTAATGTTAGGATTCCTTTCAGAAGATTCGATTCTTGAACTGCCAGAACTTTGTAAAGATCTTGATGTTTTAGACTTTTTCCCATTTGATAGGCATTACAACACTTTTTTTGAGCATGCAGCTTTTGAGCATGTTTTGAGCATGTTTTTACATTCAACAAATAATTTAAGAGTTTTTCTTGCATTCTATTTCGAATTTTCGTTTAAATAAGAAAGATTCATATAACTAAAAATTTTCTCAACCTCAGCATTGCTAAATGGTAAGCTAAGCGAGAAAGCACAAATTTTGATAAATCTTCAGATTCCGAACTTTGATCAATAACTTTTTTTTCTGCTTTATTGTTTTGAATCCACATTTTAAAATAGTTAAAAAAATAGCTATTGTTAGTAATAATAGTGGTATTCACGATGTGGTGCATTTGTGATAAATTTTTGCAAAATTTACAATACTTACAACTTATTGTGATCGAACCTTCAGTAAAGTACATATTGTATTTTTAAAATCAATTATATTAATTTTTATTAAATAAACTCACAGCGTAGCCTTTAGCTTGCTCCGTGCTGAGTAGAAATGCTTGTACAATCAGCTGATCTAATACACAACTTGTATATTTTCCACAGGGTTGTATTTTGAAAACTGAATTTTGTTTTTGTTATATTAAAAAATTTACTACATGTATCAAATTTATCAAAAATACACAATACAAGGGAAAATACAACACATCGTGAATACCCCTAATGTTTTCTTAAGTAAATAGCTTACTGCTGTAACATAATCCATAAAAAAATCTAACCAAGCATACATATAAGCAAATTTACTTCACTTTTTAAGCTGCGTGAAGTTATTACATGAATTGCAATAAAATTGACAACGAAGAAGTTAACCACAAAATGAATTCCTTATATTGCGTTTTACAAGGTGGTTCAGAGATAAACAAAAAAAATGTCGATAGCCAAAAAAAACCCATTTAGCAACCAAATAGACATTTTTTTATTGCAATTTTTGTGAATTTTGAAAAATATAATCATACGAAAAATATTCCACTTTTTATGCTGCATATTTTTATAAAAAATTATATGCTTCCCGAAGCTAAAATATGCCAAAGTGGAATATAATATTCCACTCTGGTCACACTGCGCAGCATGGCTGTCGTGTTATATTGAGAGAAGCTCTCTCGACAAAGAGAGAAAAGCTTTGTTTGCTGTTATATTGTGCTGCTGGTTGAATGAAGGCATCGAATAAAATGCGTGATTTTGCAATAATTAAAGAATACATTTTTCGAAAAACTTGGTAAGCTATAACAATCTATATTATCATAGGAATCAAATAAAAAATCGAATAAAAAACCGAATTATCAAAATCGGTTCAGCGGTTACCGAGCTTATTCTGGATCAATTTCGTGAGTCTCCTTTTATATAATAGTATAGATAAATATTTCAGCTTTTATATGCATCAACTCAAACAATTCTGAATCAGGAATCAGTGCTAGCACTCAAAATTTTTCCAACGATATCTTGATAGCGAAGATCGCATTAGAATTAATGAAGTTAATGAAGTAATGAAAATAACTGTAAAAAAATACACAAAAAGCAGCATTATCTTTTACCCAATTCAAAAAATTGAAAAATTTTTGATGCAGTTTGGAAGAACTTTTTTAGTACTATTACTTTTGACCGATTGTTTTTTTAACTAACACGCCAGCCAAAATTTTTGCAAAAAACCTGAATTTTGGAGGTTAATTCAAAATGGTTTATAACTATTTTTGGGAATCATATAAGCATATTTTGGGAATCGTCATAAAATAGATCAAGGTTCACTTTTAATCGGTGGCAATGGTAATTTTTTTTATTGGGGCATCTTAATGTACATATATATTTCTAATAATAATAAAAAAACCGAAGTAAAGGTAGGTAACATATTGTAATAAGAATTATGTTTTTAAAATATATATATATTAGACATTTTTTTTCAAAAAAGATACTTAACTACTTTTTTTAAGTCAATAAGAGTTGTCCAAACAGAAAAAAACAGCGAAATTAAATGAGATGAATCTACAACTGCTAGGAAAGGGAAACCCACCCTATGTTTTGTAGAAGAATTGCTTTTTTTAAAGAGAAATTAATTATTTTTGCAGAAGATACTCAGAGCGGTAAATTACTTCATTTTCAATTTCGAAAGCAGAATCGCGATAAAACCAGTGCAACTGTTGACTCGAATTACTTCAGCACGCTTATAAAAAAATTGAAGATGAATTTGTTGACAGATTTGAGCAATTCAAAACCAACAAAATCGCTATAGCATTCATAGTAAATCCTCACATTTCGAATTGATACTGGATCTCTATAAATGCAATTGATCGATTTAAAAAGTAAAGCTTTGTGGAGTGGAAAATTAACAGAATTGAGAAGCAAGTTGGAAGAGTTGGAGGTCCAGAAATGTATGCACGTAGCACAACAAAAGTGGACAGCTTATATTCGACGCATGGAATAGTCTTCTAGATTGCTACAGTGAGGTAAAGAATTTGGCATTTGGAGTGCTAACTGTCTTCGGATCAACATATTCGTGCGAGCGGGCGTTCTCTTGCTTGAATATAATTAATAGTAAAGTACGAATCCAACTACAAAATGAAAATTTAGAATCGTGTTTGAAACTTAAAATAACAAGTTATGAGCCAAATATATCCAAACTTTCTAAAACCATGCAAAGCCAACGCTCCCATTGAATTTCTTTGCTCAAATCTATGATTGTTTTTATTTTTATTTTAACTGCAAGTTACTTTGTTTAGTAAAGTTTAAATTTTCTTCTTGAATAACCATGTAAAGCCATACACCCATTGAATTTGTTTGCTCAATTCTTTGTTATTGAAGTAGAATTTAGTGTTGTTAGTATATGTTTAATTGTTTTAACTTTTTACTTAAATAATAAGTAATTATCTAATAATGCCATATATACATATATTATCTAATTTGTTGTGAAAAACACTTATATATGATTATATGATATTATATATTATATGATATATGATATTTTTTCTTATGAATAAATATATCAGTTTTTTTGTTATCAAAAAACTTTATTTATGCGAGTAGTATTTATTGTTGGCAAGAAAAAGTTTTATGGCTCTTTGAAACCTTTGAAATTTTCTAAATTGTAATTTTTGACTCTTCCGACTCGAAAGGTTGCCGACCCCTGGTCTAAGTCCATCTGTTTATTTTGTTGCGCTGTGCTAAGAAGGGAGTAGTAGACGGCAACATGGAGTTTATTGAAACTATCGCAACACAAACGCGTGAAAAGAAAACGATTAGGCAATGCGTGGCAGATTGATTCTGGAATGATTTCTTAAATAACTTAACACTTTAATTAAATATTCTTATTAATAAAATTTTTTCATAAAAATTGGCACAGTACTTTAAGAATTAACCTGGAATAGAAAATGTTAAATACTTTGTCGTGACACAAATCCTGAATCAATCAATCCTAAGAACAAGCGTCCAAAATTTATAACACAATAAAGGAGTTGTTAAAAAACATTTCTACTACTTTTATTTGATCATGCTTGGATTCAGAAGTCATTGTTGGCTATTAAGCGGTTTATTTTTCTTTCATTAAAAAGAAAAAGTTAGTATGAATATTATTAATTAAAAGCAATTTTGCGTCTAAAAATCGTAAACGAATTGATCAAGAAAAACGGCTAGACACGGTTATCTTTTTTTAACCCTACTTTCAGATATATAGTTCTTGCTTATAGAGAAAAATTCTGGGGAAAACGCGTAGAGTACTAAATCTATGACAGCTGTCAACAGTTAGTATGTAGGTTTAGTCATGAAGAAGTTCACGATCGAACAACGAGTACCAATTGTGAAAATTCATACAAAAATAATAAAACTTTTGCGAAGACGGTTCGACATAAAATAACTTAGGTTTGCGATTTTTTGGTAATATAAAAATATTTTTTTCAGATTTAAAAATAGCAATTGAAAAGTAATGGTTAAAAAGGTCTACAACATAAATAATTTAAAATGTTTTAATAATATTTCAAAATAAATAATTATAATAATTTTCACAAATACTTTTCACTGAAAAATTTAATGCTATAAAACACGATGTTGCTATACAGACTAATAAAGTCAAACTGTGTGAAAGCAATGAAAATGAACTATCGATCTTCAAAAATCCGATTTTATCACATCCCGCTTACGGTTTTGCATTACAATGTCATCTCCAACAAATGTTAATAAGCGGGAAGAAATGTTGGTAGTAACAATTTAATAGAACTGGTCAAACATTTGAAGACTCTAGGTATTTATTCGGAGAAGATATGAGCTAGTTTCGGTATTTTTTTTTTTTGTTTTTTTTTAAACAAATTTTTTTGTTTTTTAATTTGTTTTATTCTCTAAATAGATAATTAAGTTAAATTATCAGCTATTTAGATCACGTAAGTTTTGAAGAAGGCTACAACAACAACAACAGCTCTGTACAGAGTCAATCACACAGCAGACTAGACAGCCTGTTTCGGAAGTAGCTACACTTTCTCTTCAGTGGTCTTGAGTGATTCAGCTGTGACTAACCCATTCTTTAAATCTAATATGATTTGACACATGTTCGAATAATCTCGTCTGAAATATATGACATTAAACCAAAGGAATTTTTATTTTAGGTCAAACCTGAAACTCTACCAGGGATTTGTCTGTTATATTGCCTCTTCCTTTTTACTATACTTCTTTGGAGTTCTACGAATTTAGGGAAATGCAACAGAAAATTTGCCGAAAAGCTAAAAAAATATTGAAATTTTTTTATTTTCAAACTATTTTGAGACCCCAAAAATAACAATATTACGTCATTTTTAAAAAAATTTTGGAACATTTCAAGAATAGCGACAACTCTAATTTTTATTATTTTTTTGCGGATTATATGGATTTTGGCCTCCAACAAGATATCGAACATAAAAATCCATACATAACTTTTTAAGATATAACCATTTTTAATGTATTGCTTTCGTAAAAGGAAAACCACTAATTTTTCAGACAAATTGTAAATATAAGAATAGTTATATCTTTAAAATTTATGCAAGTATTTTATGTCTGATACCTCATTGAACAAGCCTCATTTTTCGGCCTTTGTAGTCTAGTGGAGAGTGCGCTAGACTCTCAACCCAGAGGTCCCTGGTTCGAATCCGGGCTCGGGCATCTTTTCACTTTCTTTGTTCTTTCCTACATTTAAGAATTGTGGAAAACTAAAAATCCACAACTAAATTATGGAAAATGTGGAATTAAAGGACAGGAACATAACTAAGGGCTGAATATGCTTGCAGAGGTTAAGGCATAACACTAGCCTCTGTCAAAAGCAATTCAAATTGTCTTTCACGGTTGTTTCGCCTAATCAATAATTCACGTATTGTTCCAATCAATTCCTCTAAATAAATCTATCCCTTTCCTTTCAGGTCAAAGACCAAACCTTGTTTGTATGAGCCGCATGCCTTGGTTCTTTGATCTTCTTTATAAAAAAAAATTGTATTACCTTTCTTTTCATACCAATAATGCGGAACAGTAAAAAAAAACAGCAAGATTTATAGGCCATGTTTCCTATTTTGGATGCCTATAACTTCTAAACAAATTGCAAGCGGTCTGATATTTTTCCAGATTTGGATTTAGAAGGTCAAAATCTATATAATCCTTATAGTTCTAAATTAGTCTTTACAATAAAAAATCAGTTCTTAAATACAAGAATCAATAAAACTTGTTCTTCTAAATTTTGTCTAATGTTAAAAAAGATGATGTTTGCTCCGAAAACCAAATATTTTATATTGATTTTTAGTTTCCTTGTGGCTAAATTGTATTTACTATACTAAGCAATTAGCTTTTCCCGGCTGGCTAGTTTAAATCGTAGCAATTTTCCCGGCAAAATTGCAGCAATTTAGACGTCAATCTTTTGCTATATCGTTCATGTGCTGAGGACAAAAGTCGTCAGTCAGTCATGCAACGCAAAATAAAAATTATATGTACTATATCATGGTAACATGAAGGTGGTCATTATATGGCAATCACTAAACGTGTTCTAGCTCATTTTTGTTAAAAGTTTACTTTTTAAAATTTTTCTTTTTGCTGCAACTCGTGCCTCTTGGCGGTAACGTCATTAAAGTTGCATGTGTAATAATACATGTATTATTAGCTTAGAGTGCGTGTGTGTGTGTGGTTTTGTAGATTGCATGTTGAACGCATTTTAATTACCCACAAAGTAGCAACAGCTTCAAACTCAAACGTAAATCTCAAAGAGACAGATAGGCAGTGCAACAGACAGACGGACGGACAAATAAACAAGCGCATAGCATTGATTTGTAGCGCGCATTGCCAACATTTGTTGTCACTCATTGGCAAGCAAAACAACAACAACAATAAATTTGTTTACTTTGTCAGCCGGTCAATGAAAGTTGTTCATCGTTTTTGTATTTATTCAATCAAAAAAATTCTTCAGCGTAGCGAATGACAGCAGCATGACGTCATGTTGACCATTACGTGACTAATTGTTGTTTATTTATTAACAGCTCTCTAAGTGTATTCAAGCAATTCAATGAAATTGAATAAAATACAAATAATTTTGAAAAATTTGTTGTTCGGTTTGAAATTCGATGAATTTTACGGACGGTCTTAATTAATAAAGTTTAGCTGCAACACTGTTGACTCACTGAAGGTTAATGCAGCTTTAAGCTTATCTTGAGCTATTAATTGAGAAATATTATGATATGAGTTGAGGCCGATATTTTAATATCTAAGACTTAGACTCTGCAGTCGATTTATGATATTAGATCTGTTTCCGTACTAACTTCAAGTAATTGTAATAGAATAGAGAGTTAAAATAGAATAGAAATTTGTAAAAGAACGCTTTCAAGCAACTTCAAGCTACTTGAATCGAGTACTGAATCAGACTTAATGTCTTTCTGGGAATTCAGGCTTTAGTTCTTGCTATTTTCCTATTTTGCGCGATTATAGTGGCGATTTGTTGCTTAGCCGAGCCGAACCAAGCTGGAAAGCTGAAAAATGCTTCACATGCAATCATTTAAAATAAGCTCACAGTGCGTATAGTGCCAGCCGAACAAGCAGCTTAAAGCGACTTGTGCGCTGGTATTCAGAGTGCCGATTGTTGCTTTCTCGCTCGCTCTTACGGTGTTTGTGTATTGAAATTTATTTTTGATGTTTACATACTATTTTCATTAAATAACATAAAAAAGGTAGAGCGACAAGGAAACTTCAATTAAATAAATGAATATTTTTTTTTTTGCTGTGGCGTTTGTTCTTCTTTTTTTTTATCAAAAGCAAGTGGGTGAACAAATTAACATAAGCTATAAGTAGCTTTTCTTTTCTTCTAAACTTTCTCATTTGTTGTGCAAAAGTTCTACCTCCCATTTTTCATACAAACATTAAAAACTAAAAAAGGACATAGATGAAATTTTGACCTATCTACCGTTACTTTGCCTAATTTTGACTTACATCCTATTGGAATTAGGGCGATGACATATAAATGATTGACTGTGTCAGATCCGCATTCGAGCAAATGTATAGGAAGCCTTTCTGTGAGTTTCTTATACAGCCGATATTTTTACCCACTATTTTTTATGTTGTTGGTTTTGCTGTTCTGTCTAAAAAACCAATTTAAAATAAAACTGCAGCAACAAAAAACCGCACAAAACAATCGAAACAAGCTGCAACAGCAAGGGACTTAAAGTTACTTACAGTGACTTAAAGTGCGTTTCAGCATCGTTTTTTTGCATTTTTGTCTCTTCACTTGTTGTCCGCTGTCTTGACAAGAGCAAAAAATATACACGAAATCACGTCCGTTTTTTAATGCTTCGATTAAAAAATAAACAAAAAAGAAACGTAATACATACAAACAAACTCAAAGTAGTCAAAAACCATATGTAACAAGTCAGTAGCGGTAAGCGCGCACTATACGCACGACCAGCTGCTTTTAGCTTGACGCGCTTTCAGCTCGGCTCGGCAAAGTAATAAGTCATAATATAAACGCGCCCTTACACATTTTATTATGATTGTCTAAGCTTGTATTTTATGTATTGTACTGTATTTTATTATAACATTAGAGCTTGTATTTAATGTGTTAATAATTTTTTGGTGGCTGTTATTTTAGAAATTATCTTTCCGAAGCTTGCTTCACATCGTAAACTCAATTATTTTCAACTGAAACTTTATGGTTTTACCATCATTACTGTTAAAAAATAAAAGCTTAAGCTGCAATCGTTGACTTTATTTGAAATTTTCGTATGCAAAATATACATAAGTTAATGTTAAAAAAAGTAAGGTGTCAGGAGAATATAAAGTTATTAAAAGCTATTAAGAGCTTCTTTTAACTAAAATTATACACATAAAATCCAATTGTCTTTCTTGAGGCTGCAGTCAACATTAATTTAATCTCAGTAACAAGCTTATGAGTATCATTTGCCATTGAAAATTTCTTTTTGAACGCTAAAATTCTTATATTAAGTCAAATAGCTTAGAGTAAAAAGCTGTATATTAGAGCGTATCTTTAAATCTAGAATCGATATTTTCCGTAATTTACGTTAATTTCTAAAAAACTCATTACAGCATATGGTTACGGTGCATTTGTTTACCCCTAAATTGCATTTTAAGCTTTGATTATGTTTGAAAGTATAATGTGAAGTATGGGTGCCATTTTATTTAAGAAATTTTATTTAAAAACATAAATAAAATCACATTTTTATAAAATATTAAATTCTTTCTATGAACTTTAGTGTTGATTTTCATTTGATTTTATATAAAAATTCACTCACTGTGACGAATGATTGTAATTTTATTGAAATCAAATTAATGCTACTCATACGTCACGGTGAATTTACATATAAAATCAGATTAAAATCAGCAAAACTTCATTTAAAGAATATCATTTTATGTAAAAACAAGCTGCATGTTTTCCAAACAAGATATGTTCTTTTGTGTGAATGTATTTTCACATGTGACGTAGGCTGGCGCAGTAGATTTCCATTTCTGCGCACTGATGGCGGAATCTTTTATATATGGGCATTTCCGTAGCTACGCACTTGACAGTCGTACGACTTTAGTGAGTAGAAAACCAAAGAAAAATTAAACTTACAATCTTCTTATTATAATTTTTCAATATTTTACTAAGCGCACAATACAAGGTGTAAAAGCTAAGAGTTGGCAAAAGTTAGGCTCTCAGATAGAAGCCACCAAAAGAGATACGTTACGTGACATAAAATAGAAGTCGTTTTTACCTGCATCAATATAAACGAAAAAATCTGGGAAGTGTGCACAAGTTTTTTTATGAAAGTTTTTTAATATAATCTGTAATAATATTGCTACATATTCATAATTGTTTCGTTGAAAAATCTTTTTTAATTATTTTTATACAAACCATAGTATGATACGTTACGTGATATACGTTATGTGACAAATTTTTCCTTCAAAGAAGTGTAAATATTTTATAGCTTTAACTATCGAAAACCGAAAAAATTTAATTAAACTTTGTATTATACGAGTATTTACTAGGGGTATTCACGGGTTGATGCGAAACGCAGTTGCGACGATGCAAAAATGTATGATTGCGAACTTTCGCATCATTCGCATAACAAACACATTGGAAGCAATTTTGCAACTCTTCTTGAATTACGCACTGCTCAAACCAATTGCGAGAACACACAAGCAGTGATGCTAAACAGATGATTCATGTTTTGGTTGTTTTTGAACGTAGTTGCCACCTGGGTAAAATTTTAAAAAGGTTATGTTTGTACGTAGATTTTAATAACTTTTTATGATTTTGAAATAAGGTGGCAATATATTTACTGTTCATTCGATATTTAATTTTATTGCATAATTAAGTTGCAATATTGATGTTCACGCGTTAGTGCGCAAAATATCTTGCACTTTCACACTCTTGCAATTCGCAACAACCCGTGAATACCCCTATTATATTTACAAAATTTCAACTTTCGTTAAATTTTTAATTTTTGGTCACCATTTTTCAACTTCTGTTGCCATTTCATCATGTTTGCTGTCATTTTTTTTAAATTCAAATTGAGATCAGCTCTCTTTACTCTCACAATAAACATTTCAACATTTTTTTCTCTATTATCGAGGTTTAAAAGAATTTTAAGTAACATTTAATTTTTCAGTCGCGCTAGACCTTTTGGCGGAAATGCCCATATTATTCTTGTAGAGTAATCAAATTAGGTCGGAAGGCTAGAAAGCACATGCTTTAATTCCAGGGATTTTAGATTTACAATAAATTCTTTGTTTCTTTTCAGTATTCTTTTTATGCGGTAATATAAATATGATATACGATAAAATTCCAAGAAATTAATTTTTGATGAATGTTCACATGAAAGCGGAACAAATTTAAGGTGATTCTCAGAGGCATTACCAAAGCACTACTTCGAAGCTCAGTCAGCATTCCCAAAGTTTTCATATAACTTGTGAGAAAAGCAGTTTTGCATTTTTAAAGTGCTGCAAACGACAGGGACCAGGGACAGTATGCACCTGAATTTTTCAAAAATAAAATTTTTATATTGCAAATTTTTTTAAGAAAGGAACAAGATATCATATTTTATGTACAAATAGTATACAAAAAAAATTTTTTGATGTATTTTTTTGGATTTTTCCAGCGTGTTTTTTGGCTACTGCAGGTTTTAAATACATTAAAACACATCAAAAATCACGGCGTGCGTGATTTTGGCACACTGGAACGTCTGAAAAAAATATAAACAACATCAAAGTAGATTGAACTAAAAAAATGGTTTTGCCAAAAATTGACAAAATTGCGGCGTTTTTTCGAAATTAGCCGATTTTTTGGACCAAAAAATCCCTTGAAAACCAAAAATACTTTATATGTGTACAATAACATATTAAAATTTCAGAACGATCCGTGCAGTAGTATTTTTTTATCACGCCCGCCAACTCAAAAAATGTGATTTCTTGAAAAAGCGCTTTAAGCTTTTTAACACCGACTATACAGCCTTGACGCTCTGCCTTTAAAACCTTTGCCATTTAACATAGAAGTTAATTTATAATTTTATATCATTAAAAAAATCAATCATAAAAAAATTTTGAGTTTTTGAAATGAAAGGAGTGTACTGACCCCTTAAAATGGGTACGAGTCCGTTGTTCTTTAAGAGACCATCATTCGGAAGCTTATGATAGTTTTGTCGTAATAAAATTTTATTAATAATTGCTTGATAGGTTTTGTCGATGCATTTGTGTGTTGGCTTTCACGGAGAAAAATATTATTTAAATCGGATGAGTGGTTTCCCAACAAATTAGGGGGCAAGTGCCCAAGGACATGGTTTTCAATAAATTCATAAAATAATATTTTAATATTTGTATTTTTTTTTTCTAATAAATTATTAGTGCGAGTTTTGAAAAATTTTAATTACTAGGGTGGATGAAAAAGTAATGGGAATGTGTTGAAATTTTCAAATACACAAGCAATATTTTTGGAACATTTTTATGTATGGGACCAAAATATTTTTTTGTTGCATTAGTCAAAAATATTTGATACCTATTTTTGTATTTCAATACAATTCTCTTTTCTTAATTATTTCTTACATATTTTCGAAAAGTTGTACAACAATAATCAATTTAACAAAAGTGGTGCGGTCGGGAGACCCCAGTCAGGAACTACAACTGTAGTTCGAAATAAAATGTGTACATTTTTAATTTTTTTTTATTATTTTTTATTTTATTTCATTTTTTCAAGGCAAATAATGTAAGTGAACAATTAAATAAAAAAATTAAATATAATGAAGTAAATTTCTTAGTAGGGTTGAAAATAGGCAGTAATCGTTGCCAGCGATGTTTGTTTCATGATGCAACAAGGCAAAGAGTATTGAACATTCATCATGTTCCTCGTATGGAGCTTGAATTGATTGAAAAGTTGTATCGAAAACTGGACCTACTGTAGCGTAAAAAAAAACAAAAACACACATTTTTAAAGTCCACCCTAGAGTCAAAAAACGTCGAATTCAGCGACCAGCGCATCTACAAAGATTATAAAACAAAAACATATTTTTAGGGTCCACCCTAGTGTCAAATAATTTTTTTAAATTCCTACATCAGATCCGAAATTGGCGACCCCTGAATACAGCCAATACATACATAAAGAGTATAATGCAAAAAAACACATTTTTAAGGTACACCCAAGTGTCAAAAAACTTTTTGAAATTCCTACATCAGATTCGAAATTACCGACCGAGGCATATACCAAGAGTATAAAACAAAAACACAATTTTTAGAGTTCACCCTAGTGTCAAAAAATTTTTAAGTTCTAACGTAAGATTCGAAATCAGCGACCCCTTAATACTACCAGTACGGACACAAAAACGATAAAACAAAATAGCAGTTTTAGGGTACACCCCAGTGTCAAAAAAATTTTTAAATTCTAAAATCAGATTCGAAATCAGCGACTAGCGCATCTACAAAAAGTATAAAGCCACAAGACACATTTTAAGAATCCACCCTAGTGTCTAAAAAAATTTCTGAAATTCTTGCATCAGGCTTGAAATCAGCGTCCCTTTTATACTGCCAGCACATATACAAAGGGTATAAAAATCCTTTTTGCAGGATCCACCCTAGTGTCAAAAAACTTTTTGAAAATTTAACATAAGGTTCGAAATCAGCGAACCCTTACACTGCTAGCATACATACAAAGCGTGTAAAACAAAAAAAACACACAAGCGTAAAAAATATTTTTTGAATTCTAACATAAGATTCGAGATCAGCGTATCCATAAATAGTATAAAGCCACAAAAAACATTTTTAGGGGCCACCCTAGTGTCAAATAATTTTTGAAATTCTTACATCAGGTTCGAAATCAACAACTCTTTTATACTGGTAGTACACATACAAAAAGTATAAAACAAAAAACCAATTTTAAGTGTTCACCCTAGTGTCAAAAAACTTTTTGAAAATTTAACATCAGGTTCGAAATCAGCAAACCCTTATACTGCTAACATATATACAAAGAGTATAAAACAAAAAAAAAACACCCTACTGTAAAAAATATTTTTTAAAATTCTAGCATAAGATTCGATATCAGCGTATCTACAAATATTATAAAGCCAAAAAACTCATTTTTAAAGTCCACCCTAGTGTAAAAAAAAATTTTGAAATTTATACTGCCAGCACATATACAGAGAATATATAAAAAAACGCATTATCAGTGTTCACCCTAGTGTCAAAAAACTTTTTGAAAATTTAACATCAGGTTCGAAATCAGCAAACCTTTATACTGCTAGCATATATAAGAGTACAAAACAAAAAACACCCTAGTGTAAAAAATATTTTTTAAAATTTTAACAATAGATTTAAAATCAGCGCATCTACAAAGAGTATTAATAAAAAAACACATACATAGGGTATACCCTAAAGGCAAAAAATTTGTTGATATTCTAACATTAGACATAAAATCAGCAAACCCTTAATACTTCCAGCACATACACAAAAAGTTAAAAAAAACACATTTTTAAGGTCCACCCTAGCGTCAAAAAACTTTTTGAAATCCCAACATCAGATAACACTGTATGTGTGTAACATTTGCTGCTGTTTTAATTTCTTTCAACTTAAAAATTTAATAAATAAACCCGAAACCGAAGTGCTCGTTAACATGGTTTAGGACTTATAAATAATAATTGTATGTATGTCAATTATTCATAAGAATTCACTATATTTCATGTATTTTTATTGCAGATGGTTGTCAGGATTTGAATTTTTTTTTATTTCTTTTTAACAAAAATATTGGAAACCTCATATGTTATTTCATAACCAATAACATTGCATATATTTATTTGATTTTTAAAAGCATTTCTTATCTCAAAGTGCACAAAACAATAATTTGAAAAATTGTACAAATGTCTTACAGCTATTTTTCGCATTCTGAACGCAATTCTAATAACCACTATCTTAATTGCTTAACTTCCCATAAATTATTTGCACACATTGTGAAGCAACGGCAACAATTATGGACAGCAACAAGAAATTACAGAGCACATCATCAACAAAGAATAAGCCAACATGAAGCTGAAACTGGTCTCAACAGGTTGTCGACATCCTTTGGAGTTGGCTAAAAATAGTGAGCTGTCATTAAGGGGGTCCTCTGGTAATCTATGCCAAATTTTAGCCTTTTTTCAAAATATTGTGGAAAGAGAACGAGTAAAGATATTTTAGTTCCGTTTTTTGATTTGGGTAGCTTAATTTATTGAAAAAAATACAAAATTTTGAAAAAGTGAATTTATGGACCGTTCAGAAAGTTCTCGGCCTGGTAACGAGGTTCTCCGGAAAAAAGGTGGGTCCAAATTGCGCACGATTCCAAGAGTAAACATCGTCTGAAAAAAAAAAAATATTCAGTTACTTAGAATGAATGTCCCTATAGCCCCTACCTCGGAAACAAAAATCGAAATTTTTTTAGGGGGGGAGCCACCACTTTGAAAATGAAAAATCGAATTTCGACCTTTTTTTTTGTAGTCTAGTGTAGAAAAAAAATAGTAAACATTATTTTTTCGGCAAGTTTGAGGTAGGGGCTATAGCGGCGTAAATTCTGCGTCGTTTCATGCCTCATATATCAAAATCGGTCAAAAACTGTTTGAGTTATCGTGCGCAAAATTTTGAAAAACATGGTTTCGAGAAAAACGCGTTTAAAGTTTTGACTTCAATTTTGAGGCACACAAATGACATTAACACATATTTTTTTAATACAATACTTACGAATATTAATCGGCAATTCCAGCCCCATAAAGTGTGCCTTCCTCCATCTCATAAAACGAGTTTTCCATGGCTTTTTGGGCTCTGCGGGCTGTGCGACCCTCTTTCGATGATGCGTACGTTTTTAGCTCTGAGCGTTGAAGTCGTTTTCCGTCGCGAGATTCAGTATACATCTCGGCTTGTGGGCCGATGACAATACCCATTGTTGACATTATTTTTAAAATACTTGTGAAGCCTTCGTTGAAAATGCAGGTTGCCAGAAAATTTGCGATTTCGACTGTGGTAGCACCACAGTGGATATGTTTCGGCGCAAAGGTCCACAAAAGCGAGTTGAACGATTCGTTACAATTTTGCGTTTCACCTCCAGTGCATCGGTTGAGTAGATCGTCGGATGATAACGCTTCGTATATGGGCTTCATTACTTGCAGAACCTTTCCATCAAGTGGGGCGTACGTGTGGTGAAATGAGGCTAATGAGCCTTCTGCTGCTGAACTGGAGGTTGTTTTCGATGATGACTTCATTGTCTTGCGTTTTCTTCAATTTTTTGGCCGATGTGCTGGCAAAGTCGGTGTCCTCTACTTGGGAGTGCTGGTTTCCACGGAAATGCCTCTTTTTTGTTCGATACGCGTACTTACGCGGCGCGTTTGGGTGGCTTTTTTTATCCATAGCAAAAAAAAAACACAAAACGATTTTTCTTTTATTTTACAACAGCAGTTATCGCGCACGCGTAGCTTTCAGCGTTCGAAAATAAACTGAATCTCGTTCGTTTGCTTCTTTCATGTGAACACCTGGGCTCAAAATCATTTCAACCCCTAAATCAAAACATGCATGTACACATACTGCATGTATACATACTGTGTGTGTATATTTTGTAATATCAATACATATTTTGGAAGAATTCCACAGAATTTTCGACTAATGACTGCAGGCAAATAAACAACTTTGCTGATGCGTTATTTTGACGAAAACATACCTACACAAAAATGCCTGTATCTCCTAAACTATTTCGAATTTTGAAAAATCCTTTTGGGAAAATGTTTTTGAGTATCTGAGCAATAGAAATATGAAAAAAAAAAATCGAAAAAAAATTTTTCGGATTACCAGAGGACCCCCTTAAGCGGGGGGAAAAATCTAAAAATAAAAACCTTAAACATCATAAAATAAAAATAAGTTAAGAGTCTAGCAAAAAGGAAGTTTTAAATCTGCAGACAGACAATTTTGTTCGTACAAAAAGAATGAAAAAATCTAAAAAATGCATCTTTATGGAAAAACTTAAATCTTAAGATAGACACATCAGAGAGCATTTTAGACATGCAGGTGGATAGGAATTTCTCGGATGTCTATTCAAGCAGCTATTAAAAGGGATAAATACACAGAGTCGAGCAGTTCAAAAGACTGCCAATTGTTCGAGATGAGTTAACAAGCGGCCTTCGAATCTATAAAAAAGCAACAAATAATTGTTGACAGGAAACAATGAAAACAACAGAATTACAACTTGTAATATAGTAGGGAACAATAAAAACAACTATCTGTCTGACAACTCCTCACCGTTCTTTTAAGGCTCAAGTAGAGTCCGCTTGTCGCTTGAATACGCTGGCATTTCAGCAGCTACCGGGTTTTATTCAGACAGCTACAAAGTAACCAGTTTTAATCGATTTCAATTTATGGTCCGCACTCTAGACGTTGACAGGATTTATGTTGCCTGTAGCTTAACAACAACAAGAACCACGTTGTTGCTGCTCCGAATCGCTCCTTTTAGAGCTTAGTTCGAGTTTGTTTGCTTATAACTCGGAGGCTGTGAATGTAATTAATTCAAGAATCGCAAATATTTAATTCCAGCGAAGACTAATGAAATTTAACATGTTGTTATTGTTGTGGTTGTACTTGTTGTTTTAATGGTCTTAGTTGCAGCAATGCAACTTTTAGCGTCTCGACTGTCATGTTTACAAGGTTGCGTAGGTTGTTCCTGACATTGAAAATTTTTCATAAAATTAGCTAGAATTTGTTAAGAGTGGAAAGATTGCATCTTTAGTTTAATTAATTGTAGTGACAAACACACAAATGAAAACATTTGTATCTTTTTCATCTAATTTAAAGACTTAAAAGTAAAAAGTAAGAATTTTAAAGGGTAAAGTAAAATATTAAAAGTTAAAAGTTAAAAGTTAAAAGTTAAAAATTAAAAATTAAAAATTAAAAGTTAAAAGTTAACGGTTAGTGGTTAAAGGTTAAAAGGTAAAAGTTAAAAATTAGAAATTAAAAATTAAAAATTAAAAATTAAAAATTAAAAATTAAAAATTAAAAATTAAAAATTAAAAATTAAAAATTAAAAATTAAAAATTTAAAATTAAAAATTAAAAATTAAATATTAAAAATTAAAAATTAAAAATTTATGCTTTATATAAAAATGGTTACATATTTATAAAAAGCCATTTTTCTTTAAGGTAAATATTTTATATATGTAATAAAATTTCAATTTCAGATTTTCAGAATTTCAGATTTCAAAACCATTTCTTACTTTCCTTTCAAATATTTCTTCTTATTAATTAGAAGTTTTCCTTAATTTTAAGTCAAGATGTTTTTGAAAAAAAAAACTTTTTAAACATTTCTGAAATTTTAATATTTTTTAATAGAATGAAGTGATAATTTACTTAAAATATAAATTCTCTTTGAATTAATTTCAAAATTTTCACAATTTTTCTAAACTAAAGATTACTAAACTAAACTAAATAATTAAACTAAAGATTATGTGAAATTTACTAAAAAGTTTTAGTAACAAGAATATTTTACAACTAAATTTCTAAACTAAATTACAACTAATTTTCTTTTAAACTACGTTTTAAAGTGAAAGGCGTAATCAGGGAAACAAACTCAACTTCAAATCAAATACGCATAAAATACGTGTTGAGGATAAAATATTTTATTTATCCACGTAAGTATTTAATTGAATTTATGCAAGCGCGTGAATAGTTTTAATATTCATTATTTCTCTCAGTGTATATTTATACATTTATAATGTACTATAAAAGAGCATAGCTGTACCTATGTACCTATGATTGCACTTAATAAATAAACTTACAATAAATAATAAATAAATAAATAATAAATAAATAAAACAAAGAAAAAGTTGTTTTCATTTTTACATTCACACGGCTTTGATTATAGTAAATTTTACTTTAATTTAGTAAATTTTCATTAATTTTAAGGAAAAGTTCTTTAGATCAAAGTCAAAAACGGGTGTTAAGACAAATTTTACTTAACTTAAAAACGGGTTTTTTTAGTGTACTAAAAACAACGAGAAAATTTTAAGCTAGCTTTCTTGGTTAATAAAGCTTTTAAGCCCCAAACAGCTTAAAAGTTTTAAATTGCCCTTAATCCGTTAATGCAAATAAATTGCCAACAACAACTTATAGAAAAAAGGAATATAAACAGCTTAAATGAGCAAATTCATTATTTGCTTAGAAAAAAGCAATATAAACAGCTTAAATGAGCAAATTCATTATTTTTTTAAACAAAATTATACCTTAATAAATCTAATCTAAAGCAATCCAAATTAAAAGCTTTATATACTTATGCTAAAAGTTGAATTGCTCCGAAATATAGGAATATACAAATTTTTTGCCCTTCATCACTTAAAAAACTCTACGTCCCAGCAGGAATCAGATCAATCCTTCTTCGAAGACTTCTTCCAGTCTTGTTAGTTTCTCGCAAGGCGGATCGATCTTTTTCCATGGCAGTTTTCGAAGACATTTTCAAACCTAATTCCACTTGGGCTTGCAAGACATGTTGTTGAAATGTCTTGGATGCATATAAACCAGGCTCGGATTTTGATGACAAATAAAAAATAAACAAAAAATAAACCTTTAAAAATAAAACATTGCTTAACTTAAAATGTATTTTATATAATTTATATACATAGCGTTACAGTATATTAAAAGGTAAATTTTTAAGTCATTAAAATTTACAGACATCGATTGTCTGGCAAAATGTTTTTGTAAACAGAAAAACTTCTTTCTACTTCTGCTCTGACGAAAGGAACATATTTAAAAGACGATATGTCATTTGAAGTAAGTTCCTCTTCTAATTTCATAGTATACAAATTTTTACCCCCTAATATTTCAGCAATAGAGCACAAAAATAGAGTCATATCCTGAGTTTTTATCGAACACTTGTTTCATCTTTCTACATACCCTTTTGTAAGTTTCTCAACGCGCAAAGATTTTTTCATCGAGGTCTATAAACTAAGCTACTACTTTTTCGAGAGGTAATGTTTTGGATTGAAGGAACACTTTTTAATTAAAGGAATATGCTAAAAAACTAATAAAAAAAACTAAAAAAATTGTTTTAAAATTGCACTAAAATTGCTAAAAAAAACCGAAAAATGCTCTAAAAATTAAAAATGTCAAAAAATGAAAATAAAAAAAATTAAAAATCGCTAGAAATTACCAAAAAATGCCTTAAATCTAATAAAAATTACCTGGAAACTAAAACCGAGGAAAAACGATGAAAAATGATCTAAAAACTTTTCATATTTGGAATTTAGAAACATAAATGGACGTTCTAAATAACCAGGAAATATCTTCGAAGCAGCAGAAAAAAGATGACAAGTCATCGAAACCCTAGCCCTGCACATAAACAAATTCAGGCGCTCTCAGTGCTTGATATTTATATTCTTACACTCAAAAAGCGTAAAAAAGAGAGGCTGCACGTCATATAAAAAAACAGGGGTATATCTTTTTAATTTTTTTATAACGAAAATATAATAATAAAAAAAAACAAAATAATGCAAAACAAAATTAATATAAAAATTCATTTCAGAGAAGTTTTAACAATAATAAAAAATGTACATGAATTTTATTGTGAACCTTAGACCAAGTATGTTTTTGAAGAAGGCAACCAATAAAATAATAAAAAATTTTAACAAATTTTTTTCAATACAGCATTTTGTATTCTAAATTTTTTTTAATAATTAGTTGCTTATTCAACTCATTTCTTTTTAAATAATTTAATTTTTAGCTTTAACTTGTATTTATTATTTCTTAAATCCTGCTAATGCAGCTTATGTTTTTCAAGTCTAAGGACTTTCCTCAGCTCAGCTACAAACCCTTGAAGAGTCAAGCTTTCGACAGAAGTTGCTTCTGAAAAATTAAAAAAAATTTAAAGAAAATATGCGTCATCATTTTATGTAACAATTTTACCGAAAAGCGCATCGATGAAAGGTGTATACTCTTTTAAAGAGCGTTTTCTCTCTATGCATCATTGAAGAAATATAATTTTTTAACATTTCTAACAATTTTACAAAAAATTACATAAATCACAACACAAAACCATAATATATAAATTATACAACAAAAAATCAAATAAGCACGTGCTTTGAATTGACAATTTGAATCATAACTAACTAATCGTTTCGATGATTCTAAATTACAACTGCTGACAGTATAATGACTTGTCTTGCAGAGTGTCAGCGTTCATACTAAGTATGCATACTTGGTCTTCAAAACGGCTTCAAAGACTTCGACGTTAAGAATTCCGACTGGGGTATTTCAGCGTGTATGTGTGTGTCATCGTGCATGTGTGTGTGCAATTTAGTATGTTCGAATGCAATGTTTATAAGGAAAAAAAGCGATAATTATCAACACCACACCTTAATAAGCCAAGCTAAATAATAACAACAAGAACAAATACAATAAAAACAACAACGACAATAGCATCATTACAGCTAATTATCTGCAGCTCTTTTTTTAGTTAGATAATCGCTTATGTGTTGCTAAGTTAAATGTTTGTTGCTGTTCCAATCCGTCTGGCGAACGTAAAGGAAAAAAAACAGCTTAAAAAATTAAGAACGCGCTCAATTTAACAAAACCAAAAAACAACAACAGCAAAGAATAAATACAGAGTGACGCTATGAATGATTGCCGATGTCAAATTTAAGCATTTTTAATTGTTATGGAGCAGGCCCGTAGCCAAGGAGGGGATTTTCGGTTTTTAAACCCCTCCCATAAAGAAGGTCACTTAAGGCTTTGTGAAATTTTTTTTCTTAAAAGCTGGAGTGATAAATTGAAAATTTATAGCATTTTAAAAAACTTGACTGAAGGATTCTGCTCGCCAAGCATTTCGAATCGCAAAATTTTTAAAAATAATTTTAAATGGAATATATACTAAAATGCACCGATAATGCTTGGTTTCAGAATATCAAAAGGTTGTAAAAGTTTCCTTTAAGTGAATTACGTCGGGAATGAGATTAACGTTACCGCGACAGAATTGATCTGTTATTGTAATTTTAAAAACAATTTAAGCCAACAATGAAGCATAATTTAAATATTTTCCTTAAGTATAATGTAAAAAAATTTTAAAAAATATATAAAAATGAATTAGGAAGAAAAATTCTGATTTTAAATATCGTATTAGCACCAATAAATTCTTGTAATTAAGCCACCCCACAGTGGGCTTTTTTAATTTTAGTTTAAAGTATGACATTTGAGTTTTTTTTTTTTTTTGTTAAATTTTATAAAAAAATAATTTTATTCCTCAGATTATAAAACATGTATTATGAATGTGGTATTAAAAACTTGATGTATTGATTTTTATAATAAATTTCGTCAAAGTTGAATTTTTTTAACAAAAATAAGCTCAATAAAACCCAAAAAAGTCGAGTATAAACAATATTAACTTCAAGCACAAAGTATATTTCAAGGTTTTGTTTTTGGATTTTTTTGTGTCTTAATTGCTATTGAATTAATTACAAAAAGTAATAAAAAATTTTGATAAATAAAAGTAGAAAAATCGTTGAAATATGACTACATTTTTCAAGGACTGAAAATTTAAGTACAATTCAGTAGAAAATATCTAGCTAATTAAGCATTATTAATGTCAAAGGCTGTGACTATCATAAAATATCGTACTTCAACCTTCTGTTTATGTACGAATCTGCTGATCTCGCTGCTATTAAGAAAAACCACTTAGTTTGAAAAAAGTCTCCGAATCAAATTTTGTCCTAAAATGCACTGATTTCCAAGACAATTTGTAGGTCCTCTTAAATTTAAGGAAAAATAAAATAGAATTCATAATTTAAAACAAGTTGTGACTTTAGTTTGTATTAGCAACCATTTTTTTAAAGGTTTCTTAAATTTCGTTAATTTGGTACACGGAACGGAAAATGTGCATAAAGTTAGTGATTTTGTTCGTTGTTTTAATGAAAATATTCATTCTTTTGGAACCAACACACATGTTCGTTAAAATTTAATGAACGCTATTCATAACCTTGAAATTAAATGTACAAAATTAACGATGACGCATAATTTAATGTAAAATTTCATTAAAGTTAAATAAATAAAATCAAAAAATTAATTAAAAAATCATTGAACTTTATGAATATGTTTGTCAAAATTTAATAAAGAATTTCATTAAATTAATGAAAAAGTTCAAAAAATTTAATGAACAATTTCATTCAAATTAATGAAATTTATTTATAAAATTTTAGTTTTATAAAATTTTAATGGAAATTTGAGTAAATTTTTTATTTATGAAATTATTGAAAGAAATGGTAGAATATTTATACACTTTACCTAATAAATTTAAATGAAAATGTATTGTTCTAATATTCAAAAGTATATATTTCATACATTTTAATTATTTTATTAATATGTTTAGAGTCTTGAGTAAAAATGGCAAATAATAAGTGTTATTTTATTACATAAAATGAAAAAAATTAAAGTATTTAAGGAAGAAATTAATTCGCAAAATTAAGAAGTATTTCAAACAAAAATTGACTGACTCGTCTGCGCTAGCTATGCGATCGGTTTCATTGGAAATACACTCGTTGGCAACACACTCGTCGGCTGCACAGTTCGGAGCGCTAGCGCTTCTATTTGTTTTTGATTGCTGCAAACATTTGCCAATAGTTTTAGTTTTATAAGACTCTAAATCAGAATTCTTTCTTTTAAGATGTCTTTTATAAATATTAATACCACCAAACAATTGTGCACAAAATTGACAACGCAACGTGTCCTTTTTAGAAATAAAATGCAGTTTTTTTATATGTTCTACAAAGATATCTAAATTTTTGTATTCTTTTTTGCACAAAGCACAAAACATTTTTTATTAATACACTTTTATTAATCTTTCATCTACTTTTAAGCACTTTTAACTTATAACTTTTCACAAACAACAATGAAGTAGAACAATTTATGTCATTACCCACCGCTACAATAAAGCAGTGTTCCGTTAGACGACGAGATTGTTTGACAATTTCAATGAAGACTGTTCAATAACTTATTCATAAATTCATATTTCGTAGTTGCTCTGAAGAAATATTTATGAAATGCTTTCATTCAAATTTGTGAACTCGTTCATAAACTTTAATGAAAATTTTCGTTAAGTTAACGCACAAAACCATTTAAAATAATGAATTTATTCTTAAAATGGTCAAGAAAGATTTAATGAACAGCTTTCATTAAAAGTTTATGAATTATATTCCGTGTAATATTGTTTTGTAGGAGATTTATCTAAAAGTTATCCGATTTGAAATATTTTTAGCATGACGTTTAAGTGAAGTTAAATAAACTAAATTTACTCTTTAGGTTAAATGTAGGCTAAAATTTATTTGTAAAAAATTTTATGGCCCTAGCTTTTATAGTTTCTAAGATAATTCAAATGTCAGCCTAAAATCGAAAAAAGCGTACTGTGGGCCCCCTCTAAAGTAAATTCTGGCTACGGGCCTGTTATAGAGTAGGAAAGCTTTTCTTCATTAGGTCAAGAACAACAAGCAACACAATACCAAATGTAATGCTAGCATTTTTGTACTTAAATGTCATTGTGGCATGAGTGTGTGTGTGTGAGTGCGTGTTTGGTAATATGCATGTGTTGCATTGTTAAAGTGTATGGCGTGAAAAGTCTTTCTTTCTTCACCTCTAGCTTTAAGCTTTTTCAAACATGCAATCACTTCATTAAGCACACAAAATGAGCAAAACACAAATGTTTGCAAAAACTTTGTATGAAAGAATAACAATTTATGACTTTTGCAAATACAACCCCTAACCCTAGCTCCCGTTCAGACCTTCAAGCCTTTACTACCCATGAACTATTTTATTTTCAAAATAAGGCTATTTACAGCTTAAGCGTACGTTTAACAAATCGTATTTATAGTATTTGTTATTGTTGAAACTGTGAGCACTCCGCCCGGTGACTGTCTCATTCAAAAATTATGCAACCCTGTGATGTATGTAATATGGCGGCCGTAGACAAGACATAAAAATACGAGGTACAAAAAACACGTCCAAGTTCAACTTTAATTTACGCGTGTTTGCGTATTTTTGTTTGCATGCAAAACAACAACAAAGCAAAATACGCTTACGTAAATTGGCGTACAAATAGCAAATCGTACAAACAGCAGACCAGCGTATTCAAACTGTGAACAGCCTTAATAAATAAATAGCGAATTTTGAAAAAAAAACTATTTTCTCTCACTTTACTGAAATTAAAATACTCTCACAGCCGTTTTCAAATATGTATAATGTTATACGTTGAGGTTTAATGACATTGATGATGTCACTTTGTGAATTTATTCTAAATTTTTGCAAATACCGAACTTGCTTTGAATTTGATTTATGTTCTACTTTTCGTATGTCCACTTTAAGTACAGCGAATCAGAAAATTTACTCTTTCACTTTAAACTTGCTATCTCCTCTAATTTTTTTTAACACTAATCAATGTTTTTCGATATCTATGACATCACTTTGCCAAATTTTAAATTTGGAGTGTATATTTAGGCTTAAAGCTTACGCGTTTCTAGTATTTCAATACATTAGATTAATTTTTGTGGAGTTTTTAGAGATTTTACTAAATACATATTTAGATAAAGATACTTCGTATAGGAAATAGGCGAAAATTTCCTTTAATTTGCCTTTATTTTAAATAGAAGCTTATATTGTTGTCCGAAAATAAAGTCTAAGGAGATTTAGCTGAAAACGCTTTGAGTATAATCATATGGAAAATGCACAAAGTGTTCATAGTGCAAGCTGACTCCGAGCATAAAGCTACTTTTTAAATGCTTTTCAGCGCTTCTATCTCCATCTCGCTTGATGACACTATAAACTATAAATACCAATAAGCTCAAGAAGCTACTTTATGAAGCATTGAATAAGCGTTCACTATAGTCAAAAAAGCTCGACAAAGTAGCTTTATGAATCAGCTTCAGCCAAAGCGTCCACCATGAAGGCGGCCTAATATTACATTTAGCAGGTTTAAGTAAATTGCCATCAAAGTTTTGAATTGTATTGAAAAAACATTGCTTTTACTTAATACATAACAAATTCTATCAAATCTCCCGTATTTTTAGATCAAACTAAAACAAAATCCTTGAAACAATCCTTGCAGCAAAGTCAATAGTAAAAACAGGTTGTGATGAACGTACACATTTTTTTTTAATTCTGGGTTATTTTGCTATAAAATTATGACTATACTTTTTACATTAGTGTTCCGTAATTCATTGTGATTTAAACAGGTTAGTGTTTATATTTGACTGATCACCGGATTATTTGTCCGGATGATCTAACTTTGTAAATTCAGTATTTATTATAGATTTATAAACGAAGTTGCAATTTGGGGATGCAAGGCAACCCTTCATGCAATGAAGCACGAGACCACGATCATGCCCAGATGTTCCTCCAAACTACAAGGATGGCACCACAAATTAAAAATCCATATACTGTCTTTAAAGTATTAACCTTAACTACATTTTAACGCATTCTCAAGTTATTGCCCCATCGAAGTGACGCTACCAATGTGTTTATACCCCCCCCCCCCCACCCATACTGTGTAAGGGTTAAATTAACTTTGTCACTCCGTTTGTAGCGCCGATAAGGAGGTATAAAAAAGGCTATATATGGGGCATTTCACGCCAATTCGAACGGTTTTAAAAATTTTTATTTTTGATTTCCGCCATTTTTTGATATCTTTGAGTACTCATCAAAAAATCCTCCCTCCTAAATTTTGGGATTTTTTTGATCATCCGTTCCAAAGATATCGAATTTTCAAAAAACAGCTCTTTTTATTGTTTTTTTCCCGCAAATTTTTAAAAAAATCATTCAAATGAAAATTATAATTTAACATAAAAGTTTAGTTTTGCAATTTAATTTTCGAAAAAAAATTCTAAAAATTATTTAAAGTGTGTTAATACGTAATTTTTAATTTTTAGAATTAAGATTGTATTTTCTAAAGTGATTGTAAATTCCGATTTTCTTTTACAAAAATTTATCGAAAGAGAAAAATACACAAAATTTAATAAAATAAAATTTTTTTTTATTTTCAAAAATCGAAAAAAATAGTAGTTATCGAAGGCCCACGACCAGACCGGTCTTAAAAGTTGTGGAGTTAGTAGTAGGTTGCTGTAAAAAATTTTGAAGAAAATCAAAATATGCAATCACCTTAGAAAACGCAATCTAAATTCTAAGAATCAAAAATTACGTATTAATACACTTTGAATAATTTTTTTGAATTTTTTTTCGAAAATTAAAGTGAAAAACTGAACTTTTATGTCAAATGATGATTTTCATTTAAATGAGTTTTAAAAAGTTGCGGACAAAAAACCACAAAAAGAGCTATTTTTTGAAAATTCGATAACTTTGGAACGGATGATCAAAAAATCCCAAAATTTAGGAGGGAGGTTTTTTCAATGAGTACTCAAAGATATAAAAAAATTGCGGAAATCAAAAATAAAAATTTTTTAAAACCGTCAGATTTGGCGTGGAATGCACCATATATTCTTATTCACCATTAATTCCTGATCATGCCCGTCTGTCCGTCTGTCCGTCTATGATCACGATAACAGCCGTAAGCTTAGAGCAATTGTAATGAAATTCAATATAAAAGCTTTTTATTCAATCATAGAAACCGAATTCGAAAATGAGCCAAATCGTATAAAACTATTTTATACACACCTGCATACATACAAAGTGACTTTCACGAAACGGTAAAATCTCTTTAAATTTCACAAAAAATAGTCTAATGACTTAAAATTTTGCACATAAGCCTTAACCATAAATATGATTATGAAATTTGTAAAACTGAAATAAAAACCAAGCCTACCTTTCATACAAAATTAAATTTTACAAAAATTAATGCAATTTTGCTAATAAGTTTTAAACTTTAACTATGCAATCGATGTTTGAAATTTTGTTGAAAAAAAAGTGAAAACTTCACCTACCTCCTATATAAAGTGACGTCATCATAATAGCAAAAAATTCATAAATTCCAAAAACTAATAATTTAAACTTGATATTTTACACATAAGCTTTGATAATTAGTATGTACTCTGAGTTTCAAATTTTAAATATTTTAATAAAAACTACGTCCTGTAAAAGTGACGTCATCGTAGGCCCGTAGTTTTGTTTTGGAGCGCCACGCAGTGGTGTATTGAACCCTGAAAATGGGTATTAATTTACCTAGAAGAGGGAAGAAACTGTTTTCAGTTAGAATGGATCCAAATAAGAAAAATAAATGAAATTTTGTTTTTAAGCTTGTATATAAAATATAAAAAATTAAAATAGAAAATGAGCCAAATCGGATGAAAACCACGCCTACCTCCCATACAAAATGACTTTATCAAAACGGTAAAATCTCTTTACATTCCACAAAACTTAATAAATGGACGTGAAAATTTGTATGTGAGCTTTGATATTTAATATCCGCTTTAAGTATGAAATTTAACAAAATCGCATGAAAACCACAAATACCTCCCATACAAAGTGACTTTATCAAATCTGTAAAATCTCTCAAAATTCTACAAAAATGAATAAATGGACTTCAAATTCTGCACATAAACTTTGATTCTTATTGTGCATTCTGAGTAAACTTTAAAATTTTTTTTTAATTTTTATTTGCTTTTTTTTTCTCAAGGAAATCATAGAAGTGTGACACTAAGTTAAAGTAAAAAAATGTAAATACCGCGAAAGTGAACAGCAATGACGCAACTTTTTTTTTTACAGAATGTAACTAAAATGTCCAAAGTCTACGATTATCAAAACAGTTTCCCTCCACTTTACTCAACTCACAACTATATCTATGCTAACATAGTAAAAATACACATTTTTTAAAGGTTAAAGTTAAAAAAATATATATAGAAGCACTATTTCACAAAAAAATAGATTTTTTGTTGCTTAAATACCTAAACAAAAAGGTTCCGTCACAGTTTTATGTAATTTTTTTAAAACAATGCACAAAAAACTTTCAAAATTGCATATAAACACGTTTATCAGTGAAAAAAAATGTATGACTTTTAAAGTGCATTGCTCGTAAACGAATCAATATTTTTCAACTGGGCATGCAGAATTTAATCTTCTTTCATAGGGTACCAAACACAACTATGTACTTTTAAAATATTTTTTAATTAATGTTCACTTTTGCCATAAAATACCCCATTGTGCGCCATGCGCATGTCCACTCTCTTTGTGAGCAAGTGCATGTGACGTCAGAAGTGAAAGAGAAGAGAGTGCATTGACTTTTTTTTATAGGGATATTCGATTAAAAAATCTCCTCATTTTCTTATAAAATCTTGGATTTTTTCAATGAAATAACTATAAATCAAAAAACAACGCTTCTCTAGAAAAAATAAAAATATTTTTCATTGATAAAAATTTTATATCTTATTGGGGTGTTAACTTCCGTGTTGACCCCTTCACAAAAAAAAGCTATGTTGCTCGATTTATTTTGAGAGCAGTTTGACTGTTTCTTTGTTTGTATTTAATTTGTTTCCCGATAAGTCAATCAGATTCATTTGCTTACCCAGTAGCTCGCGGCATCATTGACGAACTTTTCGTGATGATTTCTTGAAGGAAGTTTCTGCATGAGCTGCTGGGCTTAAAAAAAATTCATACAAAATATAATGCAAAGCAGCGGTTGTCAACGCCAAACTTTTTCCACTCTATTACAACAACTTGAAGATATTCATGATTGCTGTAATTCGCCGAATCGTTCAGAGGCTAAACTGCAACAATACAGCGTTTTCACTTCTTCAACGTTTCGGTGTAACATTCCTTTACGAATTTTATGACACGTTTCGATTTTAATTCCTTGACGAATTTTTTTAAAATTGTTGTCTACTTTTCGTAAACGAAACTTCCTCAATATTTCGATGATGGGTTCGTGCTTGATAAATTCCGACGTTTTTGCATTGCGTCTTGCACGAATTTGGAACATTTATATGAAATTTTCTTCAATGAAATATATGGCCAAATCAGCATGTTTCGTCTAGGATCAAGAAAAATCGTACATGATTCATTGAGACTTCTTCAAGACTGGAACTACTTTGTAGTTTCGTTTGTTGTGTTTTTGTGTGGATGTATTTTCACATACGGCGTAGGCTGCGCAGTAGATTTCTATTTCTACGCACTTATGGCGGGATCTGTTATATATTGTTCTTGAGACTCATCTGTTTTTTTTTTTTTGTTGCACTGTGCTAGTTGCAGTGATGTGATTTGGTGGGATTTAGCCCTTTTTGTGGGATTTTCAAACCATAAAAAGGCGAGAAGGCGTTTGAGTTTTTTGGCGGGATGTTTTACTGTGTCAAAATTTTGAAAGATTGAAATCCTTTTAAAGAACTGATTGACATCACTTTGTCTGTAATTTTGTACAATTTCCGATTCAGTGCTGTGTTTCATTGAGTTTGCATTGTAGTTGATTATTAGAAAATTCTCAATACATTTGAATTAAATTGATTTGATAATTGATTTTGGCCTCAGCTTGGATTCAAACTTTATTCAGCTTCATTCATAACTCGGCTTGAATAAATACAATATTATTATTATTATATGTATATTATTGTATGTATATTAAAAAATTCCCTCTGTATCCCCCTAAAAATGAATTATGATATTCCAAACTATTTTGGATTTTACGATAAACGTCAGTGTGTTAAAATTTTTTGCAAAAAAACCTCAAAAAATCATGTTTTTCGTAAATATATTGGCTGGTGAAATAAAATTTATTTTAGTTGAAAAAAAAAATAATTTTTGGTTTTGATTTCCATACATAAACTTTAAAAAGTTAAATGACATTACTTTTATTTTATTTTAATTTCTTACAATATTTTTTTTATTTTTTATAATTCTGACCAAGAAACAATGCAAGCACTCATAACCCTTTCAACGAGATTTTGAAAGTGAGGATTGCATTAGAAATTTTTAAGGTAATTGAATTTTAATGAAAATAACTTGGTAACAATTCCAAATAAATGCAAGAACAGCATTATCTTTAATACGATTGCATAAATTTTCAATTAGGGTATTCACAAGGTGTGCTATCATGTCATATTGTCCTCAAATTTAACAATTAAAATTTAAAAGATAAATAAAAGCAAATAAGAAACAGCTGTTTGATTACGACACTTCACTTATCATAGCTTTCTGAGTTGTAATATATTAGTACTTTTTTATATGGAAGGCAACAACAAAATGTTTAAACTAGTGTAAAATCTTAGGACAAAATGACATTATGACATGATAGCACATCTTGTGAATACCCTAAATATATTTACGAAAAGCATAATTTTTGTATGATTTTGCAAAAAGTTTTAGCTCACTGAAGGCTTTCGTTAAAGCTAAAATATTTTGGGTATTATTATAAAATAGCTCAAGATTAATTTTAGGAGGGACACATATGGAACTTTTTTCCTCCCCATACAAGTCGAGGCACCTCAATATATACGTTCTTTTCTGAACTCAATGACAGGGATTAACGCTGTAGTTCAGCTCGTGGCAGCATATCTCTTTGGACATGCCATTTCTCAAGTATTTACAGGTTTTCCCAATGGGATAGGAATGCACGATGGGTCCGTTCGCCTCTGTCAGTAACATCGATGTGTTAAAAGGACGTACAAAATACGTGGCGAGGTGCATGCCCCTACTGGGGGTATGTGAATTCGGATATCAAGTAGTAGGTCCAAGTTTAAACTTGGAACTACTGGAGAATACAATTTTTATTTCACTACATTTTTATCAAATAGATTACACAGGGGAACAAAAAAGGAATTTTTTTTCTGCGGCATAAGTTTTTGAAGCCAATTAAGATACATGGAATAATGAAGTTTTAATCCTATAGTTCACATTGTTTGAATTGACTCTGGTTCTCGCGATAAACCGCTATTTTAAAAATTAAGTAGACTTCATCACAGATTTTAGCATAACTCCAGAACAATTAGTCTGATTTGGTAAAATAAAAAATCCAAACATCCGTAGCAAAATTGCTTCCAAGTTACATCTACAATGTTTTTTGATTAGCTAAATAGTTTCTGAAATATTCAGAAAGTTCTTCTGAAAAAAACAAAATTTTATGCAAAATTTATACTTTTTGTTATTTCATAGATCATATAAAATCAAAAACGTCAAAATGGCTCTTTTTTGATATTTACTTATAAACGCACATATGTTACGAAGAAAATAAGCCATATTTCACTAAAATCCATCGTTTCCTATGGAATTTTCTTTAGTATTTTGGTTACGCTTATTAATTTTAAATCCATTTAAAATATAAATCAACAAATTTAAAAACGTTTTAGAAACTATTTCAAAATACTCTGCAGCTTTATGATTCCCCAAAAAGTTTTTAACTACTGATAAAAAACTTATCCATGCTTCTGATTCGACCTTAGTAATGTGCTTTGTGAAATCATTGTTGTTTATAAGAGTTCGGATTTGTGGCCCATCAAAAATGCCTGCTTTTAATTTTTCCGTGATTTTGCCAGGAAATGCTTGGCAATATATTTGTAGCACTCGCCAAGCTTACCCAAAGCTTTTACATAGTGTTTCTTTAGTTCAAGTTTTATATGAAGTGGTGGTAAAACTACTTTTTCCTCGACATATTAATGGATCATCAACGATTTTATTTATGCCTACAGTCATATTGTTCTGGATAGCCAAACTTTTCTAGTGTAGTGCTTATTTTTCGCACGGGACAGTCGTAGACAAGAAATAGACAAAGACAACATAGCCATTTAGTGTAGCTTCCTTGCTGACCCAATAAAAAGCTAACCATTTTCAAATCAACACAAACATTGATATTATAAGTTTTGTTGAATGTGCTATCAGAATTGAAGCTTATATGTTGCCATTACGCAGTAACACACATTTTGAACTTATTTTCGAGTTATCTATGAAGACCCATTGCACTTAAAAGTCCAGGAATATTCTTACAGTATACGATTTTCTCCTCCTTTGCAAAGTATTGAAGAATATCTCGTTCTATAGTCCGGTAAGTTTTAACTGATACGCCAGGCTGACGACAACGTTTTTCTTTAAGTCTTGATGCAAGAAGCTCTGCTGATTTTTTGGATAGATTTAGATCTCGAATTTTCCCCTGTGTATTTATTTAGAATTTTTTTATCAAAATGAGATAACATCATTAAATGTGAATTAAGGCAAAACATGCCAATGGATTTTAATGAAATATGGCTTATTTTCTTTGTAACATATGTGTGTTTATAACTTTATATCAAAAAAAGAGCTATTTTGACGTTTTTAAATTTGTATTAATTATGAAATAATAAAAAAAGGTTAAATTTTGCATAAAAAAATGTTTTTTTTTCAGAAGAATTATTTCCGAAACTATTCAGCTAATTTAAAAACAGTGTAGATATAACTTGGAGGCAATTTTTGTATTTTTTATTTTACCAAATCAGACTTACTGTTCTGAAGTCATGTTAAAATATGTGATGAAACCTCCTTAATTTTTAAAATAGCGGTTTATCGCGAGAACCGGAGTCAATTCAAATAATTTAAATAATTGGCTAAGATTTTCATTAATGTATATACTAAAATTGACTACCAAATCCCATGCCGCAGAATCAGTGTTACCCTGTGTTATCATAGGTACATATAAAGAAACAAAAAGTATTTATTTTGCTTATTTTGACATTAAAATTGGAGACATTTTTCGAGGGAATTCACAATATTTGGAAGAGATAAAGTGAGTATAAAGGGGATTTTTACACGTGCATTTGGGATTTTTAGCAAAATGAAAATCACATCACTGGCTAGTTGAGCACAAAAAGAAAAGAGAAGAGAGCTTTAATTGAAACTCTCGCAAGATAACCGCGTGAAAAGAAAACAATTAAACAGTGCGTGACAGCTGGGATGATTTCTATACTATTATATAAAAGGAGACTCACGAATTTGATCCAGAATAAGCTCGGTAACCGCTGAACCGATTTTGATAATTCTTTTTTTATTCGATTCCTATGATAATATAGATTGTTATAGCTTACCAAGGTTTTCGAAAAATGTATTCTACAAGTATTTCAAAAGCACGCATTTTATTTGATACCTACATTCAACCAGCAGCACAATATAACAGCAAACAAAAAAGCTTTCCTCTCTTTGTCGAGAGAGCTTCTCTCAATATAACACGACAGCCATGTTGTGTAGTTAAGCTGAATTCACTGATAACCTTCAGCATCAGTGTGACCAGAGTGGAATATTATATTCCACTTTGGCATATTTTAGCTTCGGGAAGCATATTTTTTTTTATAAAAATATGCAGCATAAAAAGTGGAATATTTTTCGTATGATTATATTTTTCAAAATTTACAAAAATTGCAATAAAAAAATGTCTATTTGGTTACTAAATGCGTTTTTTTTTTGGCTATCGACATTTTTTTTTGTTTATCTCTGAACCACCTTGTAAAACGCAATAAAAGAAATTAATTTTGTGGTTAACTTCTTCGTTGTCAATTTTATTGCAATTCATGTAATAACTTCACGCAGCTTAATAAGTGAAGTAAATTTGCTTATATGTTTGTTTGGTTAAATTTTTTTATGGATTATGTTACAGCAGTAAGTAATTTACTTAAGAAAACATTAGGGGTATTCACGTTGTGTTGTATTTTCCCTTGTATTGTGTATTTTTGATAAATTTGATATTTGTAGTAAATTTTTCAATATAACAAAAACAAAATTCAGTTTTCAAAATACAACCCTGTGGAAAATATACAAGTTGTGCATTAGATCAGCTGATTGTACAAGCATTTCTACTCAGCATGGATCAAGCTAAAGGCTACGCTGTGAGTTTATTTAATAAAAATTAATATAATTTATTTTAAAAATACAATATGCACTTAACTGAAGGTTCGATCACAATAAGTTGTAAGTATTGTAAATTTTGCAAAAAATTATCACAAATGCACCACATCATGAATACCACTATTGTTGCTAACAATAGCTATTTCTTTTAACTGTTTTAAAATGTGGATTCAAAGCAATAAAGCAGAAAAAAAAAGTTATTGATCAAAGTTCGGAATCTGAAGATTTATCAAAATTTGTGCTTTTCTCGCTTAGCTTACCATTTAGCAATGCTGAGTTTGAGAACATTTTTAGTTACATGAATCTTTCTTATTTAAACGAAAATTCGAAATAGAATGCAAGAAAAAGTCTTTAATAATTTGTTGAATGTAAAAACATGGCTGCATGCTCAAAAAAGTGTTGTAATGCCTATCAAATACCAGATAGCTTAATAAAAAAATTTAGAAATGCTATTTCTATGATAATAATACAAGCAACAATTTAAGAATTGACCTCGAAGATGTGCCTGAATTTTAGTTTTGTATATTGTTTATCGTTACTTAAAATTCAAAAAACCATAACAATGTTTATAATTTTTTATAGGAGAAGAAAATAAATTTGAGTGCGATAGTAATCAAATAAATAAATGTTTTTAAACTTGCTTCTGTGTTTTTTTTATATGCATATTTAGACTTATTTAGATATATATCTTTGAAATTGAAAGTGGAATATTTTTTTGGAATATAAAAATTGAAAGTGGAATATTTAGCATATTTTTTTTTAACAAAAAGCATATTTTTTCAAAAATCTTCTGGTCACACTGTTCAGCATGTTTTTGTGTGATTTAAAATAATGTCAATCAAGTTGAGAGCGTGCAGAAATGTTTCTCTCTGAGCGAAAACTTCATATGAAAAAACTTTCAAAACATGCTGAAGGTGATCAGTGAATGCAGCTTTACTTTCAGGGAGATTCTTGCTTTCATACAGTGTTAATTAATTTTCTTTGTTAATGTTTTGAAGGGAGTTGCCAGAATTTAGTTATCTGCATTAATTATGTTTTGCAGCCTTGCCAGCCAGGTTTTCCCCACTTTGTTTTAGTCTATCTATACGAATATATAAAAGCGTTGTGACACTGCACATATGTTTGACAATCACGCAAGAACCACTGAACCGATTAACACGATATAGATATCAAACGATATCCAACTTTATAGTAACATGCTATGTTAGATTTGCCACGTCTACTTTTTATGCCCACTTTTTGCACAAAATGCTATACATCATTCTAGTCTCATACGACCAAAGTCGTACCAAGCAGTCGTATGAGACTAGAATTTGGTAATCTACGTTCTATGGTTACTTTCGCTAACTTTACGAAAAATGGGCATGACCCACTTTAGTTAAGTCCACTTTTCAGGGGATAAGCTTGGAGTAAAGCAAAGCGCACTAGGTTTAAGCTCAATTGAGCTGAAATTCTGGCATTCTATTGTTTTGAATATGAGATGGTTTAAGTGAAAAAATTTTGCCACACCCCCATTTCCGCCCAGAATTAATCAAAAATGTTATACTTCGAACGGTTTTGGTTGTATTAGACTAAAATTTGATAATTTAATTAGTTTTTATGATCTATTGAATAATTACATGAATTAAGATTGTGATCTTTAGATCAAGTAAGTTTTCAAGAAGGCAACAACAACAACAACAACTCTGTATAGAGTCAATCACTTAGCTGACTTAGTCAGCTTCTTGAAAACTTACTTGATCTAAAGCTCACAATTTTGATTATTTAGTTCATACGACTACTTTCGGCAACTGTACTAAAAATGGCGAATATATAAATTTTTTTTTTTCGAACTGCATGAAAATTTGAATGCTGTATGTATCAGAAAATTCTGATCGTCATGCATTGATGTTTCAAACGGAAACGTCTAGCATATGTTTTGTTCGAAGGTCAATTTACACTTTTACAAATTCATAAAACGATCATAAAATATTCATTGAATTGGGTCAGGACAAATTCTACTATAACTATAACGTTAACTATGAATATATAGATAAGGAAATAGATTAAAACATAGATTTATATATATAACTTTGGAATAGTTTGAAATATTTTAAATATTTTTCACAGAATTATTTTTTAAGCTATATTTGAAAATGTTTTTCACATAAAAAAGTTTTGAAGCTGTAGCACATTGCAAAATATATTACAACATTTTAAGCAAAATAGTTTTTATCAAAAAATAATAGGGTAGGTGGCCCATGCTTTTTAATGATAGAAACTGTTTGTGTCAAAATAGAACAATTTTTGCAGGTAAATTATGTTATATGAAAGAATAAGGAAAATTAAAATTAAAAAAAAATTAAAATTAAAAAATATGTACAACAAAAGCAACTCTTGGCCTATTGTTTAGTACAAGTTGGATATTATTTTAGAGGTTTTTTAAAACAATATAAAACATTGCATTGCACAGAGGGCGAAACGGCCAATCTAGCGGCGTTTAATTCAATTTTGAAATATTTAATTGCGCCAATTTTTATTTACTAATCGTTTGCTAATACCCTAATAAGCTTATTGACATATTTAGTTTTTGTTAAAAAGCTTTTTGTGAAAAGCTGTGAGCTTTCAAACTTGACATATGTTTTGGCAGCTGCAATACAATATTTTCCCGCTTTTTTGAGGAGTGCATTGTTTTGGCTGCAAAATCTTTTTTATTTTATTAAATTCTTCTCTTATAATTTTTATTTCAAGAAAAAGGTATGTATAAAATAAAATAAATGTCAGTGATCTGTGTTTACATGTAACTTATTAAAAAATCGTAGCCAAAGTGAATTATTGTGATGACTTATCTCTAGTAGCTTACATTAGTCTTTTGTGGAGTGCAACTGTTCGTATTCGATCATTTCCGTGGTAGTTTTGTATTTTTTTGTTAACATGAGTCCTTGTGATTGTGTGTCTAAAAAATGTTTTGCAGATTCCTGCAGGTTTTTAATATATTCCACTTTTAAGGTTCAATGTCGGTTGTCAAACGAACACTGTTTTTAATATGGTGCAATGAAGGTGTGCCTAGGAAAAGATTTTCGGCGGTAGAGACTTATATATTTGATAATGTCATTGATAAATCTAAATATAGCAAAGAGCAGTATCATGAAATCGGCAGAAGGTTAAGAAATTTTAACTATAAATTATTTGCGAAGTGGAAAGAAAGTAATAGGGTTAGGGTGGACTTTGAACACAGAAACAAGCAATGGTTGGATGGACCGCTTTTGTTAGTGGATGAAAAAACTTCTATCAATGTTGGACGCCCCGTTAAAAGCTTCTCGGATTGCACAACCAAAAACCAAGTCCAAAAAGTTGCCAATTTGATAAATAAAACTCCTTGTAACGAACTTTTGGTGGCAACGTGCAGTAGTCTTTACAGGGCTGGAAAGAGAACTGCATCTCAGGTTTTATCAGTGTTGGATTCGGATGCAGACACTACGGCAAAAATTAAAAAAAGCCTAGAATCAGACTTCCAGGTTCCTATAAAATATACACCTGAAGAAGCCTTGTCACTTTTTATTAATGGTAATTACACAAAATTCACTTACAAGCTGATGCAGGCCGGTGCCAAAGCTCGAAACGCTAACATTTATCCCACTTATGATGTTTTGCGGTCAGCTAAAGAGAAATGTTATCCAAGTCGAGTGTTGGCGACAGAATATTTTGCTGAAGTGGCTCTACAAAGCTTGGTTGATCACACAGTTACAAGGATCATTGAAGCAGACGCCGAACTATTTCAAAACATTCCTTCTGGCAGCAATGAAAAATTAGTTGCAGTTTACAAATGGGGTTGTGATGGCAGCAGTGGTCATTCAACCTACCGGCAAAGGTATAGCGATCCCGAAAAGACAATGATCGACGAAAATTTATTTACGGTTTGCATAGTGCCATTGCAAATTCAACTGGGATCGAGTATAGTCTGGAAAAAGTCTCGGCCTTCTTCAACTCGCTTTTGTAGGCCAATTAAAATTATGTGCCAGAAGGAAACTGCTGACGTTGTTCGTACCGAGGTTGAAAACGTGAAATCCCAAATATCACTAATCTCACCAACTTTTCTGGGCACTCTACAAATAAACCATCAATTTCACTTAACCATGATTGACGGAAAAGTTTTTACAGCGATTGCCAAATCATCATCACAAATATGCGCAATTTGCAAAGCTACTCCCAAAGTAATGAACGATCTCAATTTTATTAAAAAACTTCCCGTGGATGAGAATTTGTATGAGTATGGCATGTCTACTCTACATGCTTGGATCCGCCTTTTTGAGTGCATTATTCATATTGCCTACAGAGTTACATTAAAAAAGTGGCAGGTCCGCAGTTTAGATAAAGATATCGTGGACGAAAGGAAGAAAGCTATTCAAAACGAACTAAGGCAGAAAATGTCGTTGCTAGTGGACATTCCAATGGCTGGTGGCGGAAATACGAATAATGGCAACACAGCCAGATGGTTTTTTCTACAACCAACTTTAGCTTCGCAAATAACAGGCGTTAGTGAAGCTATTATCAGAAGACTTGGGGTAGTTTTACGATGTATGTCTTGCGGGTATGCAGTTAATTCAGAATCTTTTCGCCAATACGCATACGAAACAGCCGAATTGTTTGTGAATGAATATCCGTGGTTTTACATGCCAAGTTCCGTTCACAAAATATTAATACACGGAGCTGATATAATTAATAGTGTTGCCCTGCCAATTGGTATGATGTCCGAGGAAGCATTGGAGGCTAGGAATAAAGATGTCCGAAATTTCCGCCTGAATCACACACGCAAAGATTCGCGACAGCATACAATGGAGGACTTGATGCATGCACTCCTGATTTCATCAGATCCTTTAATTTCAAAATCGTCGAAGACTACTTCCAAAAATTCAAAAAAATATATTTAACTAGATAGAGAGCTAATAAATCTTCTTTCAGACACTGATTTGCAGCCTTCAGTGTCCGACAGTGACAGCTCAGATTATGAATAGCTTTGCTATAATAATATGTTATCACATTCTTACCATGAAAAGTATTAAAAAAAAAATAAAATTAGAAAATAAATAAATAATACAAATGTACATTTTTTTAGTGATCTGGCCATTTTAGCGTGTATGGGAGGAGGGTGTGTTCTTAGCCGGATCACACCTATTTTTCGTACACAATTTAGATTTGATAACACATACACACATACCAAATTTTATTTTGTGGCTCATATATTAGCCATTTTATAACCATTTTATGAATTTTACTATAGTGGGTTGCTTTAGGAGGTGGGCGTAACCATGTTCAGATGTCAAAAATATTCAATACTACATACCCTTTGGTCTACACAAACATCAGTATCAAGCTTCATCCAATTATATAAACTCCTTCTCTCGCTAATGTACCCACTTGCTCAGGTTAAGGGTCTAAAAAGTGTCAATTTCAAACCCACATTAAAACCATAATTAGATGTCAATTTTTAAAACGCCGATATACGTGTAATTTTTTTTGTCTCTTCTACCATGATCTTTTTACAATATATAATAAAAATATGAAAAATGTTAAATTTGACATACCTTGTTTCTTGGTTGAATAGGCGGGGAGAAAAAGTCGCACAACAACAACAACAAAAATTGTAGAAATTACTAAATTCACAAATTTGTGTATCACATGTTCATTAACTCCCATGCCAAATTTCATTTTGATACCTTTATTAGTTTTCGAGTTATTAATTAAATACCGCTAAACTAGCCATTTCGCCCACTGTGCATTGGTGAGGTTGCGGTAAACGAGGTTTCTCATTTTCCCAATTTACTTAATTGAACTTTCAAACAAAGGAAATTGGATGAAAATCGATTTGAAAATGACGGAAATGTTTGCTTGCTAAGTCAAAACATGAAATTTCAATCGTTTATTCTCATTCTGAGGCTTATGAGTTATACTGAGAAAATCTATAGTTTTGAGATATAGCAAGAATTTTAATGTCATAATAACAGGTTTTTTTAAACCATACCTAATATCCGTACAAAATATTTCCGAAAAGAAAAGAAAATTACCGTTAATTTTATTAATCAACGACTGTCCACACAAAAATGCATTGTTATGCATTGAGAAAGTCTATAGTTTTTGAGATATTGCCAAAAGTGTGATGTCACTATAACGGTTTTTTTAAATTTAAGAAGAATTGTTGTTTTGCCGAAGCCCAATAACAACAATTAATAACTGAAGAAGGCTGATTAGCTACAACAATTTAAGAAGAATATATTTATTTTTATTTTCAGAATATATGTAAAAAATTACATTTTTGATTACAAATTTTAAAAATTTCTTACCCAAATTTTTTTATAACGCTGTTATGCAGGACTTTTTCAAAAGTAAAAAAAAAAGAAAGCCAGGTTAATTTATGTCATCATAACAATGACCGTTTAAATAAGTGATTCAAATTAAATAAATAATTTCTTAATATATATACCATTTTTTCATAATTAAACAAAACAAACACAATAATTTTTATATTTTGAATTTGTTTTAATACAACTAAATATTTTCATTTTAAGATTTAAAATATTTACATGGCATTTAATATTTTTATCGCAGGCGAAGCAGCGGCTATTTGCTAGTCTTAAATAACTTTAACTTAACACTTTAATTAAATATACTTATTACTTAAATTTCAAAAGAAAAATACTCCTTAAATATGCTGTAGCACAAATATGATATTATAAATGTATGGATGCATTACTAATGCATTATAAGCATTATGCATGATAACATCAAAATGTTGATGTTGCTGCAAATTAAGCTTGTATGTAAAAATTTTCGAAACTGTCAACAATTAAAAACATTAAATAGCGCATGCTATAAAAAAGAAATGTACTAAGCGGGCTGTCATAAAACATAGCAACCTGTCATAAAGCAATAGCAAAATTTCATGTCAAAAAACTGTTCGTCAGTCTGTTGGTTCGTTTGTCTTTTATGTGTTTGTTTGCTATTGCAAGCTGTGTAAATCATTTATGACGAATGCCAAAAAACGCACAGATGCCAGAGCCTTGATCTTATTTTATAATCGTTGAGTGATGATGTCAAGTGATGCGTTATATTTTGGAAAAGGAAAATCTGCGTTCTATACTGAATAATGATTTTTTTTTCTAGTCTTTTTGTTTTGCTTTTGAATAAAATTATGATATTCAACACGCGCCATTCAATCAAAACAATAAAATAACCTAATTATAGCGCATTTCTAGTGTTGACGCCATATATTTTGATAGTACGCTTCCGCTGACGAAAACTCATTCGAATTACATGTTGTAATATTTATGGAAACAGCTACAATTTCGATATTTCTATTGTTGCTGTTGTTGCTATTGTTTTTCTAACAAAGTTTTGTAAATAAATTTATGTTGGTCACGACTTTTTCAAGCTGGTGTATAACACTGCTGAAGCGTTCTTCCGGCTTTGAACGTGACTAACTGCAATGCGACGCTTTCTCTCAAAAGCTCTGTCTGACATGCTTACAGCAGCCAATCGTTTTTAATGTTTGTTTTTTTTTTATTACGCTTTTTCATTTGAAAGTGCATTGAAAAAATTAAACTGTAATCATATCGGGCAAATTTCGTACTTAAATTTTCTCCCACATCCACATTATCCACTTTCCACACGTACATTTCCCTTTCTCTGAAAATTTCACTTTTTTTAAGATGTTACGTCTTTTTAAGTAAGTGTGAAATTCGCAAGCGCTTTTATTATGGTCTTATAGCAAAAAATTTCTGTGGAATTTTCGGACGTTTTATAATCTTTTTAACAGCATTTTTAGTATGAGGTTGCTATAAGCTTTTTAATAGCAAAAGCTGTAATTTTAATAAATCTAGTATAATTCGACATTAATTTATATTTGCTAATTTCACTTCCATTTTCATAGCTTAACTACTTGACTACTGCTAAAATAGAAAAGAGTGTTATATAAGAAAATGATGCAATCAGTGTAGCCAAAAGTTTTTGAAAAATTAAAAATAAACTTTTATTTGCTTGACATACAAAACTTTGTACATAGAAGCATTTTAGATTTTGCTACAAAATTTTTATAAAAAAAAAATAAAAGAATGGTAAGATTTTGCAAATTTCTTCCTTTTCAATTAGATTTTCTTAAAATCCTTTTTTCCTAGAATTTTATCAAATTAAAGAAATTCCTAAAATAAATACCCAAGTAACAATATTAGCCATATATTCATTCTTGCAGAGCTTATAGTGCTATCTTATATAGCAGCAAGCTTCAACTATAGCTTTAGTCGCGCTACTAAAGAGAATATATAAGGCTACTTTCTTGAGTTTAAAAGCACTATTTTTACTTCATATGAGGAGTAGAAGTAGCTGTAAACTTTTAAAAGAGTCCCTGTCAAAACCAAATAAGAGCTCTTGCAAAGCTCTTTTTTATTATTCGTTTAAGTATGTATGTGTTAAAAATAATTCAATAAATATATAAAATTTGACAAGTGTTTGTGATGATAAGAATGACAAATAAATTAAAGAAATAATAAAGTGATTATTATATCAGACTCATGTTCGTGTATTCGTTATATGCTGCGAATTTCGGTGCGCTTTTGAATTTATCGGAAACGTGAATGTAGTACTTCGAAAAACTACAACGGGCTTAACAAATAATTAAAATTAAGAAGTGTTAATTATTTAAAAATAGTTGGAAAATTTTTAACATTCTTTAAGATCAACTAAAAATGATTTAAGTACTTTATTCTTAAATATATGTATCATAAAAATCATCAATTTCGTTTTAAATATTATTGTAAACACTAATATTTAGCTTGCTTCAACTCCGAAGATTTTCTATTTTTTATAAGATCGCCATTTTTTTCAAAGAAGCTCTTTATCAGATTTTTTAGTCACTTGTTATTCCCAAAAAATTTATTGCATTAATTTACAGTATTTTATATCTATTCGCTTTAAAAATGCAATACAAAAATACACATTAAAGCAAATATTATACTCAATTTACGAGTTTTAAAACTGCTGTATAGTAATTTTTATTACTTTAAAAGATCCTTTACAGAGCAAGTAGTAAATTTTAGAGTTCTGCTCTTTTGCAGATTTGATAAAATCCTTTACAGAGCTGTATAAAGTATTAAAGCTCAAAATGGTAAAAAAATCATATTTAGAGCATTTTCTTTAAAATTAAAAGCAACTAGCAGCAAACAAAGCTGCGGTAAAGCTTTAACCGCATATTATACACCTATAGAACACTTTTAGGACTCACTCGCACCTAGTTGCTCCAACAATGTTACTTGGGTAAAACTCCCCGTACTTTTGAAAGAACAACCTGCTGTTCATCTTTGTGTATTACAATAAAACTCCTCTTTCCATTAGATCATTAAAAATACAGCCCACTTCATATTTATTAATAGTCTCTTTTAATATAATTTGAAACCTTAGCCAATTTTTTGTAAGAAAACAATAAATTCTATCAATATTAAGGCTATAAACGCAAAACTAAACAAGTCGTTAACGCAACAAATCAATTACATACTATTTTCATAAAAAAAAATTATGTTTATATTTACACCGCAACAACAACAATAATTGGATAACAGAGACGACCACCAGCAGCAGCAGTAATTTTTATAGACATGAGCAACAAGGGCAAGCAACTGCATCATAAATGTTAAAAACAACAACAACACAATGACAACACGCCCACCTGTGTGGGCGCGGTAATGAGCTTTCATTGATAGCCATAGTGTGAACATTTAACGGTACCACTCTGAGAGCTCCCTCGCACAGCGTGTTAGTAGCTCAGCAAGAGTAATAATAAAAGTTTGACATCAACTTTAGCCAGTTTGCTGTCACACTTTAGCGCTGTCTCACATGAGCACGAGACAAATAATGCAGTAAAATAAAATTGACACTCCTTGAAGACTCAAGACTCGGGACAACAACTACAACCAGGGCCGGCCTTAACCACTTAGGCGCCCCGCGCGTGGTCGAAATTCGACCAACTTTCTGAAATTTCAATCGCTTTTCTCATTCTAAGGCATTGACCTTGCCTTAAGAAAATGTGTTGCACTAAGAAAATCTTAAGTTTCGAGAGAAAGCAACAGTTTTCGAGATATCGTCATAACTTTTATATCAAAATTTTTCAGAATTTACTATTTGTAAAATAAAAAATGCTTATTGTAAGGTAGCCGTAAGAGATAGTGAAAAATGTTTTTCCAACATTGTATTAATATCAAAAATTTCCTCCTACGCCATGTTCTTCCATTTCTTATAGTTTAGGTTTTACTGCAGAAATATACTTTCAGTGCTCATATTTCAGGTCAAAGTTCACATAACTATTCGGTGAACTTCTGGTCTCTACCCTAATTTATTTAAAAAATAATCAAAATCGGTTCAGAAAAACGGAAGAACTGTTTCTCATACGCCTATTTCTCTATATAAAGAAATGGCTTAAAACATAGATTTGTGTATATAACTTTGGAGTGGTTTGAAATATTTGAAAATTTTTTCATAGAAATTATTTTTTAAGCTCTAGAACTTTGCAGAAAATATAAAAACAATGTTTTGAAAAATTTAATTTTCATCATATATTTTCGATAATATAAACTGTTTTTTGCATTATGTGTCAAAATGAAGCAATTTTTGCTAATAAATGATGTCATATAAAAGAGTGATAAAAAAGAAAATTTAGTAAGAAAAAAAATTACAACAACAAAAACGTTTGGCCTATTTTTTGAGCAAAAACGGAATATTTTAGAGGTATTTTTTAAACCATATAAAACATTGAATTGATAAGATAATTTTTTTTTTTTTTTTTTTTTTTTTTTTTTATAATTCATTTCTAACAAAATAAGTATCTGCGAAGCCGTGGCTTGTCTGCAGATGATTATGTTTCTATACAGTTTTAAATAATAAGATGAGCGAAGTTAAAAAAAAAAATATTATATATAGATTTTAAAGTTAAAATTTGGAAATGCAAATAGTATTATAATATTTTAACTACTCGAATTTAAAAAACAAGTTTTTACTTGTTTTTTGCTATTCTTAACATTAACAATATTGGATATATCAAAAGGTAATTCATTTATTATTGTAGGAACAGTATATTTGAGTTTGCGTCTACCGTAGTTATTGTAATTTCTGGGGATTTGTAGCATTCCTTGGGCACGTCTTCTGGTGTTGACTTGGTGTTGTATTGCTTGTTTAAATCGGTTGTCATCATGGTAAATCTTTTCTTATTTCTCCAAAGTCAATTAATTGATCTTTCAGCCAAAGAAAATTTGATGAAAATCGATTGAAAAATGGCCAAGAAATTTGCTTGCAAAATCAAAACTTGAAATTTCTATCGTTTTTTTCTCATTCTGAGGCGATGACCCTGCTTCAAGGAAATACTTTGTACTGAGAAAATCTACATTTTTTGAGATATCTCAATAGTTTTGATGTCATTTTAACAGAAATTTTTTTAACATATTATCCGAGAAAAATATTATCAAAAAAGCTTTTGTATACCGTTATATTTCTGAACCAACGTCGTTTCATACAAAAATACGTTATACTGAAAACATCTATAGTTTTCTAGCTATCACAATAATTTTCATGTCAAAATAACAGAAATTTCACCATCACAATATATATTCACACTTTACATATAAAAAAATGCTTATTGTAGGGTATCCGTATATTTATTGATTGTTGATTATATATTTTGATTGAAAAAATAAAAGTAAAATTTTAACTTTTATTTTTGATCAAAAAAATAAAAATCAAATTTCAACTTTTATATTGATCAAAAAAATAAAAGTCAAATTTTAACTTTTATTTTTGATCGAAATGAAATTGGTAAAAACAAACGATTATTTATTGATTTTTTTAAAAAAATCAGATAAATTAAAATCATTAAAAATTACTATTTATTAGCTAAGAAGCACATTAGCAATGCTATATTCAAATATCGAATAAAGAGTAAGTTTATTCATTTGACTTTTTGAATATAAATTTCGAAAATAACTGTTATTTTCCGTCCCTGGTGACGTTAGAAAGCTCTTTACCCGCGCTGTCGTGAGGTGCCAAGCACAGATTTAAAGCAGTGTTGCTCATTCTACTACATAAACATTTTTGCGTGTGTGTTAGAGAGCTTTAAGCTTCTTCACTGAGAGAATTTCAGTTGCTTTCTGAGAATAAGTTTTCTTTTGCACATATCTCAATGTTGAAATTCCTAATTAAATACAAATGAAACTCTTAAGGTATGACCTGCGGATAAAAAAATTTTTCGTTTTTTTTTTATAATTGTCTTCTAAAATCCTTCAAAAACAAGGCATTAAAAGGATTTTTTAAAATACGAATTGTTTTTGGAGTTAGAGAGCTATATATGTGTATACACTCGCTACGAAGTGCAGTAATAAAACTTTAAATGCGTTTTTCTCGAAATCACATTTTTCAAACTGGGGTGTCGTTTTTCTCGAGAACCAGAAGTGAGATGAAGATGCGGCGGGCTACGTTTTGTAGGTAATTACGTCAGGCAGGTTCTGAACTTGGATAATTGGGCTACATCTACTACCGGAGAAGGGGTGCGGAAAAACCCCCAAAAAAACAGCTAATTTTTTAACTCTTTCGCGCCGTTGCAAGTTTTTATATTTTGAAAATATCCTAGTTCAGGACCTGCCTGACATGATTACTAACAAAATGCCGCCCGCAGAATTTCGATACGATAGCTGGTTATAAAAAAAACGACACCTCGTTTGCCTTCTCATTTTTACGTACCCATTTTCATCGCTCTGGGAGGGGGAATAAAAAAAATATAGAAACATAAAAAATACGGAAAAACTTAGAAAATTACGTTTACTTTCAAGTAAAAAACCCAAAGATGATAAATTGAAAAACGACTGAGCTACAGCAATTTTTGAAAACGTTCTTTTTGTGGGCTTGAACCGCAGGTCATACCTTAAAAAGTTTAGCCTTGAATCAGCTATGCTCAAAATTAGCTCTCGAGCTAAGAGCTTTTTCAGCCATGTATGCGTGTATAAATTCTGGCGTTGCACAGTGCGTTGTCCCATTGACAAAACTCAAAATTTTTATGATTCAAAACTTGACCATATTGGTATCAATCGACAGGCAGTGATAAGACAAAAACAAAATATATACGGAAAATACTCAGTTTAGCTACGCTGTGATACTTCAAAGTTCAGATTATTTAAAAAAAAAATAATGTTTTGTTCAATTAGTTCTCTTAAACAAAGTAAATTTTGTTGATTTTATATGATTTAAATACAAATTCTTAATGTTTGATAGTTTAAATCATACTTAATTTTAAATACAAATTCTAGTTGCTTGATAGTTCAAAATCGTTTATTGAGCTTTAGGTCAAGGTTAGAACAATTAATTGCTCTAACAAATCTTTTAAAAGAAACAACAACAACAACAACAACGTTTTCAATATGAAAAGGAAAACATCACTAGCTGATTTTATTGCAATTTCGGCCCTGCTAAAGGCTTCATCAAAAAGTAAATTTATTATAATAAGAAATAATTAAGTAAATTAATAGAAACGAGAAATCTTATAAAATATAAAATTTCTAATAATTTCTGACAAAAAAAATAACAAATCCTATGAAAATATGAGCAATTTTTTTCTTTAATATACTAGTATAGATTCTATATAACCTGTAACTGCAAATAACTGTCCCTACTTCGTCCTACAAATATATATGTATATATCTTTTTTTCATGCTTAAAATTAAAAATATACATGCAAAATCAAGTAAAAAATTAATATAAGTCCTAGGGAGGCACCCCTAGGGTCTATCCGATTTCGACAATTTTCAGTACACATCTGTTACTTTATTTCACTACCATTCTGACGAATTTTTGTTAAGATATGCCAACCTTTGTATGTGCCTCCCATAAAAAACAAGTAAAAAATTAATAGAGGCCCAAGGAAGGTACCACTAGGGTCTAATCGATTTTAACTTTTTTCAGTACACATCTATTACTCTATTTGCTTTCCTCTCGGACGAATTTTTGTTGAGATAGGCCAACCTCTGTATGAACCTCACATACAAAAACAAGTAAAAAATTAATATAGTCCCAAGGGAGGTACCTCTAGGGTCATACCGATTTCGACCATTTTTGAAATTTTTCTTAATTGGCTCAAACTTATGAGGCATACAAAATTGCATTATCATGGGAGCACATGACATTTTTATGATGACATGATTTGCTCTTGTACGAAAAGTTGTAAATTCAAGCATATTTACCTTAGTTGTTTTGTATTCTTATTCCATATTTTCTTATATCACCATTACAATAAATTACTGTTTATTTATATGAATTATACGTTGAAATTTATGATTGGTACTACATGCCTGTAAGTGTATAAAAAATATTAATGCACAGTGTGGATATAGTTCAAAAAGCGATAGTACCCATAGGTCAGTTATCCGAGGATGCGCAAGAGGCCAATCACAAACTTTTTATTTTCTTCAGACTTCACAACACGAGAAAATTTTCAAGATCTGCTTGCAATTCAGATCTTTTGCATGCCTTTCTGCTCAATTCAGATTCAGTACTTTCAATCCTTGGTTTTCATAAAAAATCACCACAAAGCTATCTGATTGTAGCAAAATACCTTTTTGATGAGGAAAGTGAAAACATAAGTTTTACAGATAATGTGTAATATTAAGCATATTGTTTAATTATGTGTGGTATAAATAAATCACTGTTTGCTCTTAATATTACATTTAATTTGTTTTAAATAGAGATGTATGCTGTCTTTTAACATCTTTTAAATGTAATAAGCTAATAAATTTTAAAAACACATTGTGTAATAAAATATAGGTACAAAATATCACTAAACACAAAAAAATGGTTTTTTTACCATGAATTTTTTGGGTATCCAAGACCCGCTACGCTCATAAAGGTTAAGGAATTTCATGAGAAATTCTTGTTTTGTAAAAAATTTGTTTAAATTTTTTCAAAAAAGTTCCAAAATATTGTCCTTTTACTCAAAAAATAATTCAAAAGTTGTTTTTGTTGAACAAATAAAATCAAGGAAAAATTGCATTTCTGACTACCTTTCATTTGTAAAAATTCTTCCAATTTTGCGCAAAAATTATTTTACTGTTTTTGTCATCAAAACTACAACAAAAACCTCCTTTGATTTTTTTGGCAAAATTTATTTTCTCCAAAATTATGTTTTTATATTTTTACAAAACATTTTACAAAAAAATGCAAGTCTCAAAAATAATTTACTAAAAACAAATAACCCTAATATCCCAATATCGTTTTATATCCTCGGAATTCAGTACTCGACCTCAATTTACACATGCAGTTTCACTGATAACACAGTGAAACACTGATCGTAATTCTTGAATACCACTATATAGAAGTGAAAGTACTATCCCATAAGAGCAAAACTCTAGCCGGGTTTTGCAGTGTTAAGAGCGGAACATATTTTTTTAACACATTTAATTTGGGTTTAATTTAACAGTTCTTCTGTGAAAGTTTCTCTGCAATTCACCGCATCAGTTTTTGGTCTCTATCGTGTCCAGTATTCGATTTAGCGTGTAACTGTCTATTAAAAAGTTTATGTTAAGATGTTAAAAATTATCTTCCGAACATTTTCCACCAAAAATTTAAACTAGTTCCTAGTTAAAGGACAAAACACAAAAAAAAGTATCACCATTTTCGTTTTTTAAACAATACTCCCTATATTTATACACTTATTCTTGTGCATAAGGTTTGTGCTTTCTCCTTTTTTTTATCAAGGTGGTAACGTTGTATGTGTGCACTTTGACTTTTAATTGTTTTAGTGAAATTATTGATAAAAGCGAAATTTTTTGTACTATACTGTGAGTTAATTAAAGTCGACTGGAATCGTGTCAAGGAAATATAAATAATTATTATTACGTTTGTGGTCATTTCTTGCCGATGTGGAAGAATAAGTCAACAAAAAAAAATTTAAAGGATTCTATACTGACGATTTTAAAGTAGCATATGAAGCATATTTTCTGCAGTCTGTGATTTGGGGTGTAAATTGGGCACCAGACTCAGTTTATGTAACATGCTACAATGGTCTAATGATAGCCGATACACATTGACTGCGACTAGCGACGAACGCCAATTGTCACAAAATAGAACGCATGTTTTCTTATGAAGATGTATTTTTTGAAGACGGCACGACAAAGAGAGAACACGACCACAATTGTTGCTGCCGCAGACTTCAATCTATTTCTATTTTGATAGACGACAAGTGCGAACATAGCAGAGTTTGTTTATGTTTTGTATGAAATACTGATTGTCGCTGTTGCGTTCATTATAATCAAGTCGTCGAGAATACTGCGACATTTCTCTCTGACTTCAAGTTTTCGTTTTGTCGGTGGACGACTGTTGCAGTCAATGTGTATCGGCTATGAACTGGAAACAATATAAGAATGTATCTATGCCTTTTGGAACCCCAATAATATGGACTGATCCGGGAGTGCATGATGCAGCAAATTGTTATTCATTTTTAAATACAGTTCGTGGAATGAACATAAAAAAGCAATATCAAAAGTTTACATTGACGTTCGAAGTGCTCAATTGCCATTGCCTCACGCAGAGCACATTCCAGTGCAAGTGTTTATGAATCAAGATCTTGATTCAATTATTCAACTGTGTGGGACATTTTTTAAGATAATTATCTGATTTACAATTACTATTTATATTTTATGTCCGACATAGAGGATCGGAGATATTGGTGAATTACAGATTTCGGTTGACTTTGAATCCGAATATCTTCTAGCGCGTACATGGCATTATAGGGGACTCATGACAGGTGATTAGTTATGACTTAATTAAGAGGTTTGCATCAAAAAATTGGAAAGTCAATTTTTTGATTTCAGATTAAAAAAATATATGGCAATGAAATGCAAAAACCCTCGGGTAAAGTCAAAAGTAATGTAGCAGAAAAAAACAAGGATGCAGAAAAATTTGTTTTGACAAGCAGCTTACAAAAATATATGAAGCCGATGAAGACTCCCACTCTAATGTGAATTCTAAAAATGTAATTTTTAAAATTTTTGAAGTTAAGAATTTTCATATAATTTTATAAGGGAATTTTAAGAAAAACCATATTATTTAATAAAAACTATAGGTTCACCGAATATTATTATGACAAAATTCACATTCAAGTTAAAAGTTATTTTTTCCAAAACTGGTTGGTTTAAAAGCCAAATAACTCTAATTTAAACATAAATCTCTACTAGTGTCTACTCATATCTACGTTGGAATGTTCCTGAAGTTATCTTTTGATAACGTCTATTCAAAAAGTTTTAAATTGGAAATTTTAGTTGCAAGAATTGTCTTTGAAGAGTTTTGAAGAACAAAACAAGCAGTATTGTCCATCCTTCTATTTTTGTCCATCGCATATAGAGAGACAGTTCACTGTGCGTCGCTAAAAAGATTTCAGTCTATGTTCTTTCAGTGTTTAAGTGCCCCTCACTGCCAAGACAGTGAGAAGGGGCATTTCAAAAATCTTCGTTAAAAGTTATGAAGCTTCTTCCTGTGGCTTTAAATTCCGCTTAATCAATATTTTTGTCATTTCCATCGATTATTTTCTACTTTCGTGCAAAAACTGTTTCATTCTATTAATAAACGAACGTACTATCTATAAATTCAACAGACATTTACTAAAGTAACCTTAAAAGTTTTCAACGATAAGATAAAATTATATAAAGCTTTTATTTGTATCGTTCCAAAACACGTCACGTAATGTACATGCTTATTTGTTTGTGCTAAATTTATTACCAACGTAGCAGATAAGAACACTCTTACTTATTTCTTTTTTTATAGTATTTGTTTTTGGTTTTTTTATTTTTTTTTATTTACTGTAGTTACTATGGCTAAGCCACAAATGTTTTTATATTTTCAAAAATAGTTCAATTGCCTGAGAACAAGAACATAAAAAGCTTGATTACAGAATGTATGGGAACATTTGTTAGTGCTTTTACCGGCATTTTTCTGGCAATTAGTCATGACGAAATCACTCAAAACATAACAATAAATCTGTGACGATAAGCAATAATCGCTTAAGTCCACTTAAGACAGAACTGAGTTATTGATGTAGCTGAATTCCACGCATAATAAGCACACAAAATATGGAACTTCTGGTATGATCTTAGCTTAAGTAATGGCAGAAAAACAAAAGACACTTTCATATAATGTTAATGTTAATGTTGTGTGGTGGAGATGCGTACTGCGACCTAAATGAGATCTATTGTACCTCCTTCTCAAAGCTCCGCTGGGTTTGCGGATTACAGAATTTCATCCAGCCCTATTTCTCTAATGAATTTGAGAATGTTCTTAGGTTCAAGGGATGAAACCTGCTCTAGACTCAGCTCATAATTCCCCAGTGCTAGTTTACGTCTGCGAGCCACGGCGTCGCAGTTTGTAAGTAGGTGTATTGGAGTCTCCTCTGCTTCTTCACAGAAACGGCAGTTACTATCGGTCTCTATGCCCAATTTCATCAGGTGGTATTTGAGTTTACAGTGTCCTGTAAGGAACCCCGTTAGAATCCTAAGATTCGGTTTGCCTAAGCTTATGCACAATTTTGCTCTCCGAGTGTTAAAATCTCTGAGGAGCAATTTGGATTGTCTTAGCTTTGGGAGGCTTTTCCAAAGGTTTGATCGTTTATGCCTCTCCTCCCTTCTTAGTTCTTCTTTTATAGAGTGTGTGCCCAATCCGCAGAATGGTTCTGGCCCTATAAATTTTGTGGCTGCACCCTGTCGTGCTAGTCCATCGGCTTCTTCGTTACCCTGTATTCCTTTGTGTCCTGGGACCCAAAGTATAGTAACAGTGTTATTCTTGCCTAGTTCGTTGAGTTTTGTTAGGCATTCCCATGTTATTCTCGATGATATCTCACAGGAAACTAATGCTTTGATTGCTGCTTGGCTGTCTGACATCACAACTATATCCTGACCTTTGTATTTACGGTCCAGATTGAATTGTGCACACAGCTGTATTGCTAGGATCTCCGCTTGGAAGATACTGGGTGTTGTCCCCATAGGTTCAAAGTGCTTGGTTCTTGGCCCGTACACCCCTGCGCCTATACCTTCCAATGTCTTGGACCCATCTGTATACCATACTATACTGTGTGGTTTCTTGACCTGCGATATCATCTCGCTGTCCCACTCTTTCTTGGTACTACTAAGCTTAATTCCGAAGTGTTTTTCGAAGTTATACCTTTTTACTAAGCTTAATTCCGAAGTGTTTTTCGAAGTTATACCTTTTTACTATATCGTCTCTTGGTAGATCGATGTAGGGAGTGTGCTTTGCAATATCCTCCTTCTCTCTACTGCTGATAGTTTTACCTGAACCTGTCCCCTCTTTTGCAATGCACAACAGAGTTCGCTTGGCTACTCCCTCTATGACAAGGTGTAAGGGTGTTAGGTCCAGAATTACTTCTAGTGCTGCTGTAGGGCATGTTCTCATGGCCCCTGTGATGCATACACAGGCCAGTCTCTGCACCCTTGTTAGCATATTCCTCATTGTGGTTAGCTTGGTTCTCTCAGCCCATGCTATTGCACCATAGGTGAGGATGGGTCTCACCATCATGGTATACATCCAGCGGAGAATTGTTGGGTTACAACCCCAGCTTTTCCCCGCCAGGCTCCTACATACCATGAGTGCTCGCGTTGCTTTGTTTATAGTTACCTCTGCATGTCTTCTCCAGAGAAGCTTTGAATCTAGTGTAAGTCCCAGATACTTTACTTCTCCTTTGAAGGGAATTTCAGTGCCATCCATTCTCATTGTTCGGAGGTTTGGCAGGCTTCTTTTGTTAGTGAAAGGTACTATGGTGGTTTTCGCTGGGTTGATACTTAATCCCACTGTGTTGCACCACTCCTTTGTTACTGACAGTCCTCTCTGTATCAGGTTACAGAGTGTATCCTCGAACTTCCCTCTCGCTATTAAGGCGATGTCGTCTGCGTAACCCTGACATTTTATGCCATTCTCGGTTAGCATCGTTAATAATTCGTCCACAACAAGACTCCACAGCAGTGGAGAAAGGACTCCGCCTTGTGGGCAGCCTTTTGTTGTTTTGATTCTTATAGTGGTGTTGCCCACTTTTGTTTCTGCAGTTCTAGTGCTAAGCATTTGGCATATCCATCTGCTGAGCGTATCATTTACTCCTTTTTTGTGTAAAGACTTCTTCACAGCCTCGTGAGAAGTATTATCAAAGGCTCCCTCTATGTCTAGAAAGGCGCAGAGTACGGTTTCTTTGTTTTTGAAAGCTGACTGGATGTTGCTAGCCAACTGGTATAGAGCAGATTCTGTAGACCTGCCTGCCCTATACGCGTGTTGACAGGGGTGCATTGGTGCCTTCTCCAGAATCTCAGTTCTTATATAGTTATCTATTACCTTTTCCATTGTTTTAAGTACAAATGAGGTAAGGCTAATGGGTCTAAACGACTTTGGTAGCGTGTAGTCTATTTTCCCTACTTTTGGTATGAAGGTGACTATCGCCCTTCTCCATTTCCTTGGGATATAGCCCAGCGCAAGGCTGCTTCTAGTTATTTTGACTAGGTGAGGCAATATAGTTTCTGCACCTTTTTGTAGAAGTGCAGGAAAGATGCCGTCTACACCTGCTGATTTGAATGGTTGAAAGGTTCTGAGTGCCCAATCTAGACGAGCCTTAGTACAAATGCTCGTTGCAAGTTTCCATTCTTCTTGATTTGGAGTGATCTGCCTGTCTGCTGTCTCATACTCAGTTACCGGTGTACTGCCCGGGAAATGAGTTTCTAGAAGGTGACTGGCTCGTTGCTCTTCTCTAAGCGTATAGCTTCCGTCTGGCAATAGAAGTGACATTTTTGTCTCCACTCTGCCTTTAGCCATTGCTTTGTGTATCCTGGCTGCTGCTGGCGTGGAAGAAATGTCTTCACAGAAGGTTCTAAAGCTCTGTCTTTTGGCTTTCCTGATTTCTTTATTATACTCCGTCAGAGTCGCCGTGTAGTTGTGCCATTCTCCGTTGCGCTTTGCGGCATTAAAGCTGCATCGCACCTTCTTCCGGAGTCTGGTCAGCTCAGCGCTCCACCAAGGAGTATGTTTTGTTCTTGCCTTGTGCCCTGTTGGACAGCTAGATTCGTAGGCATTATATACTGCATTGTTTACTTGCTCTACATAGCATTCAAGTTCTAGGATGTTACTAATTCTACTCCTAGCTTTTACGTTCTGTAGGTTTTCTTTCAGGTTGTTGGTGTATGTGTCCCAACTGGTATTTCTTGGGTTTCTTTTGGGTTCTGTCTCTTGACATTTCGCCCCAAATCTAAACTCTATTATTCTATGGTCAGACATTGAAGGTTCCATTGATACCCTCCATTCCCTAATCATATCCCCCACATCTGGGCTTCCTATGGTGAGATCTAAGACCTCTTCTCTAGCCCTAGTTACAAAGGTAGGTGTTACCCCCACATTGAAGAAGTCTAGATTACTACTTAAAAGAAATTCTAAAAGGTACTCACCTCTGGTGTTGACGTTGGTGCTTCCCCAAATTGTGTGGTGCGCGTTGGCGTCACAGCCGATGATTAGTGGAAGGTGCTCTTTCCTGCAATGCTCCACGAGTCTTTTTATCTCCGCTGGGGGAATGTTGACATCGTCCCCAGGAAAGTAAGCGGATGCGATCACTATGGCGCGGTGCTTGCCATCAGTTTCGATGTGAGTCTCGATAACTGAAAGGTCCCGCGTCATAAATTCTGAAAGACAAATATAATTAATATTTTTCTGCATTAGAATACATGCTCTGGGATTGATTGTTCTCTGGTCCCAAGTTACCTGACCCTCTTTGCAGTAGAGGCCACTTACTTTTCCCCTGTAGCACCAGGGTTCTTGGATCAGCACGAAGCCCAGTTGTTCTGTGGTAAACCTCCGAGCAATAACTGCCGAAGCACCCTTTGCATGGTGGAGGTTTACTTGGGCAAATTTCGTGCTGGTTACTGTGCCGATCGTCATAGCACTGGACTGCTGCCCCGGTCTTCTTCAGGCAGCGTTGCTACTACCTCAGTCGGAGGTTCGCTTTTACAACCTTCAATCGTGAGAGCGGCGAGGTTCATGCCCTCTGCTTGATCTTCGATTGAAGGTGTTGCGGTGATGACCGAGACGGAGGCGAACTTCTCCGTAACAACTTCACCAGTTGGTTGTATTGGTGGCGTTGCGTCTTTTCCTTCATTTGGAGTCGCAGATGTGGCTTCTGTGGACGATACCACTGTTGACGTTACAGCTGTGGGCGCTGCAGCTGTGGATGTTGCTGCTTTGACCGGTTTGGTTGGTGGCGATTTTGTGCCCAACACCGGAATGGTTCCAAAGCGGAAGCTGATAGTGGAGCCCCTTGACTTGATAGTCTCAAGTGACTCCCTATCTATCGAGAACGTGAGCATATGCCCACTTCCCTCATCCTTGGAGCTCAATATCTTCCAATACTTAGTATTGAGACCATCGTTCTGGGCGGCAATTAGTCCCATCGATCTATTGATCTCCGTGCTTGAACTTCTTGGCAAGAACATTCTAACGGTATGCCCTTTTGGGACCTCCTCCCCTAGGCAAGCCATAAGTTCTAGCCCTTTCCATTGCTCGAGCTTTGGTGCTGCTGCTCGCAGCCATTCTGCTGTTGAGGGATTCGAACAGTCGACCAGTAACATGCCCGGACGAAAGTGAATTCCCTCAAACTGTAGCTTGGTGGACCAGCCCTTCACTACTTCGCTCAATATGGCTTCTTCTAGCTCCGATAGCTCATCCGGACTTAGCATTTGCCGGGGGTATTCTTTGGGCAGAACCGCTATTTGTATGCCCTTAGTTATGCTTGCATAGCTTTTTCTATTTTTCTGAGGTTCTGGCTCGGGTACCTTAGCCCCTGGCACTGACCTACTGTTGCTTCCAGGAGCTATTCTGGCCTTCTTGCTCTCTGGACGTTGAGGAGGCATTATCTCGCTGCAGCTCCTCTTCGTTGCCTCTGGTACCGGTGCTTTACCCCGATGCTCTACCGCTCTTTCATGAGCTACTTCGGGTGCCATGCCCTGTTCCAGATAGCGCAGATACCATCTTACGCCTGCTCCACTAAGGCCGACTCTTAGTGGGTCGTCTAGCCCTCCTGGCTCCCCGCGCTGAGGGAGGTGGACACGGCGACGTCTACTGTGGAAGGGCTTGTGTTTTTGCCCTTCTTCTGATTCCCTTTTCTGTGCCGCATCCTTGGATGTTGACGCAGTTTCCGAGATTGGGATACTTTTTGGAGCCGACGTCGTATCATCCCGGTGTTCTTCCGGGGGAATTTTTACAGGATGTGATCTCCTGGGGCTCGCAGTTTTTCTTTGGTGGCTGGTACTAGGCCTTTGACCGCTGTGGATGGTATGCTCCACTCGATCTTTGCCGTACGGGTGCCTCCTCATCTGTGTGCTGCAGTGTCTGTGATCATTATGGATTCTATGCTCCACCTGATCATTGCTGCGTACAGTCCTATTGACTTGTGTTCTGGCTGGCGGAGGAGGATTTCTCCTAGGTTTGGTGCCTTGCCGTTGACCTTCCTCTTGGAATCTCTGTTCCATGAGGTCTGCTGCTCTGCTTGCGGTGACTCCCCGCAAGTCTTCCTGTTTGTTGTGTTTTGTTTTTTTTGTGCTCATATTTAAGATTCGACCGGTAGCTCGTGTCCGAGGACAAAAGCGTCGCAGTCTATGTTTTATGGCTGGGAAAGGGTGGTCAACCATGCCAGAGCCCGCATACCATGGTAAGGCCACAGTTACTTCATGAGGCGGCCTGTTATCATGAAGGCTCCGTTCCAATACAGTCGGTATACCCCCTGACTGCAAACCATCCAATGGGCACGGTGCGCATGACACCCTGGATTAGGGGGGAGTAACTTTTAGTTGTCGCTTCACAAAAGATGCAGGCTCTGCTGAGCTGTAGGGTTATGCCCTACAGGGAGGAACTACTCCAACCGGCAGTATTGTGTCATTGCAACTTAAGCCCCTACATCGCGTTAAGATTGTTACTCGGAGTAGGGGAAGCTTTCATATAACTTATAACGCGATTGAAAACTTTAAAGCAAGATTTCTCGACACTTTGAAATCAGACTTAAGCTGTTATTGCTTATCGACACAGAAATAACAACTGTTGAGACATATTTCAAATATGTAATTTCAAACTAAAAATTAAACCATTTACAACCTTGTTGGTCACTGAACTGTATGAGAATCTATGAAGCTTTACTTATTATATAAACTCTGTAAAGCTTTATTAAAAACTTATTGTAAATCAATAAAATATTGCTCTAAATATTTGTTTAGTTATTTCGAAACTTGCTTTTGTTTTTGTTTCTACTAAAATCTAAAATTCTACTAAGTCTGTAATCTAGGAGATTGTTGAAATTGGGAAATATAAAAGTTTTTTTAGTTTTTTATAATTTTACAACTTAACTTAAAAAATACAGATTTAGAGTTCATTACAAAATGTTTTCCTTGAGCATACCCTTTGTTAATCGTTAATTTCATTGATAAAACCTTTTAAAGCAAAAAAAAAATACAATTCAACTCTTTTATATCTTAAATTGGACTTTATAGAAAAACAAAACATTGTATTGAAATTATTTTTATTCTATATGTTTTTTTCTTTTGTTCCAGATATGGCACAGCATCAAAAACAATAACAACAATATCAACAACCATAAGAAATTCCAACAACAACAACAACAACATCATTTTAATCACTTTAACCGAATACGCGCTCAGTTGAAGAACATTTAATCAATTCAAGCGAACAACTAAGGACAATAACAACAACAATTATTTTCTTCACATATTATTTGAAATAACGCAAAGAAGAAAAAACAAATACAACACCAACAACATCAACAACAATATAAAATAATTCATAAAAAAAAGTTAAAAATTTCGATAAAAAATTCTTTATACAAAAATCATAAAAGAAACATAAATCTTTTGTTAGTTGTAGATGAGCATTGAAAGCAGAAACGCGTTGTGGATAAGAATAGCGGGAACGATTAAAAGTGTAACAAGTCTTCAGAACGTACTATAAAAGCTATAAAAAATTAAATTTTAAAAACAACGCCCAAATTTTCTCAGAAAAAAATTAACGAGATTTTTAGATAAAACTTAGATATCATCAGTGACTTAGTTGAAATAAATATGAAAATATAGGAAAATTTTTGCTTAAACAGAAAAGTTATTGTGCAACATGAGTTAAAAAAACCTGAGTAAAATAGACAAAATGAATCTGTATTTGAATAAAGCTACACTTAAAATCTAATAACTTCATTAAGACTCAAGTATCGTTAAGTGTGAGTCTTAGAAAAATCCTACAAAATGTCACAAAAACTTAGCAGTATAAATTGCAGTATTGGCAGTAGTAGGCGTGTCAAACAGACCCAACTCAGTCGCAGTCTACACAGCAAAAATATGATGACAACTCTAATGTTATTCGGTTTCTGGATATCAAACTCAATACTCAGCTGTCTGGCATGTAAGTAATCAATGTGCATATAAAGTTTCATCAGTAAATAGTTTTTAAGTTCAAAAAATTTAATTAACACAAGCATTTATCTTTAACCCTCATCGGTCCCTGCTACCCACGACCCTAAAAGGTTTCTTATGTATACAGAAAGCTTGTACAAGAAATAAAAACATCACGAATTTTTTGAATAAAATTTAAAGTTTATTTATTCTTCTTATGAATAAAGTTAATAATATATAAAAAAATTTAATATTCAGGACAAAAATGGAAAATATTTCGGAAAAAGTAAAAATAAATATAAAATCTTGTCGATTTCGGAAGTGTTAGACAATTCTAAGATATTTTATTGGCACAATTAAGGCATGCAATGAATTTGTGAACTGCACAGATTAATTTCTTACATTTATCCCATCTTGTTGCAAACACATTAGGATTTTTTTTGCTGGTACAAAAGTAACATCGACCACGCTTCCGTGTTGGTGATGCATGCTGAATTGGATGAATTGGAACACTTGCTACATTTATGGAGGTGATTGGTGTTTCGGGCTGTGCCAATCTTGACCATGTATTTGCTTCGCGATGAATGGTTTAACCATAGCGTCTCCAAGCTCAATCAAAAACAGTCTACAACGAATATTCCTGTTACTGTTCGTGTTATTTCACTCAGGAAAAATTTAAGTGAAAGTAACGTACGCATTAACTCCACTTATATCAAGTAAATTTGCAAAACAATGCCATAGACAATCGATTAACCTTTCGCGTTTCATTAACCTTTCACCGTTTGATCAAGAGTATCCACACCGCCTTTATTTCTATTAAAATCCATGATGAGGTTTAGCTTCCGCTTCTCATCTTCTTCATATTGCAGACTACGATGTAACACTGCGGTATTTTCTGGACACGTAAGAAACCATTATCATTTGCAGACCGTTCATTTATATACCAGGGCAGTTCACGATCTTGTTGCATCGTTGCAAATGCAAAATAACCAGCTTTTGCAAAAACCAAAAGCATTGATATGCATTTGCCATGTTCATGAATATATGCTATAGCAAAAGGCTGTTGCATATGCAAATCTAATCGTTTTGTATAACGCTATTTTCAACGAAAGTCTTCATTTCGCATTGAACACAACCACCGGTATTTTCTGAACAGTGCTTATTGGGCAGCTGTTTTCATTGCTTACATTTTTGCGGAAAAAGTTTTATTTATAATAAAAAAAAGTGCTTAACAAATGGAGGGAGTTTTAAAAAAATAAAATTTAAAGGAAAAATACCAACAAAAACTGGACAGACGTAAAATGTAAACAAAACATAGCTGTTGTAAAGCATTTGCAACATCATTATATTAAAGGTGTGCTCACAATCATTTACCCTTGCAAAAACGCTTTTGCAACAATGCAACAAGATCGTGAACTGCCCAATCATACCATCGGAAAACGTAAATATCAAAGCAGTCTGTTTTTGCCACGCTTCACTGCATACATTCATTTCACCTGGAGAAATTGCGAAAAATTTAGATAGAAACAAACAGGAACACAATGTAACGTTAAAGACTTTTGACTCCTAGAAGCAAAGCCGGATTAACCATGCAAGGAGATGCAAACTAAGGAGGCATCAAGTTCACCGTGTGGTGCCTGATGGATGAGGTAGAAGCGATCAGGCTGGCAGGGGGAAACTCAACTGCGGCCTTGATCAAGCTCTCATCAAATTCCAAAAGGATGCAAGGTGAGTGCGATGGAACCCCTGATAATGGGGTTGGTGGGGAGTTCAGCAAGGGAGGAACCACCAGGACGGGTAGTGGGCCCGTACCAGGAAAACCTCGTGGTGTGTCTACTATACTACTATGATTGAGCTGTAGTATGGTGTAGATTGCATACTACCATAGTAGTATGGTGTAGATTGAGCTGACACACCACGAGGTTTTCCTGGTACGGGCCCACTACCCGTCCTGGTGGTTCCTCCCTTGCTGAACTCCCCACCAACCCCATTACCAGGGGTTCCATCATAGTAGTATGGTGTAGATTGAGCTGACACACCACGAGGTTTTCCTGGTACGGGTACAGCATCAGCAATGATGAAGCGCTACATGGAGGAGGATGGAATTGACATAGCAATGCTCCAAGAACCTTGGATTCTTCACAATAGAATTAAAGGTCTCTCAGAGCCAAAGGCCACGCTGTGCCAACCAGTAATAGATGGCAGGTGGCGGAGTTGTATCTTGGTGAGACATGGTATACTAGCGGTACATATGCCACACCTATGTTCCCCGGATCTCACCGTTGTGAGAATCGGGGATGGTGCAGGTACTTGTATGGTAGCTTCAGCGTATCTTTTTTACGACTCTCCAGACCAACCACCTTCAAAAGAGTTGGAGAATCTGGTAAAGTACTGTAAGGAAAGGAACATTGGAGTGATGATAGGATGTGATGCTAACGCGCACAATACTGCGTGGGGAAGCACCAACAACAATGACAGAGGAGAGCAATTACTTGAATTTGTGGAGAGGTACAATCTGTTGGTAGCAAAAAGAGCAACACAACCGATTTTCGTTGATGCGAGGCGAACGGAAGTCATTGATGTAACTTTCATTTGCAGAAAGACTCTGAACAGAATATAAAATTGGAGGGTCGTGGATAGGCTAACCATGTCGGACCACAGATCCATACAATTTGAATTTAAGTACGGAATGCGACGCCAGCGGAATAGCAGGAAGGTCAGGATTCCCAAGAATACAGATCCTGTGAAATATAAGGCGAAGTTCAGGGAAACACTGACCCAAAAAGCGATAAAAGTACCAGGGAATACGGAGGAAGAAGAAAGCCATGTCAAACATCTTAGCTCGGCCATGGTCGAAGCTTACGAGGTGGCACGTCCTATACTTTCAGTAGACGAGGGTGATCCGATGCCATGGTGGTGCACGGAACTCGAATCTCTGAAGAAGGTTAGGAAGGCCTTAAATTTGCACATGAGAGGGGAAACCCCAGAAACATGGACAAACTACAAGGCACGGAAAAGGGAACTGAAGAACCTCATACGACAATGTAAAAGGCAACCGTGAAGAGACTTCTGTTCTGGGATGGAAACTATATCAGAAGCATGTAGGCTTCAGAAAATGGTTTCAAAAGATCCATTCTCCAAAGTGGGACTGATGCGAAAAATGGATGGAACCATGGCAGAGCACCTAGAGGAGTCAATGGAAGTTCTGATGGAGGTGAATTTTTCTGGAAGTTTTAAGTCTGATGACCAGTGGACACCCTTGAAGAAAGGAATGCACAGGGTTGACAGACTGGAAGCCGAAAGGATGATCACTATGGACGGGGTGAGGAGTGCTATACGCTCATTTGCTCCGTACAAAACATCGGGGATGGACGGTATATTTCCGGCTATGATGCAATGGGGGGAAGATCTAATTGCACCTAGGCTGTGGGGTATCCGTTGTGGGGTATTCGTTACTTTCCTAGTGACTGGGTACGTTCCGAGAGTCTGGAGAGAGGCGAAAGTTGTCTTTCTTCCGAAGCCCGGAAAAAAGGATTATGCGGAGGCGAAGTCATTCAGACCGATCAGCCTAAAATCTTTTCTCTTGAAAACGATGGAAAGAGTGGTGGCTGACTGTCTTAAGAGCACTTCGCTGATACAAAATCCTCTGAGTAGATGCCAACATGCGTATAGAGCAGGTGCGTCTACGGAGAGTGCGAATTGGTAAGAGTGACTGAAAAGGAATTATTTTCAGGAGGCATTGCGATGGCCACATTTATGGACATCGAGGGTGCTTTCGACAAAATATGGTTTGGAAGGCTGCGGCAAGCCCTGACAGAGCGCAATGTAAGTGTAAGCCCAATGATAGCAAATTGGGTAGACAATATACTCAAGCACATGCAGAATGGTAGAGAGAAGACTAGAGGTAGAATAAGTAGAGGATGTCCCCAGGGCGAGGTGTTATCGCCAACTCTGTGGAACATTACTGTGGACTCACTACTATTTAGACTGGTTGAATCTGGCATACACACGACAGGGTATGCAGATGACATTGCGTTGGTGGTCCGCGGTAAGTTCATTGACACCATTTCTGACATCATGAAGGGAGCCTTCACTCTTCCTTTACCATGGTGGAAGAGTGGTGTCGAGAACAAGGCCGTACTGTAAACGCAGGCGAATCAGACCATATTCTCTTTACTATAAAGAATGTAGGCCTGAGGATAGAACCACTCAGACTTTTTGGAGCTGAAATTAACATGTCCACGAAGGTTAAATATCTAGGGGTAACCCTCGATAGCAAACTGAACTGGAACTAGCATGTAGAAAGTAGAATTCAAAGAGCCAAGAGGGTTCTGTTTCAGTGTAGACGCTTTTGTGGTCTCAAATGGGTTCTAAACCCGGAGGCTATGAAATGGGTCTACACTTTGATGGTTAGACCTGTTATCAGGTATGTTTCGGTAATTTGTTGGACAAAAGTCAGCCAGAAAACCATTAAGAAGAGACTGGACAGAGTTCAACGGCTGGCGTGTGTTGGAATAACAGGTGCAATACGCACCACTCTGACAAGCGCAATGGTGGTTCTGTTAGGTATGATTCCATTGGATTTAGAAATATAGAAAACAGCGGCGCTGTCAGCCCTGAGGATGTTGCGAAATGCTACATGATATAGGGCAACGTCCCTGTATATTGCATCAATATGCGCATCCTTGATATTGCACAGAGAGATGTCAGGGAGGCGTATATGCCTATGGACGGAAGGCAGAGAGTAAGAATAACAGAAAAATGTTATAAAACTCTTATAACAGATGGAGGCGTTTGTGAAGAAATCGCTGGTAACGATATCAGTATATTCACAGACAGCTCTTTGATGAATGGCAGAGCCAGGGCAGGCGTTTACTCAGAAGAGTTAAGCCTATCCTGTGTACTGAGGCTTGGGAGGTTTGTGTCTGTATACCAGGCGGAAATGCTTGGCGTAGTGCATGCGCTGGACCACCTGATAGATGGCCGGATCAATGACAAGAAAATTGTCATTGCTCTAGACAATCAGTCTGTGATTAGGTGTATGCAACAGACAGGCACCACTTCCAGGTTGGCCATAGAATGTCTTACAAAACTCAATAGCTGCGCCCAGACAAATGAGCTCACACTTATGTGGGTGAGAGGACACTCTGGCATAGAACAGAATGAAAATGCTGATTCTTTAGCAAGAGAAGGATCAGCAGAAAAATTGTGTGGACCAGAACCACGTATCGCCATAGGCGACAACATGGTGGCAGGCCTTATTAAACAATGGAAGGACTGGGAGCACCGTACAAGGTGGGAAGAAGCTGTTAATTGCAGGCAATCAAAGGCGGCCGTGAAGTGGTCTCATAGTGGTGAGGTAGCAAAAGTTATCCGATACAATCGAAGGACTTTAAGTTGGCTTACTGCACTGGTCACAGGACACGGTCCCTTCATGTACCATCTCCGGAAGATGACTCTGACCGAGGACGATGCGTGTAAGCTATGCCTAGAGGAGCCGGAAACAGCAGCACACATTTTGTGCCAATGTTCGGCGCTGGCAAGCATAAGATTGACCACTCTGGGACGTCCATTTGTTGACGAAGCTGAGATTGGTCAACTGATCTACAAGGATATGCTTGAGGTGACAAAGGATGCTTATACAAGGAGCATGCTCACGTATCAGTGCGCAGCGCAGTAGCATCCTTTGTCCGATAGGGGACGAAAAGGGACCCACTGTGGTCTGCTTCGACAAATCCCCGACTTATTATATATAACCATGTCGGGTCCCCAAGGCAATGCAATTTTTCGGAGTCCCATCTAACGCCTTAAAATAATTTTTTTTTCTACCACAATTGCAATATCTTACGCTATGAATATAATTCATAGCCACTCCCCTTGTAAAGCTGATAAGGCTGCATGGCAGGTATAGAAAAATATACATCAAATTCCATTTTGAACGTACGACTTTACAGAATGACCTTCTCCGATTTTGGTCAAATTTTGCATGGAGCATCGCTGACGGAAATAAAAAACTTAATTTCGGGGAAAAAATTTAGGCTTTTGTAGTCTAGCGATGAGTGCGCTAGACTATCAACCCAGAGGTGCCTGGTTTGAATCCGGGTTCGGACATGGTTCGCTTCACTTTCTTTGTTCTTTCCTACATTTAAGAATTATGGAAAACTAAAAATCCACAGCTAAATTTTGAAAAATGTGGAATTAAAGGACAAGAACAACTAAGGGCTGGAAATGCTTGCCGAGGTTAACGCATAACACTAGTCTCGGTAAAAAGCAATTCAAATTGTTTTTCACGTTTGTTTCGCCTAATCAATAATTCACGTATAGTTCCAATCAATTCCTCTAAATAATCTATCACTTTCTTTTTAGGTCAAAGACCAAACCTTGTTTGTATAAGGTGCATGCTTGGTTTTTTGATCTTTTTTAAAAAAAAAAAAAAAGTTTGGCATGGTTTTTGGTGCTTATTAATAATGGTGTACATCTGAATGAAAACAATCTTTTAGTTCTCGATACTTTTTCAATAACTTGAAGAAAACACTTCCCACTGAACCATATGCGATTGTTTTGCGTAAAGTGATAGTTTTAAGTACGTTTTCAGACAGAATTTTTTTGTGCACAAAATTGACAAAAATCGGCAAAATCATCGAAAATTGATTTTTATTAAAATGAATAGCTCAAACATTTCTTAACCGAATATTAAGTTTGAACTACCGTTGGAAACGTAATAAATTAAACTTAAATTTAAAAATAACTTTGAAAAATGTTAGTGGTTGGTTGTTCCATCCCTTGCAGTAAGGTTATTAATTGCGATGAAGTGGTGCGAGGACCACCATTTAAAAAATTTTAAATAATATTTTTCTTAAAGCTGGCAAAATAACCTTTTAATTTTAGTGGTGGCTCAATGGGTTACTGAAATATGGTCATTTTAACATCTAAGTCTTTGAATAACAAACTAATTTCTTAGCCGAATTTAAAGTCTAAATTAACGTTTGACTTTAGGGTAATTGAACGAAATTTAATCCAAGATTAATTTTGGGAAAGTTTTAGTGGTTGGTTCTATTGATAGCTTCTATTGATCAATTGTGTTGTGCGTGTTGTTAAATGTTTGATCACAAATGACCGAGAACTGGACCTACGTGCTTAATGCCGACTCCGAACGGCTTATGTTCTCAAGAAGCTTTACATGGCAATTTTTACTCTCTGAGGTTTGCCATTGTCTGCAGAGAGGTGACGACCGAACAGAAAAATTAATTCAATTGAAAAAACTTTCTGTCTGAGCTGGAATTGAGCCCGGGCTACCGCAGTTCTTTAGCTTAGGAGCCACGCACTCTACCCACTAGGCTACTAGGCTACGGCCGCCACATAGGGGTTCTATAAAGTACTCAAATTAAAATCATCATACCTCTCGGCAGGATCTAGGTTTTAATTTAGACCCCTAGTTTCTTGGGGATGTTGTCTTAAAATTTTGTGTATATTTCGTTTTTGCTATACAACTTTCGCTTTCTTCTCACCCGAACAATTTGACCTACCCTAAAGCGTATTTTTTTATTAAATACAATAAAAAATATAGTACAATGTCGGGTGGTTGGTGTTTTTAAAACCAAAATAGTTTTGTTAAGTACAATGTGTTAAAATATTGACTTTTCTAACTTTTTTGATACAAACTGGTATAAAAAATGTTGAAAGTTGACCTTTTCCAATTTATCATTTTTAGACGCAATCACATCGACAACAAATTTAAACGGTTCTGAGACATTGACGAACGAAGACAGTTTTTTATTAGTTTAAATTTTAAAAAGTAACGTTCATTCGGGGCATTTTATGTCATTAGACTTCTATATTTTTCCAATTCTATCATTACATTCGGGAATGTTTATTCTGACATATTCAACCCAATTCTGAATGATATTTTCCGGGGAATCGGGAAAGGGATTTTTCATTTCTAAGACAGCAGATAAAGATATCACATTTTTTTTTGTTAACACTATTGAATATTGACGGTTGATGAACAAATTGGCATTAAAAATTTTCAAAATGTTTTTGAACTTTATCTTAAAAATGAAAACTGCCTTTTTCGATTCGCCGGGGAAAATCATTCAGAATTGGGCTGATTATCAAAAATCAATTTATACGATTCCTCGGATATTAAAATTTTTTCTTTAACCGCATCCCTTACTGTTGATTCCTCTTCTTCGATATTGTTCCTTAATTAAGGTTTTTTCTATTGCCAACTTCGGTAATTTTTGTTTAAAATGCGGACCCTCCTTAAAACTCACTCTGCTTTGAGACTTTCGGAATTCTTGGGTTTTTCAATTACTGAATAAATATGGTTTCGATTTTCTTAAAATCAACAAATTTCGTATTGTCATTACTTGTCCCACAGAAATATTAAAAATATATGTATACAACAAAAATATTGAAGAACAATTATCATATGTAATCGAAAAGGAAGACTTTGTTCAACTTCAATTAAAGAAACCACAGAATTTATTGAAATTATTGAAAATTGTGTCACCAATTAATGTTATCTCAGATAACGTAAAAATTTCAATTATTCCAGAAATGCAACAAAGGAAGAAAAGAAAAAAATAATAAAATTATTACAAACAAACAAGCAATTCATTTCAATAAATGACAAAAGTGCAAAAATTCTATCAATTGATGCATTTATTCAAACTAGCAAACGCTTTGCGATAGAAGTAAATCAAGTAGTAATAAAGTTTTTATTGCTGCTCTCGAAACTGACACAATTTCATTAGGAGTGAATAAAAAGCAGTTTATTGCAAAAATTAGCAAATCGGCGATCACAACCACTGGCAACAAATACATCGAGAACAACTTTATCAACATCAACAACACCAACAACAACAACATCTACAACAACAACAACTTTATCAACAGAAACAAAAACAACCACAACTTCTACTACGACTACTTCTACATCACATATTACTAATTCCTACTACTATTTTTACTAGTTAAGCTACAACAACAATGCTATTTGATATTGTTTTCACAAAAGCGTAACAAAAATGGCCACCCACCCACATCTATTTAATCAGCTTATCAGAAGTGTGAAAACGGTTTTAATAGGGATTTTACTATTATATGATATATATATATATATATATGTTTAATGTGTACAATTACGCGATGTGAACAATTATTGCGCCTCATAATTAATTAGTTTTATTTTTTTGCTTATTAGCATTGATTTTCATTAAAAAATGTGCTCGATTGGCTCAGTTAGTTTGGCGGCCTTTGAAAAGTGGACCAAATACGTGCCTTGTATTTGTAATTTACTTTTTGCTTTTGCATTGATATGGTCTTTTTCAACGTTTGTAAAGTGTTTATATTTATAATTTTTCTAGTGACTGTAATGTAGTGAGTATTGCTGTACAGCAAAGTAAACATTTTTTTTTACTTTAAAAAAATAAGATGTGAACTTTTCTTAAACTTTTTATGTGTCGACAACTATAATGTACTAGTAAAACCGTGTTGCGTTAAAACGTCAAAATCAAATATATTGTACCTAGATTTAATTTTAAGCTATTGAATATATTTTCAACAGATCAAAATTGAAATGAAATTAATTTTGGCCTTTTTGCAATACACGCACGCACAACGACGATATAGTGTTAGCATATTTAATTTCATACCCAAATTTATTTTAAATACACAGAAGTAAGAATATTTTTTTATTTTCATTTGAAAAATGCTTGAACAAAATTGTTTCATTACCAATTTCCAATTTCTTATAAAATTTTTGTGTAAATTTTTAAAAATTACAAAATTTTCGACCAACAGTTTAAAAATCTCTTTTTTTCAACTGTAAGAAAACATTCCAGTAGCACTTTGATATTGAATACATCAATTCATGGTTTTACACGGGGGTTACACGAGACAGTCCCAGTGGGCATTTTAGCTAGCGATACGCAAAAGAATGCATGCTAGTAGTGCTCTTATTGGCGTCAATATACCTTCCATGATCGCTGCATTTATTAGTGCTTCTGTAAGGCCTACCTTTTGAAGGTTTGGAGTCTTTTCCTGTTATTTTATATAAAAAAATTTTTTAAAAAAATTATAAATGATCAGATCAATTAAAAAAAATCAAATCTTAAAGAAAAACAAAAAAAAACTATTTTTTTTTGTCCGAGTTGAGACGCGAACCCGAAATCTAACACATTGCATATCACATTATATGAAAACTTTTATATGGAAAAATTCTAAGTCTTTTCTATTATTTTTGTATGAAGAAATTTACAAAAAAATTCCAAAAAAATTTTTAAATGGACAGAAAAATTTGTAAAAAAAATGTAGATTTTAAAAAAAAATACAAAAAAAAATTATTTTTTGGGCCGAGCTGGGTTGCGAACCCGCGCTCCCGAAAGCTTACTTTCAAGTTAGCAACTGAGGTGGATGAGAGGGTAAGATGCCAGACCGTCAGCTGAGAGGACGCTGGTTCAAATCTGGAATTTGTCACAAGTTTTTTTATTTCAAGTTAATATTTATATTGCTTTTCTTTCTAATGTACATTCTAAAGGGCTTCTAGCAGGCTTTTTTAGAGTCGCGAGAGTGGAAGGCATAGAAAGTTTTCTCGTTTCATATAAAAAAGCTTATGGGCTTGGAAACGAGCACGGAAGGGCTAAGAAATCCATATGATGGCCTGCTAGAAGCGCTTCAAAGACCTGCTTTTGCCCACTGGGGTACTGTTAAGACAGTCGCAACACATTCACAAATTTTTAATCACACACACTCACTTTTGCTACTGGCTGCTACTATCCGCTCTACTGTCTTAACTTTTCTGTAGACAGTTGGCGGGACAGTAGCTGGGACAGTAGAATTATATTTAGCTTATCAAATGACAGAAGACGCGTAAATTTAAAAGAATTAATTGAAAATTTGCAATACTTTGGTGTGCTCGTAGTTTTAACAAGAATTTTCTTCATAAAATAGAAATTTTGTACTATTTTGTCTACTGGCTTGCCAACTGCCTTACCAACTGTCTCGACTCTTATTCACAGACACAAAGTTTGACAACTAATAAGTATTTTTCACTTTCTTAACAGTACTGTTTCGTGTAACCCCTGTGTTAGCAGTGAAATTATAAAAGTTTATTTGTCAGTATAACAGTTTCATAGCTATTGAAAAAATACCTCACATATTTTTAGGCATATGCTGAAATTAAGAACAGAAAAAGCAACATAGCAACAAGAATTATATGTAAAATTCAACTCGCTATAACTTAAAAAATATAAATTTTTAAGAAATTAAAAGTCCAGTTTGCAAATCTACAGATCTAAGCCCACCAAACCATACTAAATTTAATAAGATTAGACTTGTACTTAAAAAGCCTTACGCCGTACAAAATTTACGTTTGCGTTATATATATAAGAAGATTATAAAAAATAGCTTTTAGATATTTGAATAATTTGTTGATGTCGCTACAATTTGCTTAAAAGAATTTAAAAAAAATAACGGTTGCTTTGTCCAAAAATTTTGATTTCGATTGGATCTGGTAAAATTTGAGTGCCTTTCACATGAACTACAGGAATTTTTTTTTCCAAAACTAAAATCAAATGTACTTATTCTAGAAAGAAACATTTTTTAGGTTGGAAAATCAACTTAAAATTGAAGAAATTGCTGTCTATCTTTTAGATGATAGCTTATGTGATATAGAAATTTTTTTTCCTCCCCCAAAAACAGATTCTTACAACATTTTGACCCTCTTTAGGTTATATGATCAACCGACAATATTTTTTCTTCCCTAACAGTTTCTTACAATATTTTTAACCTCTATATCCTAGCCTTAAGGGGGCTCCGACACACAATCGACGTCGCTGAGTTGAAAAATATGAGAGGAAAATCGTCAAATAGCCCTTCAACTGCCCTGTAGTCTTCCTTAGAAGGGTTAAAATATGAGGCACTCTCCCATTAATTTGTTCCGTATACACAAACCTCCTTTAACACCCCTTAATGGAAAAATAGAAATTTTTTTAAAATTAAAATTTGAAGAAATTGGCCCCAAAAAGGACTTCCAGACAAATTTTTTAATTCCAAGAATGTACGTTGGGCCATATCCAAATTAAGCCCATACAAATCTCCAGAACTTGATGGAATCTACCCGTGACTATTACAACAAGGCATTGATTCCATTGCACTTCGTACATAATTACTTAGTTGGTGCTACAACCGTATGTCGGTCTTTGCCTCATCTAAGAATTTGCGCCAGCCATTTCTGTCTTTCGCTTTCTGGAGACAGAAATCCTCTATGTATTTAACGTAGACCCCTGCCGTGAAGGCTTAATTCTACGGTGCTCTAAAGCTTGGGGCAAATATGTAGCGTCGGCTAACGCCCCTTCGGTATTCAAAAGATCCACCAGAAAGGTTCCCCTAATTCCACAGCATAGACCAACCTTTAACCATCAATTGACTATACATGACCGTGACACATTCGGCCACTAAAATTGTACATGGCTTGGTTATAAAATAACCATAAGTCAGTATCGGTACACATACTGATAATTTAACGCATTTTTTGGCACGCAACTTCGCTCACACGATCAAATAGGGTAGTCTTTGTCATGAAAACTAAGAAGCGATACCTACATAAAACCTATGGTACTGTTGCTATTTCCTAAGGTTCCCCAATTATTTGTGGATACAACTCAGACTATTTAGGTTTCCCTGTCGCCTGTTCTCAAATTCCAAAGGTTACAGTATATAAAACCGTTTGTTGCTTACCTTCCTAACATTCACTGTTTAAAATATACGAAAGTTTATCTACCATCTTTCTCTTAGTAATTTAAGGGAATTACCAACCCGAGTTCAACTAAAGCATAACTCACACCGACCTTCCTGGTCTAACCACAATCAGAGCGTATGAACCCCGAAGGATCTTTCCCACGACAGCCAAAACCCGGGCTCAAGGTTCCACCAGACACGGCTCTTCAACATCCCGTCTACAGACCAAAAGTTCTTAGAACAATTATATTTGACTGTGAAACCTTCAGTCACTAGAATTGTACATGACTAGGTTAAAAATAACCATTGGTTTCCCGGTATATACCGAGAGAACCACAATCCTACTTACGCAACTTCGTTAGCTTAATTAAGGCTTAATTAAAGCCTCTTTCGGAAAACTAAGAAGCGTGAGCCGTAGTATACCAATTGGCTTATACTCGGTCGAAGAATTCAATGCTTCTTACATAGAACCCTCATTCTGCAGAACAACGATAGATCAGGTCTCCTCATCATTGATGGATGACTGCCCCCGCTTTTCAAGTTATATTGGATTGATCGTCCATCGAAAGCATATTACAATAGCAATGTTATGATAACTTAATATCAAAACCATGCTTTCTCCAAGATTTGGCGCCAACAACCAAAGCTCAAGGTAAACCTTTTTATTTTACGGAAATCAGATGAACATTCCAGAGCCGTGCCTCAAGAATGAAATCATTTTGAGATCAATTCATGGGCCGTGCCCCATAAATTGTCCATCCATTAACCAACCATCACCCTTTTTCCTGGCTTTAGACAGCCAAATTCCCCGAAGTGCATTTGGCGGGTTTGCTTTCTGGCGACAGTTGGAAATTCCAAGCATCGTCAGGTTGTCCACGAAGAATCTTTCTTTCGAATGCTCCTAAAGACTTTTCATCTGAACTGCTCAGCGTCCAGATTTGTGATGCATAAAGTAGGATGGGTATGATGAGCGATTTATAGAGCGTGATTTTCGTTCGTGGAGAGAGGGCTCTGCTTCTCAATTGCCTACTGAGCCCAAAGTAACACCTGTTGGCAAGAGTTATATTTTGTTTGATCTCAATGCTGATGTCGTTGGTTGAGTTTATGCTGGATCCCAGATAAACGAAGTCCTTGTCCCGAAGTCCGAAGTGACAACCTCAAAGGAGGTATTGTCAACGGTAATATGGGTTCCAAGACGCTGGGACTGTTTGTTTGTTGACACTAAGTATTTCGTCTTATCTGCATTCACTGCCAGACCCATTCGACTTGACTCTTTTTTTAATCTGGTAAATGCTGCACTGATTTCGCGCGTATTATGGCCAATGATATCGATGTCATCAGCATACGCAAGCAGCATAACACTTTTGTGGAATATTGTGCCACTACGTCTCAGATCAGCAGCTCGGATGATCTTTTCCATCATTAGGTTGAAAAAGTCGCACGATAAGGAATCACCTTGTCTGAAACCTCGTTTGGTAACAAATGGTGGGGAGAGGTTCTTCCCGATTTTAACTGCGCTTCTGGTGTTGCTCAGTGTCATCCTGCAAAGTCGTATTAGGTTTGCAGGAATACCAAACTCAGACATGGTGGAGCACAGGTGCTTCTTTATTGGGCTGTCGAAGGCGGCTTTGTAGTCGACAAGAAGATGGTGGGTGTCGACTTGTTTTTCTTGAGTCTTCTCCAAGATTTGTCGTAGTGTGAAAATCTGGTCGATGGTGGACTTTCCAGGTCTGAAGCTACATTGATAAGGTCCGATCAGTTCGTTTACAATGGACTTCAATCTTTCACATAAAACGCTCGACAGGACCTTATATGCGATATTAAGAAGGCTTATCCCACGGTAATTGGCACAGATAGTGGGATCTCCTTTCTTGTGGATTGGGCAGAGCACACTGAGATTCCAATAGTTCGTAATGCATTCTTCCGACCATATTCTGCATAGAAGCTCGTGAATGCATTTAAGTAGAGCTTCGCCTCCGTTCTTAAACAGCTCAGCAGGTAAGCCATCAGCTCCAACGGCTTTGTTATTTTTAAGCCGAGCTATAGCTATCAGAACTTTATCATAGTCGGGCAGCGGAACCTCGACACTGTCATCCGTAATTGGGATTTCCGGAATATCATCTCTATTGGAGGGATTGTTGTCAGCGTCGCCATTTAGAAGCTTAGAGAAGTGTTCCCTCCATAGCGTCAGTGTACTCTGGACATTTGTCACTATATTCTCGTTTTCATCCTTGCAGGAAGACGCACCAGCTTTGAAACCATCGACAAGGCGTCCTTTTTTTCCAAAAATTTTCGGGCCTCATTCCTGTCACCATACATCTCAATCTTCTCCTGCTCGCGCTTTTCTGCCTCTCTTTTTTTCCGCCTGCAAATACGTGTCTCTTTCCTCCTCTTTTTTTTGTATCACTCCTTAGCAGCGCGTGAGAGTCGAGTGGCGAAAGCTTCGGCTGTCTGTTTCGATTGCAGCTTGTCGACGTCTAGCTTTCTATTCGTAGAGTTGCGTGTATTCTTAGCTGCGCACAGACGAGTACGAATCTTGGCTGCGACAAGATACTGATCCGAGTCAATGTATGCACCACGGATCGTTCGTACATCCAATACACTGGAAGAGTGCCTTCTGTCGATCAAAACGTGATCAATTTGATTTTTGGTTTTTTGATCAGACGACATCCAGGTAGCTTTATGAATTTTTAGATGCTTGAATCTAGTGCTACTTACGACCACGTTTCGTGCTGCGGCGAAGTCAATCAGCCTCATTCCGTTATCGGAGGTGTTGTCGTGGGGGCAGCGCTCGTAAGCATTTTCAAGGCACTCGTAGAAATTTCCTTGATCTCATCGTCCTTGTCTTCTGTCGGAGCGTGCGCTTATATTAGTCTTATATTAAAAAATTTAACCTTGATGCGGATTATGGCAAGTCGTTCGTTCACAGGTGTGAATCGCAGGACGTGGGGCCGTAGTCTCTTGCCAACTACAAATCCGCATCCAAACTCGTGCTTCTCCGCATGGCCGCTGTAGTAGATATCACAGTGTGCTTGCCGAATGCAACCCTGTCCCTTCCATCGCATTTCTTGGAAAGCAGTGACATCAGCTTTGTATCTTTCCAAGACATCAGACAGTTGGATAGAGGCATCTCCCAATTAAGGGTTCGGACATTTCAGGTGCATATCCGTAAATCATTATCAGTTTTTCGTTTATGGTAGTCGTCATCAGATTTGGGGATCAGTTTTCTTCTTTTCTTAATTGTTTTTATTGAAATGGTTTTTACGGGTGGGCTTTCAGCCCGACGAAAAATATGTTTTAAGAATAGGGGGACCCGCCGCTCAGATTAGCCGCCAAACTAACGGTGGTCAGTTTTGACGTTGCCCAGGAAACACCACGTGGAGGTTTGAGTCGACTTGATTGCCCTTCCACTCACTCGAATTTTTAAATCCAGTCTTTTGTTAGGCCATATTCCTCACGAATGGACAAAGCAAAGGTCGTTTTTATACCGAAGGCGCTGCTCAAAAGCTCGAACAATAGCCTAAATCGTATGGACCAAACAGCCGAAGTTTTTTTCTTTTTAAAGACAATGGAAAAAATACTGGAACTAAACATTGGGGAGACTAGCTTCAAGAGTATCCTTCTAAATAGGTTTCAGTATGCCTATCAAGTTGGCCCATCAACAGTGGTGGATTCGAGTGGGCTCCCAAATTTGGCCCAAATTTTCAGGGGCGGAAAATTTCGGCTAAAACAATTGAACATTTTTTTTTTGCTTAGATTATAAGAACGTTATTTAAAAAAGTATTGTGTTTGTGTTATCACAAAAAAATAATGTAAATGTTGTCCAGTGGGTTACTATTTCAGTGCTTCTAACAATGCCATTGTAGTTTATATATCTTTGCTACGACTCAACAGATGGCGCAACAGCGATTATTTTCAAAGAGTAGACATGGCTTTTTTTGCTCATTAAAAAGTTAAAAACAAACTTATATTTTTTCTATAAAATTTCCATCGTGTCGTTTTAAGTGAAGCTTTAGTTAAATTAATGGCCTTATTTTGTAAAACGCACGCAATCACCTCACTTTGGGTTTTTTCGTCTGGCAGTTCCATTTCCATATGAATTAGAACAAACCCTTTCTTTCGTTTTACAAAATGAGGCAATACGTTTAAGTAACAATAATGGATGGACGGAAGCGGATTAGTGGCTGCCAATTCTCTAAGATTAAAAAAAGAGAGATGTAACCCAATGCAATATTTTGCAAAATACAGGTCATCTTACAAAATTTTTCAGCCCCATTAAAGAATCCGAAAAAAGTGACTGTGTATCTGGCAAAGAAGCTACTATCGCAGCAGTAAGTATACAATGATTAATATTGCCGGGACAGGTATTCATTTAATATATTTTGGCAGGAGCAACCATCACCAATTCATTGCGGAACTGGTAAAGATTACCATGAAAGTCAAGAGGATATCAAGGCGGGCGACTGTACATATGGCAATAAAGCCGCGAAGGAAAGTGTAAGGCCGCGTTTACAGTGAACGCGTTTTGCTGAGCCGAGCCGAAAAACACATTGGAGCAAAAGAGAACGCAAGTCATGCACTATAAACACGCAGAAGTCAACACTGAGGGGTTATAAACTCTGGTCAGATGTTTATTTTATTTATTTGGTTAGGTACAACTATCTTTAGACTTTTGTGCAGATAGTAATGAGGCTGCCAAGTCTTCCATAGTTCAATCCACAAGCTTTGATCCCTCTGAGTGGGATATGAATTGAATTACAATTGATTATTTAATAAAAGATAGAATAAAACAACCCACCGGGAAAATGAGAATTAATTCTTACAAACATCGTAAAATGAATGGATTATTTTGCATGCAAGCAAGAATTTATTCCAAAGAATATATAAATTTAAAGCAAAACCTATGAATTGGAATCAATACACAAAACATTTACTGATTCATTTTTAATGCAGCAGGAATCGATTATGAAGTGTATAATAATTTATAAAAAAGTAAATGTTGTTAGATTTTTTACTTGCTTTTATGGTAAGTGAGAAACGAATTGATTCTGAAACAAATTCTGCTATAAGCGAAACAAGAATCAATCTGTTATGATTTATATTTTCTGTTTGTTGTTGTTGTTTTTGTTTTTTTTTTCAGATATTTTAAAAAACGGTTGTTCTGTTGTTTTCCTTTCACGTGTCTCTTGAAAATTTTATGTTTATAATATTTTCTGTTGCATTTGCCAGCAAAAAAGTGTCATTGTAAATTGCGTTAATTGAAAAATTGACATCAGAAATTTCTTATTTAGTGAAGTATGCAAACGAATTAAAGAGTAAGTAACTTTCTATATAAATATTCTTGTTTTTTAATAACATATTCTTTACATATTCTTCTTTTTCATTTCAAGGTTTGGGAAATGAAGTAGACACAGTGCTTGTAGAAGTCAATTTTTGGGGCGTTAAAGGAAAAACTGCTTCAAAAGCCTCGAAAACTTTAATAATGTATTGTTTGGTAGGTTATGAAAAACCATCACTCTTTACTTGTTTAAATAATTTTTAATGTTTTGTTTTAAATGCAAATTGCCTTTGCAAGGAAGGATACAACCAAGAACAGTTCCAAAAAGATATTAAGAAAGCTATACGCAAGTCAAAATGTAAATTATAAAGGGTGATTTTTTAGAGGTTTGTTTTTCGAATAGAGATAAAACTGGCATTTTGTGGTCAAATCTGGCAACTCTAATGTCATTTATGTTCAGTTTGGTTTGCCATTTCATCATGAACGGGTTGACAAAAGAACAACGCTTGCAAATCGTGCAAATTTATTTCGAAAATAATGGTTCAGTTCGCGAAGTTTACCGCAAGCTCCGTCCATTTTATGGTCGACATAATCGTCCATCAGAGCAATTAATTCGGTTAACCATGGGTCGTTTTCGCACTACGTTTACTCTATGTGATAATACGCATCCGCAGAGATGTTGAACAGTGCGCACCGAAGAAACAATTGCCGTTGTAGACCAAAATGTTGAAGAGGACCCGAATGAATCGATTCGCCACCGTGCACGGCAATTGGAGCTTTGTCCATCAACTTTATGGAAGATTTTGCGCAAAGATCTTGGCTTGCAACCTTACAAGATCCAGCTTGTGCAAGAATTAAAGCCGCGAGACCATGCAATGCGTCGTGATTTTGGTGTATGGGCCGAAAATGAGATTGATCTCGATGCTGATTTTCATCGCAAAATTTTGTTCAGTGATGAGGCTCATTTTTGGTTGAATGGCTACGTCAACAAGCAAAATTGCCGCATTTGGAGTGAAGAGAATCCACATGAGACCCTTGAGACGCCATTACATCCACAAAAACTGACTGTTTGGTGTGCTCTATGGGCTGGTGGAGTCAATGGGCCATACTTCTTCCGAAATAATGCTGGAGAGTCAGTTACCGTTAATGGAGACCGGTATAGAGCCATGATAACCGACTATTTTGTTCCCGAATTGGATGGCATGAATGTGGATGAGTTGTGGTTCCAACAAGATGGCGCTACATGCCACACAGCACACGTCACAATCGATTTATTGAAGGAAACATTCGATGAGCGCATAATTTCGCGGAATGGACCTGTCAATTGGCCACCAAGATCGTGTGATTTGACACCATTGGGTTATTTTCTTTGGGGATATGTGAAGTCGCTCGTCTACGCCAACAAACCAGAAATATTAGGGGACTTGGAAGCCAACATTCGTGGCGTTATTGCCGACATACGGCCCCATATGCTCGAAAAAGTGGTTGAAAATTGGACCTGTAGAATTGGCTTTATTCGAGCCAGCCGTGGTGGCCACATGCCCGAAATCATATTTAAACAATAATGGCATAAAATTATCCTTCCAATAAAGCCAAATTGATGGACATTTAAACGATTTTCTTGTGTTTTATTTCAATTCGAAGTTCTATACCTCTAAAAAAAACACCCTTTATAAAGATACATTTGAAGCAAAATTGAGGAAGCAGCCTACATTATAAACATTAACATTTTTTTGCACTGTAGTATTATTATTCTTTCTAATTACCTAATTATTGTCTCTGTAATGTGAATTCTTATAATATAATTTTTAATTTATTATTTAAAAAAGAATAAAAGATTTTCAACTCTGCCATACAAACCTATGTATTATGGAATTCATTCATATATATCTATTCCAAAAGGGCTTTTTATGTATTCATACTTTTCTCATATCCGAAAAATGCATACTTTTTTCATTTAAAAGAATCCATTTAATAAGCGAATAATAGAATCGATTTCAGCAGTGATTCAAGTGGAAGGCAGAAAAGAATGTACAACTTTTTATAGGTCATCACTATGTTAAAAATAATCAATTCTAGAATCAATAATTGGAATAGAGAATTGATTCTTTTTTCATACACAATTGATTCTTTTTTCCCGGTGGGAAAATCTTGATTGCAATTTTGAAAGCTCAAAAAGGGTTAAAAGTAATCAACTACGTTTTCTTCACAAGAAACTGTCGATAAAACTTTTTGAAATACTGTCAAAAATGTGTAATTTTGTTGGGTTTTTTTTTTTGGCGGTATTTTAGTTTAGCCCACAGCGGCAAATTTGATTAATCCGGCCCTGCTCATCAACAGTCACTGTAATACACAGCCTAACCGGCACTACAACCACAAAATAACTAACTGCTCATCTTCCAATATTTTTTTTATGAAAACTTGACAAAATATGCTCGAAATATTACTATTTTACATACAAAAGTTATCAATGAATAAATTAATTTCATACTCTTCTTAAAAAATCGCAAGCATATGCTCTTCTTTTCAACTGTTTTGACCCCTAGTCTAAAATTACAAAAATTATTATCGAACATAATTCATTAAATTTTTTATATCATTCTCAAAAGCTTCGTTGTTTTTTTTTTTAATTCTTAAAAGCATCAATAAACAATGTCAATCAGAACTTGTTGTGTTAAATTCTGTCAGCTATTTTATAAAAGACCTCTTAAGTGATCGTTAGCCGCGATCAACCCTTGGAAATATGAAAGCACGATTTAGAGAGAGAGAATTTTCTATAGTTATTTATTATAGCTATTGTTTATCTGGCGCTCTGTGTAAATGCGGAAAACAATATGAAACGACAGAATAATCATGGCGCTACTTCAACAACGCCATTTAATTGCTCTGCTGGCTCCACAAATATTGTGCGATCTAGTCAAGTCGAGCCATCAAATACAACAGATGCGCGCTGCAATGAAGATCTATGACAATGGAGCTCAAGGGTCTAATGTGGCGACTACGATGTCAATTGTAACTGTTACTCTTGTGTTTACGTAAAGCAAAATCAACTTAAAAAATTTCAACCAATATAAAAAAATAAAATAGCAAAGACAAAGAATGATGGACGGCCGGGCGATAGTCAGGGAGATAGACAAAGAATCAGTCAGACATGGAAATAGAATTGATTGTGCGAGACAAAGATAACTGTAATTCTTGATCAGCAGCATGCTGATGATCTTTAGATTTTAGCAGTCCACTACTAAGCTTTTATACACTGACACTATTGGATTTATCTTAATCAGCTCCTCTCAGAATTTTAGTTCTAAGGATATTTTGTGCTAATTCCACTCAATCAATTTAAACAAGAATACATTCAATAATTTTTATTTATCAATGTTAAATACTTCTATAAATACCTTTATGTTTATTCTGCATTTTCTTATAATAAAAATTGCTTATTATTGTATTGCAAGAGTTGCAATCATAGCTTCGTTTGTTTCCATTTTTAACTATAATTTATTTTTTGTATTTAAAAATAGCAATTTAAATCTTGTACTGCACAAGCTTCTCTAGATAACGTACATTGTAATACTCATGTACACCAGACATGAGTTTTCTGATGTTATATAAAAAAAAAGCAAACAAAAGCTCTTCTTTTTTTAATCTTTGTTGCATATTGTTTTGTATCCGGTGAGGATTTTGAAATATTATGTTTATGTTGAGTCAGTTGCTAACCAAAGAAATCAAATTGGAATTCAGTGCATCTGCACTGTAATGTACAAGATATCAGAGAAGCTTTTAATTTTTTTTTTCTATCGAGTCTTTTTATCGATGTTTAAGAGAGTGATTCACACTTCATATATCCCAAAGCTCATACACTCGTATTTGCGGTTTGGATTTTAGAGATAATATCAATGATAAGAGCTGCAAAAAACCATTAAATTATTGCAAAAAAAATTATTTTTTAGCAAAAGCTTAGAATTTTTAAAATTTTAAGTTTAATATTTTTTAATATTCTGTAATTCTGTATAATTTGAAAACGCAATTATTTTATAAATAAACTAGCTGATATACTCGGTGTTACTCGAGAGTCATTTATTTAAACATTTTAACATATACTTCGCTATTAAATGTTTTTTAAAATCTGAAATAATGAAAAACATGTTGAATTTTATTTTTAAGCTACCGTTAGAAAGGTAATTGAACGAACATTAATCCAAAAAAGTTTTGGAAAATTTTTGTTGTTGGTGGTTCCATATCTCTTGCGGTGAGCTAATTGAATTCAAAGAAGGGGTACGAAAAACATATTTTAAAAATTAAAAATAATTTTTAAAGGCTGTTTTTTTAGAGGTTTGTTTTTCGAATAGAGATAAAACTGGCATTTTGTGGTCAAATCTGGCAACTCTAATGTCATTTATGTTCAGTTTGGTTTACCATTTCATCATGAACAGGTTGACAAAAGAACAACGCTTGCAAATCGTGCAAATTTATTTCGAAAATAATGGTTCAGTTCGCGAAGTTTACCGCAAGCTCCGTCTATTTTATGGTCGACATAATCGTCCATCAGAGCAATTAATTCGGTTAACCATGGGACGTTTTCGCACTACGTTTACTCTATGTAATAATACGCATCCGCAGAGACGTCGAACAGTGCGCACCGAAGAAACAATTGCCGTTGTAGACCAAAATGTTGAAGAGGACCCGAATGAATCGATTCGCCACCGTGCACAGCAATTGGAGCTTTGTCCATCAACTTTATGGAAGATTTTGCGCAAAGATCTTGGCTTGCGACCTTACAAGATCCAGCTTGTGCAAGAATTAAAGCCGCGAGACCATGCAATGCGTCGTGATTTTGGTGTATGGGCCGAAAATGAGATTGATCTCGATGCTGATTTTCATCGCAAAATTTTGTTCAGTGATGAGGCTCATTTTTGGTTGAATGGCTACGTCAACAAGCAAAATTGCCGCATTTGGAGTGAAGAGAATCCACATGAGACCCTTGAGACGCCATTACATCCACAAAAACTGACTGTTTGGTGTGCTCTATGGGCTGGTGGAGTCATTGGGCCATACTTCTTCCGAAATAATGCTGGAGAGTCAGTTACCGTTAATGGAGACCGGTATAGAGCCATGATAACCGACTATTTTGTTCCCGATTTGGATGGCATGAATGTGGATGAGTTGTGGTTCCAACAAGACGGCGCTACATGCCACACAGCGCACGTCACAATCGATTTATTGAAGGAAACATTCGATGAGCGCATAATTTCGCGGAATGGACCTGTCAATTGGCCACCAAGATCGTGTGATTTGACACCATTGGATTATTTTCTTTGGGGATATGTGAAGTCGCTCGTCTACGCCAACAAACCAGAAACGTTAGGGGACTTGGAAGCCAACATTCGTGGCGTTATTGCCGACATACCCTTGATGAAACATACCCGAAAAAGTGGTTGAAAATTGGACCTGTAGAATTGGCTTTATTCGAGCCAGCCCTGGCGGCCACATGCCCGAAATCATATTTAAACATTAATGGCATAAAATTATCCTTCCAACAAAGCCAAATTGATGGACATTAAAACGATTTTCTTGTGTTTTATTTCAATTTGAAGTTCTATACCTCTAAAAAAAACACCCTTTATATTTACTTGATCTTAAAACTAGCAAAATTACCTTTTCAACAATATAAAAATTAAGGTGGGACTCAATGTATCCTTGAGATATGGACATTTTAACGTCTAAACAAAGATTTATATTAAAACATATTGAACTTTTTAACAAAAAAAAATTTAATGAAATATATTAAAAACAGCGGAATTATTGGCATTAAAACTAAAAACTTTGATTTTCATATAATTTTTTTCTCATTATTAGCTATCAATGTTTTATGAAAAATTCGTTGTACTAAAAATGATTGTGCCTACTAAAATTTCTATTAGCTGCGTTTTTTCATTGGAGATCAGGATCATATAATCGCATTTGCAAGCAAAGCAAAAACAACAAAAAATCCAGCAAGTGAGCTAGACATTTAAATTGATCCAATTCTATGTTTTTAAGTGTTGATGACTTTAGATGACGCAGCGACTGAAAAAACTGGCAGTACTGCATTATTTTACTTTTTAAAAGTTTGGTAGCAATAGCATTTAGGCAAAATATTTAGCAAAACTTATCTGCTAACTGCATAAGAACATCAGATATTCTTCTGTAAGCAGAAAATAGCGCCACCTGTCTGTAATCCCAAACGTGTGGGGTTAAATTTGAGGCAAAAAACTAAGTAGATTACTATAAGGAAGATTTTATATAATCCAAAATATTCGTAATTTCTCTAAATACACAACTGCATTCTTAGAGATAAATGGGGACGTTCAAACTATATAGAGAATTTCAACACAAAACTAACGCCCATTCCACGCATAACGCAATACTTTTTTTCAAAAATTGACCTCATGGCTTTCGATTTGTTTTATTTTTGGGCTATAGGTTCCTATTAAAATTCTAAGAACATAAATTCATTTATTTTTTTATATCGCCATTCGTTAAAGAGTTATTGACCTTTCAATTCTGCAAATCATCCGAAAACGCCAGAATTGGAAAGTTTTTCATTAATTGTATCTACGTCAGTTTTAATCCAATTTTTATAATGAGGTACCGTTAGAAAGATATTCGAACGTAGTTTTTGGAAAAAATATATAATTTTAAAATTTTGGATGTTAGGGTTGCCATCATATTTAAAAAAACATTTATTTGCTAATATCTCAAAAAACGCGTAATTTTTTTCAATTTTTTATTTTTTAAATTTGAAGAAGAATGTTGCCTTTAAGTCAAAATCAATTTTATGATCTTTTTAATTTTCAATTTTAGGAGCTTTTATATGTTTTTTTCGCAATTTCAATTTTTGTGCACATACCTTATCATTTTGAGGCAATTTATCGCCTAATTCCATTACGGTAAAGATATTTGCAAAATTTAATCTGCCTTATAAGGACCAACTTTTTATTCTTAAGTTTCGATAACCTTACACTTGACCTTGGTAGAGAAAACTGGTAAATACCGAAAAAAATACTTTTAATACTAATACTAATACTAAATACCAATAATTTTTTAAAACAAAATTGCCGTTAGTTGAAAATTTCAGAGGGGGCGTGGCATAAACTAAGTATTTAACATTTTAAGCTGGGATACACTTAATATGTATACCTAGTTTGAGCAAAATCCGTTGAGCCGTTTAGATTTGTATAAAGGTCAAACAAACAAACAGAAAATGAGTTTTATTATTATAGACTAGCTGATATACCCTGTGTTACTCGAGAGTCATTTATATAAAAATTTTAATATACACTTTTCGATTAAATGTTTTTGTAAATTTTGGAATTTTGTAAAAACGTGTTAAATTTAAGTTTGAGACCACTATAAAAATATTAGCTAAAAAATTTACCAAGCTTTTTTAACGAAGAAATAATTTTATCACTGTTTTTTCACAATCAAAAACTGTTTTTTAGTTCTAAACTGAATTTACTGGCTACTGGTAAGCATGTTACTTGCACTTCGCTAATGAAAATCAAATTTATAAAAATCTTCCTAAAATTTTTTAGTAGTTTTTCCAGTTGGAAAATAACAATTGGATTGTCTCTAAATAAAAAATTAATATAAATTGAGTCTGATAGTTGATGCAATTTCTTAAATCTTCTGAATTCCTATTTTATACGATGAATTGTACAGTCGTTTTTTAATGTAAATTAGCAAAAAGGGGTAAAAGGTGCAAAAGAAAAAAGATTACTATAAGGATGATTTTATATAAACCAAAATGTTTATAATTACTCTAGACACACAACTTCATTGATAAGCCTAGTACTCTGTTCGTTTGCGTGAAATTTCGCTTGCAACATATATTTATTTGTTGCGTGAAATTTCTGACTTAAAGTTTGTTGCGAGGAATTCCTGTGGCAGCGTTTCTCAGAGAGATTCAGAGAATATGTTGGGAGATTTCATATGATCTCAGTACAATTAAATTGTCGTGAAAAAATGTTGCTCAGAAACATGTTGTGATATTTTCACTCTGCGGAACAGAGTACTGCTCTGACGAAAATGTTGTGAAAATTTCCACGCTTGTTTCGCAGATGTTATATTTTGTATAGAGATTTGAGTGGAATTTCACATGAAACTGAACAGAGTACTATGCTTAAGAGATAAATAAGGACGCTCAAATTATATAGAGAATTTTGAAACAAAACTGAGTTTTATTAAAAGTCTGGTATGAAAAAAAAGATTTTCAGCCATAACTTTTGATTGGAAAGAGATATTGGGGTAATTTTTTCACATAAATCACCCTTGTTGTTTTGATGACAAAAACAGTACAATCATTTTTGCGCTTAGCTGAAAGAATTTTTGCAAATAAATGCTATGTCATATGAAAGGTAGTCAGATTTGCTGTTTTTAATTGATTTCATTTTTACAACAACAACAATTTTTGAGTCATTTTTTGAGTAAGAAGTCAATATTTTGGACCTTTTTTGGCATACTCATAAAACATATATACACTGACTTAACGGTACAGTTCAACCTATTTTTGTGAAGTGATTTTATTGAGCTTTTGACCCAAAAAAAAGTTGAATGAAATATATTAATGGACAGCGGAGATATTTGCATCGAAAGACCAAACTTTGATTTTCATGTCGTTTTTTTCTCATTCTTAGGCAACGCTGTTTTATGAAAAAGTCGTTGTACTGAAAATTTCTCCAATTTTGAAAATATGTGAGTGTTTTTGACGTCAAAATAACAAAAAAATTTGAAAATTAAATACAAAAAAATCTCCGATAGAAAAAAATTTAAGATAACAAAGTTACCGTTAGTTGAAAAATTTCAGAGGGGACGTGGCAAAAACTAAGTATGCAAAATTTTAAGTTGGGATGCACTTAAAATGTATACCTAGTTTGAGCAAAATCCGTAAAGCCGTTTAGATTTGTATAAAGGCCAAACAAACAAACAAACAGAAAATGAGTTTTATTACTATAGATAGTCAATTGTATGAAAAAATAGATTTTTAGCCATAACTTTTGATTAAATAATAATATAAAAGTATCAGTAAATAAAATTGATAAATAATAATGTATCACGGGTATTCTCTACATATGTCTTGTATATGCCGTTGCAAGAATGGAAAATATGCAATCCGTACACTAACTCAACATCAAAATATAAGTAAAAAAACAATACAATATTTCCAATGTATGCTGCACTGAAACCCATGTACTCGGCTAGGCGCAGTAAAATAACTTCCAATGAAATAACTCCCAAATGAAAAAATGCAATAACTCCCAATGAAATAACTCCCAAATGAAAAAATGAAATAACTCCCAATGAAATAACTCCCAAATGAAAAAAGTGAAATAACTCCCCATGAAAATGAAATAACTCCTAAACCAAAAATGAAATAAGTTCCAATTAAATAATCCCAGTGAAACAACTCCCAATAAAACTGAAATTAACGAAATAACTCCCAATAGAAATTAAATAACTCCCAAGAGAAATATGAAGTTACTCCCAAGAGAAATGAAATAACTCCCAAGAGAAATGAAATAACTCCCAAAAAAATAAAATAACTCCCAAAAAGTTTTCATACATTTTACTCCTACAAATACTTTTACTACAAATACTCCGAAATTTTTGGCGAAACATTGTTTTAAAAACTCTTTTTTGAATTTTTTTTATGTTTATTTATTTTGCGCTATTTTTTATAAAAGCTTTTCGCCTGCGCCACTTTCTTAATTCATGTAATTATTCAATAGATCATAAAAACTAATTAGCTACCGACAATAGTTTTAAAATATTATTAAAAAAATAAAAATTAAAAAACAATTTTTCGCCTGCGGCACTTTTTCCCCTATATAGCTACCGAAAATAATTTTGAAATATAATTAATCTCTCGATTTTTAAAAACAATTTTTTGCTTGCGCCGCTTTGTCCCTATTAAAAATCGCGCTATTTTCTAAAACAATTTTTAATTTTTTTTAAATTTTATTTTAAAACTATTTTCGGTGGCTTTACAGGGAAAAAATAGGAGTTAATTCATTTTCATTGGGAGTTATTTCATTTTGTTAATTGGTATTTATTTCATTGGGAGTTATTTGACAGCGCGAATAACTCCCAACTTAATTAAAATAACTCTCAAGAGAAATGAAATAACTCCCAAGTTAAATGAAATAACTCCCAAGTAAAATGAAATAACTCCCAAGTAAAATTAAATAACTCCCAACCAAATATTTTGGGACTTATTTTATTTTCAAATTTTTTGGGAGTTATTACATAATTGGGAGTTATTTCATTAAAAAAAAGAAACAACTCCCAATAAAAATGAAATAACTCCCAATTTTTTGGGAGTTACTGAAATGAAATAACTCCCAAAAATGTATAAAGAATTTTTGGGAGTTATTTCATTTTTCATTTGGAAGTTATTTCATTGGGAGTTATTTCACTGCGTCATTCGGCGATACAATGAATTATAGTTTATGAAACGGAACCCTGTGATTGTAGTGACAGCAGCGTTGCCATATTCGCAGTTTTAACTGTAAATTATAATTCTTCAAACAGGCTTACAGTTTTTTAAAACTACTCGTAGAGCAAATTACAGATAAGTAGTAGGGGCGTGGTACTAAAACTAAGTATGCAATAACCCAATTTGAGATGTAAGTAATGTCAAGCAAACAAACAACGGCAAATGAGTTTTATGAATATAAGTTGATGTCAGTTTTAAGCCCAGTGACCCCAAATTTCTACCAGCAACATTAAGTTTTTTAATAAATCGTTTATATATGTATGTAAGCAAAACACTGTGTGTCAGCATAGTTTTATTTTTGAGAATAGCTAAAAAATTAAACAAAAAAATATAATCAAGCAAAAAGCTGTTGAAAGATTTTTAGACAACCACTTCATAGTGTGTCATTTAACCACCATACATTCGAAATTTAAATAAATACCTACTCATGAATATCTGAGAGATCGTGTTTCATTCACAGTTTGATGACAAGCATAAGCGAATTGATATTGCTTTTGCAGCAAAATAAAGTTAAAAAACTATTTATTTATTTTTTTTAATAAACCACATTTATCTACATGAAACCGCACAAAATGATTCATGCCAAAAATGACCCACTCTAGCACCCAAACAATCAATAAATTTTCTGAATAAATGATACAAGTGCGAGTTAAAGCAATCAATGAATCAACAACAAGTTTAGCTAATGACATCTTTCTTTCAATTTACTTGTAGTACCACATCCAGTAGCTCAAAAAGACGACTTCCGGCCCAATTTTGCCACCATGTATGGTGCGCCCCTGATCACACCGCTCATGGAGGATATCACACTCGAGGTGAATACCAACTATACGTTACGCTGTGAGGCAAATGAAGAGACTATATGGAAGTTACCGAACGAATATAGCATACCAACAAGTATGTACGAGGTCAAAGAATTTAAAACGCTCGATCCGGACAGACCCTACGGCAGCATGTTGTACTTGAGCAATGTGCAAAAGGAGAATGTAGGCAGTTATTATTGCATAAAAATGAGCAACCTTGATAAGAATATCAATGATATGGAGGAGGAGGAAATCGAGGAGTTGGTCAATAATAATCTGGCTTCTTCGATTTATATCTATGTCAATGGTAAGCTGTTTTTTTTTTTGTGTTTGAAAATAGTAAGCTTTACATAATTGACTTTTCTTGTCAGACTTGGACAACCTGTTGGTGCCTTTCGAATTCCCCGTAGGCTATGCCCACCAATATCAGGACTTTACCATACCCTGTAAGCCAACTACGCCTAAAGTAGAGGTACTGCTGACAACACCAAATGGCGAGGTAGGTGGTTGAGCAATTACTCTAAGCTAATCTCTCATCAATCGATTCACTACTCTGTCACTTTAAATAAGCACTTCACTATTAGCATACTCACACATTTGAGCTTTCCTTAAGAAGCTCCCTACCAATCCACTTTAGTAATAGCTTGGCTTTTTCTATAACATTAAACTTTCCAACTGAACTTTCTAGGATATCAACGACTCTCAATTAGTCATTAGCTCCTCACGCATTAGTTCACAAACGGAAGTTTTTCCACCCGAAAATGTTTACAGTTCGATTGCTTACAGTCCAAAGCTGGGGTTTGTCATACACAATGTCATAAATATAACCACATACTTTGGCTGTATTGGACAAAGTGAGCAAAACAATAAAACGAAGAGCAAGGAAGAGTATCGTGTTGAATTCTTGCGTATGTTTGGACATTTCTTACGATCTAACTTAAAACTATATTTATTAGTAGCAGTATACTAACAAAAAGTAGTTGAAGAATATGTAAAAAATAAGCAAAAATAAATATAGTCTACATTAAGAAAATATGTACATAAATACTCCAAGACTTAACATGATACCTATACATAATAATATACTATACATAAAGTTATATCTCAAATGAGAAAAACGTTCGAATACCATCGTTATATAATTTTACATGTCTAAAGTAGATAAAGTTCAAAAAGTGTAAAAAAGTTAATCGAGTGTAACACAGTGTAACAAAATCTACAAAAATTTAGAAAACCTTACTACGATACCTAGTTGTGAGTATGGTAGAGGATAATAAAACTGCTTATTTGGATTTTTAAATTTACCCTAATATTCTGGATTTTTGGTACAAAGTACCTTTTTTTTTGGTAGGTGTACGTATATCCAGCCATAAACTCCTAATGTACTCATACGATTAGGATGAAAATTTATATAAAGAGATTCACAGATAGGAAGAGTGTTTTGGTGCTATCTTTTTTGATCTATCTTTAACACCAGAGGGCGCTGTAGTACAAATATTTTACAGAACCTTTAAAAAGACCTAAGCCGCTCATATGATAAGCATAAAAATTTGTATAAACAGATTTTCAGGTACGATAATTGTTTTGATGCTATCTATTTTGAACTTTCTTTGATAACAGAGGGCGCTGTAGTACAAAAAATTTTACAGAACCATTAAAAAATCCTAAGCCGCTCATATGATTAGCATAAAAATTTGTATAAACCGATTTTCAGGTACGATGAGTGTTTTTGTGCTATCTGTTTTGATCTAGCTTTAACACCAGAGGGCGCTGTAGTGCAAACATTTTACAAGAACATTAAAAAATCCCAAACCGCTCATATGATTAGCATGAAAATTTGCATAAACAGATTTTCAGGTACGATGAGTGTTTTGGTGCTATCTATTTTGATCTATCTTTAATGGCAGAGGGCGCTGTAGTACAAATATTTTACAGAACCTTTAAAAAGTCCTAAGCCGCTCATATGATTAGCATGAAAATTTGTGTAAACAGATTTTCAGGTACGATAATTGTTTTGGTGCTATCTATTTTGAGCTATCTTTAATAACAGAGGGCGCTGTAGTACAAATGTTTTACAAAAACATTAAAAAATCCTAAACCACTCATATGATTAGCATGAAAATTTCTAAAAACAGATTTTCAGGTACGATGAGTGTTTTGGTGCTATCTATTTTGATCTATCTTTAACACCAGAGGGCGCTGTAGTTTAAATATTTTACAAAACCATTAAAAAATCCTAAACCGCTCATATGATTAGCATGCAAAATTTGTATAAAAAGGTTCTCAGGTACGAAGAGTGTTTTGGTGCTATCTTTTTTGTATATATCTTTATCACCAAAGGGCGCTGCAGTACAATCTGTTACGAAAACTCCTGAGCCACTCAAATGATTATCATAGAAATTTGTTTTAAAAGATTCTCAGGTACGCTAAGTGTTTTGATGCTATCTGTTTTGATCCTTCTTACAAATTGTTAATAAATTACTACCTGGGAAGGCCTGATATATTAGCTCGTACACATGTCACACTAAATTCAATATCTTATTTTCTTTTCTTTTGTGTTCTTTTATTTTGTTTTGGAGCGCAGCACTGTGTGTGTTATATGTATCTCATTTTTTGCCTTGCTTGAGGATCACTGTGTTTTTTTTTTTGGTTGCGCTATGCTAGCTGAGCAAAAAAGAGAGAGGAGTTTATTGAAACTCTCGCAACACAAACGTATGAAAAGAAAACGATTAAGCAATGCGTGCCAGCTGGGATGATTTCTAAATAACTTAACATTTTAATTACATGTACTTATTAAAATTTCAAAAGGAAAATAACCCTTAAAGATGCTGTAACACAAATATGAAATTTTAAAAGTTTTTTTCATAATAATTGGCCCAGTACTTTCGGAGTTTACCTGTAACAAAAAATGTCCACTTCAATTTTATATAACAGTATAGAAGATAAACGATACATCGTTGTAAGGGTCTGTTCTTTATAAAACTACAAATTTTATTTTTGAGATTTTAGTTATTTTATACTTTTATACACAATTTTAGTGTATACCTAATAATAAAAGGTTTTTTTGACCCAAAAAAACAGATTTTGAGGGTTAATGTAAAAATTCAAGTATGCAGTTGCAATAGCCTATACTATAACTACAACACCGATTAGGTCTCGTGACAAGTTTATTCATGTTACGCCATGTTATTTATCGTTATTTTTATACAAACTTTTTTAACACTTTTTAACTAGAAATACATATGTCTAACAAAAAACTTTGTAAATACAACCGCAACAGATTAAGTTCAATTTGACTACTGAATATAATTAAAAAAGAGAGCTTAACACTCTCTAGTGTGTTCTTAAATCAATTAGATTGAAAAATTAATGAAAATTTCCAAGGAAATTAACCAAGAAGTTGTAAGATTTATTCAAATATGTAATATCGACAAGTTACAATGGGGTAATTTTTGGGGTTAAAACCTCTTATAAGAATTTGTCAATAGTACCCCATTTTATTATCCTACAAACAAACTGAATAATGTTTCAAAAAACTGAGGGTGCCCTTTGAAATATTTACTATGCCACTTTTAAAACACTTTTAAACTAAAGTTTTAAGTCCACCAATATTCTCTAAACAGTTTCCCCTCCTAATAGAAGAAAAAAGTACTCGGCCACTACTACAGTTAAAATGCCAGGGCCAAAAAAGCTTTGTGAGGTTTGGAGAACCCCAGTGTAGCAAAATTGATTTAAACAATTTTGGAAGGCGGTTGTATTTTAAGTTGTGTTTTAACATATTAGGGCTGTTCACAATCCTGTGCAAATGGTCTTGCATCAAGCATTTGCAAAATGGTGGAGTATATTTTTACTCTACACTAACAAAATATACAGGGATGCATTTACTACGTTATTGAAAATAAGCAACACTAAAAGCCCATAGTTTATATTTACTATACTTATGCCATACTGAAATGCACACTGACAGCTGATAGTTGAAAAAAGAAAAACTGAAAAAGAACTGATATGGAAAATAAAGAAAGCAAATTGTTTCGACATTAAATTTGTTTAAGCACATTTTCCAATAAAACAATTTTGCTTTTCATCGATCAGCTGTGAATTTTTGCAACAAGTGTTCAAAGTAAGCCCAAAAAGACCGTGGCAAATTTTTACAATTGCACAAATTTGCAATCTCAAATGCACAAGATTGTGAATTGCCCTATTGTAATTATAATTTTAATGAGAATTCATAGAGGTTTTAGTAAAGAATGTATTAAAATAGATGATTGCTTTAATAGGGCAAAAAATATATTCTGTACCTTTTTCTCTTTACCCCATTATCGCCCAAAGAGGCAAAATTTAAGGCTCCTTTTTTAAGCTTCATTTATGAATGGATATATGAAAAATGTCTCAACCACAACTATAAGTATACGAAAATATGACAACTTTGCAAGAGGAGCTGAAAAAGAAGAATGATATCATTTTACTACAGTTTAAGAATACATTAGCATAATTGCATGAGAGCACGGAGTGTAACAATCCTATACTTAAATATCCAATGGATTGAGATCGTGCTATTGTACAAGCGTAGCAATGTAAAATCAACAGCTCAAAGAACTGTATTATGTATATTTCTTATTCTTTCACCGTGCAAAGTTATATCATTGACATAGAAAATACCGCTATTGTAATACTTTCAGGAAAAATATTTTTTCCGACTTTAATTGCTAAATTGTATGCTTTCTAAATTGCGAAAAACGACAAAAAAGAATTTATTCCCATTTTGTCGTTTAGTGAACATAATTCTTGCAAGATTTTATAAGACTCATGCAAACTTAGCCGACCAAAAAATAAAGAAATAAATTACTTTTTTTTTATTGAAAACACCATTTTTGCCTCGGAAACTGAAACGGTACACCCAAAACAAGTATACTAAATTTTTTGTCAGAATATTTTTCATGTTTGTCTCAAAAATTATCCTGAAAACTCATTATTGAAAAAAAAAATTTTTAAATTAATCATGAAAAATTTTTTATTGAAACGTTTTTTAGTAGGTGATAAAGGGAAAATTTTTTGATGTCATAATGCGATTCATTGAACCTATGAACGCGTACGTTTTAAATTTTAATGACTAAGAACTTTTTTATCTTATTTACGTGTTTGCTTGAGGGTAAAAAAATGCTGCGTAAGGTTTTCCATTTCTCCATGAATAGCTCATTTTTGACTCAATGTGTACGTCTAAAAACAGTATTGTCAATTTTAATCTGAAAAACCGCCAAAAGCGGTTCAAAAGTTAACAATGCACCCTGAAAAATGCACTATTTGGTGCGGTTTGTGGGCCGGCGGCATCATTGGACCGTACTTTTTCAAAAATAATGAAAATTGCAACCTTACAGTCAATGAAGCAAGTTACCGTGCTATGATTAACGACATTTTTTTACCGACCATGGACTTATCAGGGTGATCAATTAATCTCACGTTTTGGAGTCGTCCATTGGCCGCCAAGATCATGCGATTTGACCCCACTAGACAATTTTTTGTCTTTTGACCCCACTAGACAATGGTCAGGCTTCGTCAAGTCTCTCGTGACAGGAACAAGCCAGCCACAGTTGCGACCCTGGAAGACAACATTACAGCTGCCAACAATACCGGCCGAAGTGCTGGAAAAAGCATGCCAAAATTAAAGCTTACGAATGTACCTTTATAAAAGCTAAAAGAAAATAATGCAACTATTTTGAACAAAATATCAATTATTATTCGTTTACAAAAAGTTATATATCAAATTTGCAAAGTTGCAAATGCAATAATACTGTCGAAACTTTCGGGGTCTAGTGGGAAAAGCACCTAAAAATTATAAAAGCACTCAAAATTGATCTCGGATTACTACAACGCCTGAGAATATAAAACTTCACTCTTCAGATAACATACATTGCACTTGACCTTCTGTCGTCAAGAAACAAAATTATGTCAAAAGTAACATTTCGCCTGGTTTAGCAATGGTTAAAAAACAAACTTTATGCTACTGAAAAGCTCTAAAGGTAAGCCCTTTTTTCGATCCACACTAGAGTACATATTTGGGTGGTACAAGAACAAAAACTTCTTCGATATTTACAGCTTGAATCCTTCCTTTTGATCCAAAGAACGAGAAGAAGGAAGCGCAAATTAATTGGTAAATATTTAAAGATGGCGCGATTTGTTTTTCTACACAATTTGTATGAAAGAAAAGGCGTTTTTACTTATGATTTGCAATCTAGCTAATTTCTAAGTTATGATAATAAACAGAGAGTTAAGAAAAAGATAAGTATTTCCAAAAATTTTTTCCCGACATATCTACATTTCATTAATTTTCAATCAGAATTTTTTGATCTTAACAAGATATATATAGGAAGGTAGTGTTAGTAGATAAAATTCTCTCTTGCTGTGGGTATCTGAGCTGTCAAAATCAGTTGCTTACGATCAAAAGCAAATCAAATAACAAAAGTTGTCAACAACTTGTCAATATATATAATTATGTTGTGTTTTAAATTGATTTATTTAAATTGATTTTAGCAACTTTATTGTTAACAACTTTAGAACTTCTTACTAATCCGTCCTTCTTGGCCAAACGCACAATGAAATTATAGGATTCACTCATACGTCTGATTTTTCCGCAGATGGCATAGGTCTTGGAACCAATGGTCATGCGGCCGGTTTCTGCATCAACATCGACGATGCTTAGCTGCACAGAAGCGTGGTCCTTGGCAAGAATGATTCTGTTGGATGCAGAACACTTTCTGGGGCTGTACAAATCAACAGACTATCCGGCGTCGTTTTTCATGCTTATAGATTTTTGATGACACACGGCAAATGGAGCCAATGTGGTGAAAGAAAAGTCATTAAAATACTTGCGAACATTTTAAAATATTTCGCAACAGTTATTTGATGATAGCTTCACGAAAAATAAAAAAAAACCTTCAGCGCGCACAAAAATTAAAACTATGTAAATTTCACATAGACATAATAAACACAGTTTTTCTCAGCTTTTTTATATTGTGTTTTAGGCTGTTCTTATGTTTGACAGCTACGGTACCCACCTCTCTGTGACGACGCTACCATGTAGAATATACCTTGGATCTTAAGACACTTCTGAGAGTTACTTTTGAGCATTTTTACATTTCACTCTCTTGTAATAGTACCTTTTCTCTCAAAATACTTCATTACCTGTTTTTTCTTTATTATATATTAATTGTTGTCAATGACGGTTGTAATGCAAAAATATATATAAAAACGATAAATAAATAAATTAAAATATGTTAATTTTAGAATAAATATTAGAATGCGTCGATTTGCAAGCCGATGTTGCCCCGGCTATTTTCAGTTCGGGCATAAAAATTTATTAAAAAAAAGGAGGAGTGGTGTGCATTTTACACTATCTCACCTTCAATTTTTTGTATAAAAACGTGCATAGCTAGAGCAAAAATGATACCAGAAATGAAATCTTTGCACACGATTCAACATAAAAACGTTCTTACATATATATGGTTACATAAAAAATTTATCGTATAAGATTCCTAAAGAAAAAAATTCACAAAATTCAAGGTATAATATTGTAAGGAATTTACCACAGGGTCTAATAAAAACCAAAAAAAATCAGGAGAACCACACCAACAAATGGTGTGAATTAAGGTGGATAGCTTGACACGTTAAGATTATACCTTCAATTTTGTGAATTATTTTTATGAATTTTTTACGATAAGTTTTGGTATAAAAACATATAAATATTACATCATTTTTGGGTTAAAGCGGGTGCGAGAATTTCATTTGTGTCAGTTTTGGCCTAGCTGTGCAAGTTTTTATTTTAAATAAAAAAAATTTACAAACTTGAAGGTGCCGTAGGGTAAAGTGCACCCCACTCTTTCCCCCTTTTTTTAATAACTTGTCATACCCAAACCGAAAATCGCCAGCAAATCGACCCAGCATTATAAATATACTTTAATACTAAAAAAACTAGTCTCTTAAATATGCTCAGTCAGAGATTTAATATAAAATCTCATACATTTATGGTACTCACAAGATGTGCTATCATGTCATAATCTCATATTGTCCTAAGATTTTACACTAGTTTAAACATTTTATTGTTGCCTTCCATATATAAAAGTACTAATATATTACCACTCTGAAAGCTATGTTTATTGAAGTGTCGTAAACAAACAGCTGTTTCTTATTTGCATTTATTTATCTTATAAATTTTAGTTGTAAAATTTTAGGACAATATGACATGATATCAAACCTTGTGAATACCCTAATTATAGTTGACGTATAGTACAAACCCTTGCGTTAAAGCTCGAAAAAGCTCTTCTGCAGCTATTCAACGTGGGGAAGTTAGTTGCCGATGTTTAAATTCTTTACCGTTGTGACTTCACTAAATCATTTACGCATTTGCACACATAAACACACACTCTCTTCCCTATTGCACACCTATACAATTGCACACAACCACATTTACAAACACAATTCATACAATTGGCAGCACAGCACTTTTCCATCGCACTCGCTTTTTTCTGCAAAATTTTAAAGTTTTTTCCCTACCATGACATCCCGGGTAAAAATAATAATGTTTTTTTAGCAAGGCCGAACAGCGACTGGACAAGGGTCAAACAGTGGAATTAGTTAAGTATTCTCGGACTAACACATGATTAACAGTGACCGTACCAACGAGCACGTCTTTTAGATAGTTTAGATCCTTGTACAGATCTAACTATACAGGGTGTTCCGTGATAGAGTGAAACTTTTTAATGAGGTGAAGGGTGATATCGAGTTGAGCAAAAATCGTATGGGAGGGGGGTATATTTTTACACCCTTAGGAATTACAGGGTTAATTAGTATTTCATGACTTTGATGCACATTATTGTTTTTAGCAGAATAACTTAGTCACGAAAACCTTATTTTAAGACATCATTTGAAAGCCAATGAATTTACCTTTTTAATGGTGTATCAACGAGCCCACCCGATCTATTCAATACCGTGTTATGCTGGTGTGAAGATGAAATTAATCCGTTGAAACTACTATATTTTAAGTTTGAGAGCAATTTTCTCTGAATTTTGCGAAATAATTAAAATTTTTTTTTGCATAAAATTTGTGATTTATTTAATTTTCTTTTAAATGACGTCAAAATCGTATCTTTAAAAATAACAAAGTTGGTTGCACTTTAAAAACTACACTTAATTGAAAACATAATTATTTTAATAGCATATTGTTAAAAATAAAATTATAAGAACTGTTCGAAGTGAAATTTTTGAAGTATAATTAACTTTGTTATTTTTTAAGATATGTGTATAACTTTGATGTCATTAGAAAGAAAATTAAACAAGTCACAAATTTAATAAAAAATTTTGACTTAATAAGCAAAATTCAGATAAAATTGCGCTAAAACTAGAAATTTAGTTGTTTCAACGGATTGATTTCATCTTCACACGAGCACAGCTCAGGAATGGATAAGTCGGGTGAGTTTCTTGATACATCATTACAAAGGTCAATTTATTTCCTTTCAAATCATTTCTTAAAATAAGTTTTCCGTGAGTTTGTTTTACTGCTAAAAAACAATAATGTACTTCAAAGTCCTGAAGTACTAATTAACCCTGTAACTATTAAGGGTGTTTCCCATTTGTTTGTATGGGGAGTCACCCAGAGGGGGTTCCAGGGGGTGTGCCACTGGCATGAGTGAATCGACCCTTCAAAGTTAGAATGGGTCGGTCATACATTTGGACTCGACTGGGGCACTCTAAATGGGTCAAAGAGGGATTTTTCAAAATTTGACCCTACGGAAAAGTTGGGGCATTAGAATTCGTTTTAGAGGTATAGTAGTTCTTTGAAAAAAGTTTCTTATTTTGATCCTTAGAATACGATTTTCACTGAGCAATGGGCGATTTTTTTGACTCCCCACAAATTGACCCGGCCTAATGTGTATATAAAGTATTCGAGTTTTTACCAACATCCAAAAATGGATTGTATGCAAATCGAATTTGGATGCTGGAAAAAACGCAGCTCGTACATACATATATAACTCACCTTATTTATTGATCTTTCATTAGACTCTGGCCAAAATATTAATGCTCATTAGATTTTATTTTTCCCTAAACATTAAAACATTCGAAGGCAATGTTGCCATAAAAAACGCATGGTAGCAGAGAACGATATTTGCCCATAAGCGGTAGCATGCCCTGAACCCATTTTCTACCAAGCTCCTTATTTTTTGAGAAAAAGTGTCAAACTTTTAAATATCATCAATCGAGGTCTAAAAATAAATTACAAATGCTCAGATTGCTTATTGAGTTGAAATTTTTTTCGTTACGAGAAGAAATGTGGTGGTCGTTTTTCCGAACGACTTAGTTTAAAAATCTTGAACAATTTTTCAATAGATCCTTAAGAAAGTACAATATTCAGACTTTATTTTAAAAAAAAAAGTGATAAAATCATGTATAGAAATATGAGCGTAAGTATGATGGGTTCTTTGACTGGTCTGATAAACGACTAGCGGTAGAAAATGCGTTAAATGCATTTAAACACCCAGACACAACGAACAGTTCACGAGGTCTGTACTAAATTTTAATACTTAAAAACAGGCACAATATGTACATTAAGGAGCCTCATGCTCCATAGAAAAAAAAATTGTTCATTTCAGTTCCTCAAAATAATCCTAGGTTTATGTCATGATGATTCCCCAAATAATTTGACTATAGCGATAGCCATCCGTGAGCTGGAATGGTTGCAAATAACCTCTTAACTTCGAGTTTTTTTGTAGAAATATTGGTTGTTGTAATAGTTGTAAAAAAAACGGTCCAAAATTTTAGGGCGGAAAAAGTTCTTCCAATTTTCATTAAAAAATTGTAAATTGCTGTTTTTGTTTTAATTTTATACTTAATAGGGGTATTCACGATTCAGTACATTCGCCTGTGCAGTTGAGGACTTGAGCACTTGTGCAGTTGTGTACACTCAGAAAAAATTTTATCGGAATATGAGAAAAAAGGCATCATATTAAGTGAAAAATGGTATTGACTTTGCTCCAGAGAATGCTTTTCTCTTAATGTGATCCCAAAAATTTCCTAAAAATGGCAAAAAGATTCCATGAAAATGAGAAATATTTTCTCATTAATTAAAGACACCTTCTCTTTAATAGAAAAATATTTCTTTATAATACGTTCAACCGTTTTCTTTATTGTGTAAATTTTTCTCGAAAACAGAGAAATATTTATTTAATTTTATTAAATATTTTCTTTAAGTTGCGTTTATAGTTTCTCACAATAAATAACACTTTCTTTAAAAGAATGATATATTTTCTTAACATTGATACAACATATTTCTTTATTGCGTACATTTTTCTTTAAAACACAGAAGTATATCCGCAATTACGATGGAAAAATTATTTTTGTCAAACATTTGTTTTAACTCAGTTCTACGCAAAGTAGAGGTATTAATATCAAATTGTGATTCGGTTTTAAAAATATTAGTTAAAAATGTGTTAAGAGGTAGAATTATTGTTGTGGGATTTTTTTTCGGGACTCTTTATAAATATTCCAGAAAGTTATTCTGAAAACCGATTTTGTAAATACATCCAAAGAAACAGTAGTAATAAACAACATCACTTTGTGTAGCTATGTTAAGTAAAAAAAACCTATTGAAGGAACAATCGTCATATTTCTATTTTCTATTTTTTTTTTTCGTACCTCATTCAATATAAGAAAAATATATCGATTTTTGAGAAGAAGCCTTTTTAATTTTTGAGAAAGGATTTGTTGTTATTGAAGAAAATATTTCGCATGGTGAATTATTTATCAACAATAGAGAACATTTTTCATTTTCTATAAATTTTTCTCTATAAATGAGATTTTTTCAGTAAGAGAAAAATACTTATCATTATGAGAGACATGAAATATTTTCATTTCCCACAAAGAAGGAAATATATCTTCGAATATGTGAAAATTTATTATAATTGAAGTAAATTTTATTTGAAATAAAGAAAATTTCTATTATCGAAAATAGAGAAATTTTTTATCACAAAAAGATAGGTGTTTTTTTCTGAGTGTAGCTATGTTTTCGTGAAAACACCACTCTCAATTTTTCAAAGCTGTCAAAATATTTCAATGCACACAAGTACACAACTGCCCAAGTCCTCAAGTTTAAGACTACAATAGAAAAGCACTTGTGCAGTTTTTTGAAGTGCGTGTATTTTTTTTCCTTAAAACCTCAACTGCAATGGCAAGCGCATTAAATCGTGAATACCCCTAATATTTTAGTATTAATACATACCCACTTAAGCAATTCTGACCAGAAATCAATGCAAACACACAAAACGATATTTTGAAAGTGAAGATTGCATTAGAAATAATCAAGTTTTTTGTGTTTTAGTGAAAACAACTTGAAAAAAATTAAAAAAATGCACGAAAAAACAGTATTATCTTTAATCCGAAAGTGAAAATTTAAAATTTTTTGATGCAAATTTGAAGAACTTTTTCATCACTATTTTCCAGCCAACATTTTTACAAAAAAATTGAAATTTATAAATGATTGTTTTTTATAAAACGTACGCTATTCGACCCATGTTTGGCCTCTATTCGGACGATTGCGCTTTTTTACTATTTTTATACCATGTTCGACCCTTGTTTGGCTATGCATTCCTGTTTGGCTGTACATCCCTTGTTTAACCGCTGTTCGGCTGATTATATTTTTACACGAGACCCTACATTTTCATTCATTTTTTTTTCTAATACATGCGCTATTCCCAACAGAGCTATTCGAGTGAGTCTACCGGCCGCTATGATCCACGACGCGGTTTTGTGATACAAATACGCGGCATCACCGATAGCGGTACATATTGGTGCCGCCCCAAGGTACCGTCGCTGGCAAATGAGGAGGAATCGTTCAGCTTCGATATCGAATACCGTGGTAACGAACATATTGATCGTGAGTTTTGCACCCCACTTTGTGATGTTTTCCATCTAATACTTTGTATTTCGTACTATTTAACCAAGAATATTTACAAAAAAAAAAAAAACAGATTCCTAAATATTCTCTTCTCGCACGTATGTATTTAAGGTTCAAGCAAAAACAAAAACAAAAAGTAGTTTTTATATGAAAAATAATTGTGGCTACTGTGATGATGGTGATGATGGTGATGGACAAGTTTTATCTATTTATTTTTCTCTCTCTCTCTCTGTCTTCTTCTCTCTTTGTCAAACTCTCATCTCTCATTTATGTGGTCATTGTAATTGTCGAATATGCTACTCTGTCAAATTAATAAATATATATATATGTCAAAATAACAATGCAACACATCAACTAACAAATGATCAAAATCATTGGATACAACTTTAGCAAAATTTCAACAATTTCTTGCGCCGACTACAGCTACTGCTGAAAAAGTGGCAACTTTAACGAAAGTTACCTTGACTAATACTAAAAACTGTTCATTTTTTGGCAAAACTATTGAGCTTGATGATTGTGATGAATTGCTTATAAATGCTAACGTAAATGTAACTGAAGTTGTAGATGTTGATAAACATGATGATGATGATGGTGATGGTGCTGGTGATTATGATGCTATTGGTGCTAGTAACAACAATACTAGCGCTGAAATAAATAACGCTCTTTATGATGATAATGATGATGATGGAGTTTATGATACCGCCGATGCTGAAGATGCTGATGGTGATGAGCTTTTAAGCTCTGTTCCATCAACAGGTTTTGGTGTTGATGTTGAGCATGTTGATGATTCTTTCAATTCTAGACGATCTTTAGCCAAACGTGATGCTCCCACAACCGTTAGACCTAGATCGTCAGCCTATTTAAAATTACGTAGCACGCCGCGGCGTAAGTGTGATTAAAAAACCGTTGCTTGTTTTTGTGATTAACGTGAATGTCGCTTTGTTTTTTGCTGGTTTGTGGGGTTGGTTATTATTTTGTTTTTTTCTTTTGCAGTTCTGTGTTTGTCCCTTTTATTTTAGGTTTTATGCTGGTTTTGATTGTGGCTTTTTTATTGATTTTTTTTTCATTAATCATTGATGGCATCTTGTTGCATTTTGGTGTTGTGTTTTATGGTGTAATGCTTTTTTTAAAACTTTTTCTTACGTTAAGATTTTAAGCTCTAATGCGTTGAAGCTATAATTTAATTTTATGTTATGCTTTTTGCACGTTCAACTAACAAATTTTAACTTAGTGTAAGTTTTTACTTAAAAAGCTTTTATAACCTTTAATTATGCTTTTGCGCAAGAAAGTACATGTTGTTGTGACAAGAAAATGTATCACGAAAACAAAAGAAAATAATCTTCTTTTGAATGAAAGAAAGCTTACAGAAGCTGTTTTTACGTTCTTTTTTAAACTAAACTAATCTTTTTTTTTTATTGTAAAATTTGTTTAATTTATTAAAAAATTTAATTAAATATTTTGCAATTTTTTATATAAAGTTTTTTAACTAATTATTTAAAAATTACTTGTTTTTATAAGTAATCTGAAATTTTTTAGATTCTTCTTTAAAGAATATTATAATTTTTATAAATATGTATATAAAAATTATTTGTTTTTATGATAAATCTAAAAAGTATTTATATTCTGAAAGTGGTTTTGTTAGATTGAAAAAAAACAATTTTAAGATAAAAAATTTATTTTACAGGAAAACACATAAAATGCTCAGAATATTTTCTAAAATAATTTTTTTAACCGAAAATAATCTGTTTTTATTGAAAAAAGCTGTTTTTTATTTAATTTTAAATATAATGTTAATTGTTTATAATGTAAAAATTACTTTTTTTTATAATAAATCTGAAAAGATTAAAATTTTTCTTTACAGAAGATTACAGTAAAAAAATTTTTCAAAATTACAAATTTTTATAAATATTTACAAATTACTGGTTTTTATGATAAATCTAAAAAGTGTTTTTATTCTAAAAGCTCTTTTGTTGGATTGACTTAAGAACAATCTTAAGACTAAAAAAATTTCAAGATTTCCTACAAAAGATTAAAAATTTTCTTTTATAGGAAAACACATTAAAAGCTTACATTAAAAGCTTTATAGGAAAACACATTAAAAGCTTGAAATTATTCAGAAAACTTTATTTACTAAATTATAATTTTGAGATATTTTTAATAGAGTAGATACTTTATAAAATAATGTAAAACTAAAAAAAAAATTTATATAATAATCGCTACACTGAAAAAATTGGCGAAATGTGTTATTAATTTGACGAATTTTGTATTTAAGATAAAATTCACAACAAATTGAAACCAAGTAGCAAGATATATGTTGAAAAAATATACAAAGTTGACATGTAAAAAATTGACTTAATTTCAAAACTGTATTTTAAAAACCTTGAAAGCTTATGCTTAAATATATTTTTATCTAAGCGTCAGGATATTTTTATCCCAAGTTATTGTTACAAAAAAATCGGAGTGCATTTTAATAAAGGTGCTTTTTTTAACAACCCAAAAAACCTTTTTTGGGAATATTTTTAAAAAATTTGATAGTTTGTATACTTAAGATCTTTGGTGGGGAAGGGGGCAAAATTCAAACTTCAGTCTTATTGAAAAAATTCCAATGCTACGTTTAACCTGAATAAAAAATTGTATTTTTTATCGAAAAATTAACACTCTTGCAGTCAACTTTTAGATATGTTTTTCTGTGTAGAAATTTTTATGATATTATTTTTTTTTTAAATTGTAAAGATTTAAAAAATACACTTTGAACAATAATAAATACAAAATATTTCGAAAAGTTTGCTGTAGACTTGAATACAAGTTGTTAGATTCATATTAAATATAGGTATGTAATTCGTTACTTTTAAAAAAATTTAATTTCTTTTATAAATGAAAAAGGTATAAATGAAAACTTAAAAAAGCTTTTTTTAACGAATTAAAAAAAAGCGTTTAAGATATAATTTTTTATGATAAATTTTTTGTAATAACACAAAAATAATCTTAAAGCAAGATAACATCCTAAAATGGCTTTTAATTAAAGAAAAGCTTTATAGACACTTAAAAGCTTTATAGATACTTACTAGAATCTTAAACTTTATTGCAAGTTTTAAACAATTTACAACGTAATGAATATACATACTAACAAAAAATATCTTAAGCTTTTAAAAAGCTTTCTTAAAGCAAATATACTTTTAAGGAAGTTCTGTTCATTCTAAATTTTTGTTATAAAAGTTTATTTAAACATTTTAAATAAATTTTCAAGTTCATCAACATTTTTATTTAATTTTTCTTGTCACATATACACCTTTACTTTCTTTTACAAATCTTTTTATTAAATCTATTTAATGAATAATAAATATGTAAGCTTTCATTTTAAAAGTTTGAAGCAAACAAAGCTTTGCTAATTTATTGAGAGCTTATTTTAACCATTTATTTTTTACGTAAGCTTTGGAATTTTATATTAAGTCTTAAAAAAATAGTTGAAAAAAAACTCTTTCTTTATTTGTAAATCTTCTTTATGTCGTTTAATTTTTCAAAAAAAATATTGTTTAATGTTGTGCAAAAATTAATTTGTTTATATTTTTTTTAATTCCCAAAGTAATGCTTTTATGTCAAACTTGCTTGCAAAATAACCAACATATTAAAATTAACTCTATTAACATGAAATTTTTTACCGCTATTTTGCTCACCTGAAAATATAGCGCACACAACACACGTCAATAAGCCACAGATCACCTCTGTATCACGTGGTCACGCCATTGAGGGTGAAAGCTTTCAACTTATTTGTGAGGTTAAAATAGCACACGATGTCAGCTATAGCACGGAATGGGTGACACCACCGGGATTGGATGAGGTGAGTTTATTAGATGCTTGAAAAGGCATAAACTCTAGTTTTATAACAACACTTTTTTTCCAAACCTCAGTCACGTTTGATAAGGAAAGAAGCCGAATTTCATAATAAAACCATGACACACACCTTTGGACGTGCCGTGTTAACTGTCACCAATGCACAAAAATCGGATTCCGGCAATTATAAATGTTATGTCACCGATCATTCGAAAAATCGTGCCTACAATACCTACCTAATGACAATTTTAAGTAAGTCTAAAAGCAAAGCTTTAATATTTCACAAATCCTGATCTCAAATCATTTCGATTCTTCTAGGTAAAAATGAGAGCTATATTAATATTAGCGAGCCAAACGATTACTACGTGATAAAGGAGAAGGCCGGCAAAACGGTGCAAATTAATGTAAAATATCGCGGATTCCCATGGCCCACGTTGACCTGGTTTAGACCAGATGGCAGTGAAATACTGCCCACTGCAAAGTATCTCATCAACATCACCGACACCTCGATTATGTTGAAGATCTTAAATCCCTTGATGACAGACAGTGGTGAATATATTTTGCGCGCTGCAAATGGTTTTGTTCAAAAGGAGTTGCGTTTCAATGTGAGCATTAGTGGCACGCCCATAGCTACCGTTAGCGATGTCTACGTTCAGGCAGGTGAGGAAGCGCATCTGGTGTGTACGGTACTTTCATATCCAACTGCACTGGTCACATGGGTTTTCCGACCTTGTAGCATACATCCGAGATGGCCTTCATGTGACAACAGATTGGAGCAAAGCTTTAATGTAAGAGTCTACAGCAATAAATGGTAAAAAGGAGCATAGAAAGCTTTTATCTAGTTACGTGTTTGCTCACTAGTGTTAGAATGCCGCTCTTTTGTATACAGCTTGATTCATGGTGTAAGAAATCAAGGTGTTCTAAGAAATCAAGTTCTAAATATTTCTCAAAAGCTGTCAAACTTGTGAATGAGTGAAAGAGATAGAAAGTTGGTTTTGTATGGTTTGACAACTTCAGTGTAAGATTTTTACAACAAAAATTAAAATTCGCTAACTCCTTGATTTCTTACACCATGGTTTGATTTAAGTAAAGGAAAAAGCTTTAATTTTAATAAATATATAGGATCAAAACTTTCTTATGAAAAATTTGCTCAGAAAAAGTTGAACTTAACCAAAGCCTTAAACTTTAAAGCTGACCTATTGCTTAGAGCATTTTAACCCGAATCACCCGGAGTAAATTTTTTTTTTAATTTTCAGAATGACCTGTTAACGCAAATATAAAATGGTTTAAGCTAAAATAAGCACATTTTAAGTGTTTGTGTTTGCGTTGCCATATGGCAACGACAGGGTGTTTCGGGTTAGTAAAAAGCCTAAAAAATAATACTTGCAATAAAAAAATCATATAAGAAGTCTTTAAGCTTTTTTTTAAGCCTTACACTTTTTAGTATTCAAAATTTCGAATAACGCAAAGAACTCTTTGCTTATCATAAAGCTTTCCTGTTTCTGGAAATAACAAAAAAAATGATCGTCCACTATCAAAGTTTCATTGCACTTTTCTAAGCTCAAAGCTACATTATTAAAAGTTTTGAGTTTAAGAATTGTAAAAAGCTTTCCGGTTTTAAACTTCCTTTAAACCCAAAAAATTAAAAGAGAATCTTTTAAAGCTAACCTAATGCTTTTTAAAGCTTCTTAATAAAAAGCCTACACTAGTAGTAGCAATTCAAAAGATACATAAAGCTCAAAGCTTTTAAAGATATTTTAGGGTTTCAGTAACCAACTTTTACAGCTTTGTAGGCCTTTTTAAAGCTTTCAGTAATAGAAAAAATTGTACGAAAATATTTTAGAATCTTTTAAAGGCGACCTAAAGCTTTTTATAGCTTTAGTATAGAAGTAGTATTCGCAATTTAAAAAATATGTAAAGCTTAATACTTTGAAGTTTTTTTTAATTTGAATTCCTTTAATTTCAAATTACGCTTAGAAGTCAGTTAAGGGGGGGGGGGGGGGGGGGGGGTAAAGTTAATTCGTACAAAAAGGCATGTTTTTGTGAATTTTTCGTGACGACACAGTTAAAATCTCTTCATTAAAACTAATGGTGCATTAGAGTATGACATTCGAAGAATATTGTATATATTGTATATTGTACATTGGAAAAAAGTTAGTGCTGAATCATCTGAAATCAAAAAATCACAGTACATTCGTTACATAATAGTTTTTCCCAGGTAACGCTGTGAGAGATTTATGAAATTTAAATTTTTCACTTTTTTGGAACACTTTGAAGGGGAAAACGCGATTTTTTGCGAAAAAATCGGCTAATCTGTTGTTCGAAAAAATCGGCTAATCTGTAAAATAAAAATTATTAATAAATTTGAAAAAAGCTCTCCAGTGTTACCTCATAAATAATGCACAGAAATAGTGTTCAAAACTGCAAAAGGATCGGTGCTGTAGTTTTGAAGTTATGAGGGGCACCGGCTTTAAAAACGTAAGTTGTGGGAGATCAACTTAAAGTTTTTATACTCAAGCATCCCTGTATGAGGGCCGGTTGCTTGAAACGCTGTATCTTCGTTAGTTTTGATCCGATTTACTTTTGTATTTTGACACAATACTATCGACATGTTGTACATTTAGAAAAAAAAATTAAACAAAAAAACTGCTTTGAAACCTTACCCCACCCTTAATTAAACTGTAAAGATCACTAGACAAAAAGTTTTCCTGTTTCTCGACACAGCAAAAATATGAATCGTCCACTATCAAAATTTCGTTGCACTTTTCTAGGCCCAAAGAATTTTACGCTTTGTTATAAGATTTCAGCCCTACTGCTTTTCAAAACCTTGAGTTTTAAATTTATTCTGAACCCAAAAAATATCAAGAGCATCTTTTACATAAAGCTCTTAAAAAATACATAAAGCTCAAAGCTTTGAGGTTTGTTTAAGCTTTACACTTTTGCTTTCTTTAAATTTTAAATAATGCTTGGTTTTCACTGTGTCATTTTTATGACGACATAAATATCAGCTTAATAAAACTCTATAACTTTTTCTGCATAGCTTCATTTAATAATTTAATTGTTTTTAATTTTACAAAATTGCCAAAGTTAGAAACAACAACTGACCACTAAAAAGGTCATAGTGAAAGCCAAGCATTAGGCTTAAAAGTTAGTTAATTAAGCTTTTCTAATGATTTTTACTCAAATAGCTTTCTTGTTTCTCGATATAACAAAAATCTATATCGACCACTATCAAGGTTTCACTACACTTGTCTACTCCCATTTAATTGTAAGCTTATTTGAAAGTTTTCAACTTTGAAGCTTTCAAAAAAAGTAAAGAGAATTTTTCAATCTGACCTTAAGTTTTTAAATGTTTTTTACCTTTTACTGAAATAGTCTTCGCAGTTGAAAAGATATAGTTAATTGAAAGCTTAAGACCTTTTTTAGGCTATACACTTTTAAGTTCTTTAAATTTCAACTTAAAAGCCAGTTAGTTTAAGATTTTTTTAGAAGTTTTTAATAAAGCTTTCTTGTTTCTCGATAGAACAAAAATATATATCGAGCACTATAAAATTTTGACGGCACTTTTCTAAGCTCCAAGAATTATGAGCTTTTTAAGAAGTTTCCAGTTTAAATCTTTTAAAAAACTTTAACTTTTTAAGCTCTTTCTGAATACAAAAAATTCAAGGAGAATTTTTTAAATATGACAAGTTCTTTAAAGTTTTTTAATAAAACGCCTCAAGTAGACTTCGCAATTGAAAAAACGTATAAACCTGAAAGCTTTGCAGTTTTTTTAAGCAATCTACGCTAAGAATTTAGTTAATTAAACATTTTTAAATATATTTACTCAAAAGCTTTCTTGTTTCTCGATATATGAAAAATTTACTTTTTCCACTGTCAAAGTTTCACTGCACTAAGCCTATATAGTTTTAAGCTATTTTTTTTAAATTTTAAGCTAAATTTTATATGTAAGAATTTTAAATTTTTTTTAAATTCGTTTAAAAAGCTTTAGTTTTAAGCTTTTTATGAAACCAAAAAAGGTTGGAAGCTGGACTAATTATTTTTATTAAAAAGCCTAAAATATGTAGTCTTTGCATTTGAAAAAATATAAACAATCGAGGCTTTGAAGCTAATCTCCATTTCAAATAACACCAAAAAGATAATTTTCTCAACTTTTTTAAAAAAGTTTCTAGCTTTCCTGTTTCTAGATTTAACAAAAATATTTATCGTCCACTATCAAAGTTCCACAGCACTTATCCCAAGCCCAATGAATTTTGAGCTTTGTTAAAAGTTTTAAACTTTTGAGATTTTGAAATGCTTACAGTTTTTAAGTTTCTTCTGAACCCAAAAAATATTAAGAAAATCTTTTTAAGTGGACTTAAAGCTTTTAGGGGCCTTTTAAAAATAAAAAATTAATAAAAAAAATAAAAAAATATGCCTGAAATAGTCTTTGCCATTAAAAAGATATATAAAGCAGAAAGCTTTTAAAACTTTTTTAAGTTTTACTCTTTGAGTTGTTTAAATTTCAAATTGCGCTTACAAGTAAGTTTATTATTATTATCTCCAAAGCTTAAAAATTTTATCTAGTAAAGTTTTTAATATTTCTTTTAACGCTCTTGTTTTAGTCATCTCGCTCCGCCAAGCCCGGTGAGAGCAGCATAGAATACAAGCACGAACTCTACTTTACTCCAAAGACGCCCGGCATCGCGCACTGTGTCGCCGTGAACAAGATCAACAGGACTCACGGCAAGGGTCACGTGCTTATTGGCGACATTATTGGCAACATGACCGTCTATGGCGTTGACGAAAATCAAAAGATCGCTCGTGGTGATGAGGTGATCATCACCTGCGCCGCCTTGGCCTACTATTTTGCCGAAGATCTCGAATGGTTTAAGGATGGAGAAATGATCTCTCAGCAAAGCGGCTTAGAGATAATCAAAAACCAAACTGCCTATTCTTACAAGAAATCATTGAAATTTAAAAGCATTCAAGATGATGATCGTGGCAGCTATGAGTGCCGCGCCAAAGACGCCAATCTGCCGGAGGAGTCCGAAAGCAAGTTTGTCAATATTTTCGTGCACGGTAAGTTCATTCAAAACTGTCAAGCGTTTGAAACTTCATACTAATTTATATCTCTAGAACCTGCTGCCCCCAAAATGCTCTTCACAAACCTAGACTCAAGCTCTAAGATGAATCGTAAGATAGGCGAAACTCTTGAATTGGAATGCAAATCGGAGGCTATACCACGTGCCGCCGTTACATGGTACAAGGATGAACTAAAGTTGAATTCCAATGATAACATTGCCATCGAAGAAGATAACACCAAGCTGGTGATACCTTTTATCAAGCCCGAAGACGAAGGCCTCTACAAATGTGTCGTTTCAAATAGACTGGGCGTAGTAGAAGCTAGTGTTAGTGTGAAGATAACAAGTAAGCTTTCAGCTGTAATACCAGTGCTTTATTAAAAACGCTTTTCTTTTCTCAGACATGCCCAGCTTGAAACTCGGTTGGATTCTAGGTATACTCTTCTTCTTCATCATTCTGATCGCTCTGGTGATCTATTTATGCGTGCGCGTTAATCGAGAGCGTAAACTGCTGCGTGAGCTTAAAGCTGCTGGCTTGGCTAACTTTGAGGAGGGCGCTGTTGAACACATAAATCCTGCCCTCACTCTCGACGAGCAGGCCGATTTGCTGCCTTACGATCGTCGTTTCGAATTTCCTCGCCACAAACTTAAACTGGGCAAACAATTGGGTGCAGGAGCTTTTGGTGTCGTACTCAAAGCTCATGCTGAGGGCATTAAGGCTGATGAAAAAGAATCTGTGGTCGCAGTCAAAATGGTGAAACGCACCGCTGACAATGAGGTTATGAAGGCCTTGGTGTCGGAATTGAAGATTATGGTGCATCTGGGACAACATTTGAATGTGGTGAATTTGCTCGGTGCCGTCACAGAGAACATTGCCAAGCGTAAGTTTTCGAAGCTTTTAGTTGATAAGAGCAAATTTTTATCTTCCCTCTGAATATTTGTTATAGGCGAAGTAATGGTCATTGTGGAGTTCTGTCGTTATGGCAATGTGCAAAACTTTTTGCTGCGCAATCGTAAACGTTTCATCAATCAAATTAGTCCGGAGACTGGTAAAATTGATCCAACCATTGTAACTCAACGTTTCTCAGATAACTTTGAGCTGAACCGGTATGTTAAAAGTTTTTTCATACTATATGTTGTATATTTTATGTTTTTGTTGGCATCTTGTGAGGAGAGTTTTCTTGCCACTTAGGCAATTAACAACTCTTCAGATATTCTAATTATGTTTTGTAAACTAATGATCGATATTATTTTTAAAACGCACTGAATTAAAAAAAATAAATATTTATGCACTTAAAACTTTTATGGTGATAGCGAGCTCTTGCAAAATAGGAACTTATGTATATAATTAGAATAAAGAAATGTTTTCATATAGCACCTTTTTTTTTGTTTTAAAACTAAATATTAAAAACAAAAATTAAAAATTAAAAATTAAAAATTAAAAATTAAAAATTAAAAATTAAAAATTAAAAATTAAAAATTAAAAATTAAAAATTAAAAATTAAAAATTAAAAATTAAAAATTAAAAAATAAAAATTAAAAATTAAAAATTAAAAATTAAAAATTAAAAATTAAAAATTAAAATTAAAAATTAAAAATTAAAAATTAAAAATTAAAAATTAAAAATTAAAAATTAAAAATTAAAAATTAAAAATTAAAAATTAAAAATTAAAAATTAAAAATTAAAAATTAAAAATTAAAAATTAAAAATTAAAAATTAAAAATTAAAAATTAAAAATTAAAAATTAAAAATTAAAAATTAAAAATTAAAAATTAAAAATTAAAAATTAAAAATTAAAAACTAAAAATTAAAAATTAAAAATTAAAAATTAAAAATTAAAAATTAAAAATTAAAAATTAAAAATTAAAAATTAAAAATTAAAAATTAAAAATTAAAAATTAAAAATTAAAAATTAAAAATTAAAAATTAAAAATTAAAAATTAAAAATTAAAAATTAAAAATTAAAAATTAAAAATTAAAAATTAAAAATTAAAAATTAAAAATTAAAAATTAAAAATTAAAAATTAAAAATTAAAAATTAAAAATTAAAAATTAAACATTAAAAATTAAACATTAAAAATTAAAAATTAAAAATTAAAAATTAAAAATTAAAAATTAAAAATTAAAAATTAAAAATTAAAAATTAAAAATTAAAAATTAAAAATTAAAAATTAAAAATTAAAAATTAAAAATTAAAAATTAAAAATTAAAAATTAAAAATTAAAAATTAAAAATTAAAAATTAAAAATTAAAAATTAAAAATTAAAAATTAAAAATTAAAAATTAAAAATTAAAAATTAAAAATTAAAAATTAAAAATTAAAAATTAAAAATTAAAAATTAAAAATTAAAAATTAAAAATTAAAAATTAAAAATTAAAAATTAAAAATTAAAAATTAAAAATTAAAAATTAAAAATTAAAAATTAAAAATTAAAAATTAAAAATTAAAAATTAAAAATTAAAAATTAAAAATTAAAAATTAAAAATTAAAAATTAAAAATTAAAAATTAAAAATTAAAAATTAAAAATTAAAAATTAAAAATTAAAAATTAAAAATTAAAAATTAAAAATTAAAAATTAAAAATTAAAAATTAAAAATTAAAAATTAAAAATTAAAAATTAAAAATTAAAAATTAAAAATTAAAAATTAAAAATTAAAAATTAAAAATTAAAAATTAAAAATTAAAAATTAAAAATTAAAAATTAAAAATTAAAAATTAAAAATTAAAAATTAAAAATTAAAAATTAAAAATTAAAAATTAAAAATTAAAAATTAAAAATTAAAAATTAAAAATTAAAAATTAAAAATTAAAAATTAAAAATTAAAAATTAAAAATTAAAAATTAAAAATTAAAAATTAAAAATTAAAAATTAAAAATTAAAAATTAAAAATTAAAAATTAAAAATTAAAAATTAAAAATTAAAAATTAAAAATTAAAAATTAAAAATTAAAAATTAAAAATTAAAAATTAAAAATTAAAAATTAAAAATTAAAAATTAAAAATTAAAAATTAAAAATTAAAAATTAAAAATTAAAAATTAAAAATTAAAAATTAAAAATTAAAAATTAAAAATTAAAAATTAAAAATTAAAAATTAAAAATTAAAAATTAAAAATTAAAAATTAAAAATTAAAAATTAGAAATTAAAAATTACAAATTAAAAATTAAAAATTAAAAATTAAAAATTAAAAATTAAAAATTAAAAATTAAAAATTAAAAATTAAAAATTAAAAATTAAAAATTAAAAATTAAAAATTAAAAATTAAAAATTAAAAATTAAAAATTAAAAATTAAAAATTAAAAATTAAAAATTAAAAATTAAAAATTAAAAATTAAAAATTAAAAATTAAAAATTAAAAATTAAAAATTAAAAATTAAAAATTAAAAATTAAAAATTAAAAATTAAAAATTAAAAATTAAAAATTAAAAATTAAAAATTAAAAATTAAAAATTAAAAATTAAAAATTAAAAATTAAAAATTAAAAATTAAAAATTAAAAATTAAAAATTAAAAATTAAAAATTAAAAATTAAAAATTAAAAATTAAAAATTAAAAATTAAAAATTAAAAATTAAAAATTAAAAATTAAAAATTAAAAATTAAAAATTAAAAATTAAAAATTAAAAATTAAAAATTAAAAATTAAAAATTAAAAATTAAAAATTAAAAATTAAAAATTAAAAATTAAAAATTAAAAATTAAAAATTAAAAATTAAAAATTAAAAATTAAAAATTAAAAATTAAAAATTAAAAATTAAAAATTAAAAATTAAAAATTAAAAATTAAAAATTAAAAATTAAAAATTAAACATTAAAAATTAAACATTAAAAATTAAAAATTAAAAATTAAAAATTAAAAATTAAAAATTAAAAATTAAAAATTAAAAATTAAAAATTAAAAATTAAAAATTAAAAATTAAAAATTAAAAATTAAAAATTAGAAATTAAAAATTAAAAATTAGAAATTAAAAATTAAAAATTAAAAATTAAAAATTAAAAATTAAAAATTAAAAATTAAAAATTAAAAATTAAAAATTAAAAATTAAAAATTAAAAATTAAAAATTAAAAATTAAAAATTAAAAATTAAAAATTAAAAATTAAAAATTAAAAATTAAAAATTAAAAATTAAAAATTAAAAATTAAAAATTAAAAATTAAAAATTAAAAATTAAAAATTAAAAATTAATTAAAAATTAAAAATTAAAAATTAAAAATTAAAAATTAAAAATTAAAAATTAAAAATTAAAAATTAAAAATTAAAAATTAAAAATTAAAAATTAAAAATTAAAAATTAAAAATTAAAAATTAAAAATTAAAAATTAAAAATTAAAAATTAAAAATTAAAAATTAAAAATTAAAAATTAAAAATTAAAAATTAAAAATTAAAAATTAAAAATTAAAAATTAAAAATTAAAAATTAAAAATTAAAAATTAAAAATTAAAAATTAAAAATTAAAAATTAAAAATTAAAAATTAAAAATTAAAAATTAAAAATTAAAAATTAAAAATTAAAAATTAAAAATTAAAAATTAAAAATTAAAAATTAAAAATTAAAAATTAAAAATTAAAAATTAAAAATTAAAAATTAAAAATTAAAAATTAAAAATTAAAAATTAAAAATTAAAAATTAAAAATTAAAAATTAAAAATTAAAAATTAAAAATTAAAAATTAAAAATTAAAAATTAAAAATTAAAAATTAAAAATTAAAAATTAAAAATTAAAAATTAAAAATTAAAAATTAAAAATTAAAAATTAAAAATTAAAAATTAAAAATTAAAAATTAAAAATTAAAAATTAAAAATTAAAAATTAAAAATTAAAAATTAAAAATTAAAAATTAAAAATTAAAAATTAAAAATTAAAAATTAAAAATTAAAAATTAAAAATTAAAAATTAAAAATTAAAAATTAAAAATTAAAAATTAAAAATTAAAAATTAAAAATTAAAAATTAAAAATTAAAAATTAAAAATTAAAAATTAAAAATTAAAAATTAAAAATTAAAAATTAAAAATTAAAAATTAAAAATTAAAAATTAAAAATTAAAAATTAAAAATTAAAAATTAAAAATTAAAAATTAAAAATTAAAAATTAAAAATTAAAAATTAAAAATTAAAAATTAAAAATTAAAAATTAAAAATTAAAAATTAAAAATTAAAAATTAAAAATTAAAAATTAAAAATTAAAAATTAAAAATTAAAAATTAAAAATTAAAAATTAAAAATTAAAAATTAAAAATTAAAAATTAAAAATTAAAAATTAAAAATTAAAAATTAAAAATTAAAAATTAAAAATTAAAAATTAAAAATTAAAAATTAAAAATTTAAAATTTAAAATTTAAAATTTAAAATTTAAAATTTAAAATTAAAAATTAAAAATTAAAAATTAAAAATTTAAAATTTAAAATTTAAAATTTAAAATTTAAAATTTAAAATTTAAAATTTAAAATTTAAAATTTAAAATTTAAAATTTAAAATTTAAAATTTAAAATTTAAAATTTAAAATTAAAAATTGAAAATTAAAAATTAAAAATTAAAAATTAAAAATTAAAAATTAAAAATTAAAAATTAAAAATTAAAAATTAAAAATTAAAAATTAAAAATTAAAAATTAAAAATTAAAAATTAAAAATTAAAAATTAAAAATTAAAAATTAAAAATTAAAAATTAAAAATTAAAAATTAAAAATTAAAAATTAAAAATTAAAAATTAAAAATTAAAAATTAAAAATTAAAAATTAAAAATTAAAAATTAAAAATTAAAAATTAAAAATTAAAAATTAAAAATTAAAAATTAAAAATTAAAAATTAAAAATTAAAAATTAAAAATTAAAAATTAAAAATTAAAAATTAAAAATTAAAAATTAAAAATTAAAAATTAAAAATTAAAAATTAAAAATTAAAAATTAAAAATTAAAAATTAAAAATTAAAAATTAAAAATTAAAAATTAAAAATTAAAAATTAAAAATTAAAAATTAAAAATTAAAAATTAAAAATTAAAAATTAAAAATTAAAAATTAAAAATTAAAAATTAAAAATTAAAAATTAAAAATTAAAAATTAAAAATTAAAAATTAAAAATTAAAAATTAAAAATTAAAAATTAAAAATTAAAAATTAAAAATTAAAAATTAAAAATTAAAAATTAAAAATTAAAAATTAAAAATTAAAAATTAAAAATTAAAAATTAAAAATTAAAAATTAAAAATTAAAAATTAAAAATTAAAAATTAAAAATTAAAAATTAAAAATTAAAAATTAAAAATTAAAAATTAAAAATTAAAAATTAAAAATTAAAAATTAAAAATTAAAAATTAAAAATTAAAAATTAAAAATTAAAAATTAAAAATTAAAAATTAAAAATTAAAAATTAAAAATTAAAAATTAAAAATTAAAAATTAAAAATTAAAAATTAAAAATTAAAAATTAAAAATTAAAAATTCAAAATTCAAAATTAAAAATTAAAAATTAAAAATTCAAAATTCAAAATTCAAAATTCAAAATTCAAAATTCAAAATTAAAAATTCAAAATTCAAAATTAAAAATTAAAAATTAAAAATTAAAAATTTAAATTTAAATTTTACAGTTAAAATCAAAAATTAAAAATTTTACATTTAATTTTTGATAATTGTAAGAATTATTTATAATTTGTAAGCATATTAAAAATGTAATGTAAATATAAATTATGAAATATGAAAGGGAATACTTAAAATTGTAGATAAAAGATAAGCTAGGAGATTTAAAATTTTTAATTTTCTTTACTGCCTTTAGATCATATCGACTTCTAGGTCTATCGGCATTTTTAGGCTTGGTTCCAGATTTTTAGGAAAGGTGTCAGTACTATTATATACATAAGTCGTCAGTTACTGATACCATATTTTTATTTCATTTTCCTAACTCTAACAAAATGTTACTTGATTTTAGGTATTTTTAAGTGGTGTTAATGTATCTCTTTTACTATTTCTCTCTCTTTGTATATTTTATGTCATTTTTTCTTTTTGTCTCTTTTTCTCCTGCATTGCATTTACCTACTTGTGCTAACTTATGTATAACAATGAATTAATAAAAATTCTTCGCGGTGATGGTAACCTTGCCTTGTATTGCCTTGTTGTATGTTGTATGTTTTGGTATTTGTGCATCTCTATAACGAATCAAATCCAAACCCATCCCATGCAACCTAACCTTCTGTAACACCAAAAACAAAAAAAACCAAAAAAAATATGCCGCATTAGTGATGGATTGAAATATGTAAATGTCTCATTTTCCAATCATCAATACATCAATCATATGAACAATGTGAACAACAATTATACGCTTAACAATCGCAGAAATACGGACGGTGATCCGAGGTCAGGCACACGTGCCGGGCGTCCAAACTCCAGTGGTTATCTGAAGGAATCGGAATTGTATGAGGGTCAAATGGATAGTTGTGCCACGCAGCAGACAGTTATGACGACAATACCAGAAAGTAAGTGAAGAAAAATTATCTTAAGGTTATTTTAAATTTTTTTATGCAAAGCTTTTTTTTCGAAGAACAATTTTCAACGACCTACACAGTTCGAAATGCAGGTCTGGATCAGGCATGCCAACTGGTGGGGAATTCCCCGATTTGAGGGGAATTGCATGTCGATCGGGGAATGGGCTCAATTATGCGGGGAATTTAATAATTAATCTAATTTTTAATGATTTTTCGGGGAATTTAACATTTTATCTAAAATTTGCGGAGAATTTGATTTGATATTAAATTTTTTGATTCAATGTTCTTCTTACAGTATTAGAAAAATTTAATTATCATTACCAAAAAAATCCTTGTTGCCAAATTATGTTTTTAATAATACATTTTTGTTTAATTTCTAATGGATTTTCGTTTATAAGGAAACGAAAGGAAGGCATTGCACAATTGGAAAAAATCGATATGCATTTCAATAACATCATCATGTGCGAAATTGACTTAAGAGAGGTTTTAGGCAAAAGTGGTTAAAATTAAAGCATATTTTAGAATAAGTTTTCTTAAAAATTATATTATATAGACAAAAAATTTCATTTGAATGTTAATTTTAAATCATCAGTCTATGTAAAAATTTTTTAACATATCGTCGCTGCGCCTACAAAAATTGTTATGTGATTTTTGTCAATTTTTTTTATAGCATATTTAATTAACACTTTCGCCCATATTTCTGAATTTGTGTTTTTTTAGATCTCTTTTGGTTAATAAGTGATCAAAACAGCTATGTGCTTGCCGTTGTAGAAATGCTCTGAAAAATATCAGCTTTTTTTGCTCTCCTAAAAAGTTGCTGAAAAACTCATAACCATTTTTGTAGGCGCTGCGACGATATATCGTTTAAATATCAAGATTGCGTTGAAGTTAGTGTGCTTAAAAATAAGTGAAAATTAGGACACCCCATAGATCGGCTCTAGATCGTCTGAAAAAAAAGATGAATTTAACTTTTAAAATAAATAAAATTATGAAGCGTGGAAAAAAGTTGTGAAATGTACGATATTTTTCAATATATTGTTGCGTGTAAAAGCTAGACAAATTTTTGAAAGACGCTTATTTTGGTAAAAGATGAGTAGAGTTACAATACAAATAGATATTTAAAAAAGTATAGCAGTGAGAGGACTGCCGACCGAAGCGAAAACCTATATATAAATATTAGTATTCTCTGGAAGACGTTGTCCTGCCACGGACCGCCTTACTGCTATATAAGAATTTTCATGCTAATGGGTTTCGGAGTATCCTACATGTAGGATGGATTTGACACGTCGGACGGACATTTAGGATGTGCGAAAGCTCATACTGCAGCCCGTCCTACATGTAGGATGAAAATCAAAAAGTTCTAAAAGTTCCGCTATGATCTTGTTCTTCTCTATGCGTCGCTAGAGAATCTGTATTATAAGCGGGATGGATTTATAAATGTTTTTGACATATTTGTGAATAGTTGTAAAATAATAATCAAATGTAAATAAATTATATTTTCAAAAAATTGTTTGCCTAAAACCAACCTTAACATACTTTAGAATCGGGCCATTGGCACGTTATTGCTTCAAAGTTTGAAGTCGCGACTCGAAAACACATTTTCCTTTTTAAAGAAATTTTTTTTATATTAAAATTTTTTATTTTTTATCAAAATGAATTGTTTTTATCAAATTTATAAAAAAAATCCTTACATTATTTATTGTAGTACTCATTTAAATTAGTACTGTAGTACTCAGTAAATTCATTAAAATTTTTTGGGAATTTTGAGAACCACTGCGGGGAAAACTATAAAATGAGTTGGCAACCCTGGTCTGGATTATAACCTAACTGAAGTTTTTAAAGTTAAAATTCAAATTTTTACCATATGAAAATATTTTTGGAACAAAGTTGCTTTACGCGGCTTGCGGATGGTGTGCAGAAACCGTCACGTAATAGTGAGATTGCTATATGTGCATGTGTGTTTGTATAGAGCAGACTACCCAATAAGCCAAACAAGCTTAGAATAAGCTTGTAGTAAGCTTACAAGCGTAAACATCGCGCTTGGAAAAAGCTTGTAAAAACTGAAATGCTTTCAAGTAATTGTAGAATAAGCAAAAAGGAACCCTTGGAAAAATATTCCTTGCTGTAATATTATTCCAAGCGTTTACTATTCAATTGGATATAAGTGTTGTTAATAAGCTTTCTACAATACTTACTTTGCAATTGGAAAAAAGTGTTGTAAAAGTATTACTGAAAGCAATTGGTAAATAATTGGAAATAAGTATTATTGTAAGTTTTTTCTAACTGTTTTAAGAAAATTATGAAAAAGTGTTATTAATATATTATGAAAACAATTGGAAGCAAGTATTATTGTAAGCTTTTTACAACTGTTTTAAAGGATTTGGAATGAATTAATTTGATGTGGCTCCTTTTTTAAAAGTAAAGCCACAACTTCCTTGCTCTGATTCCATACATTTAGGTAAAATTTATAACGCATTTTTAAAATCTTAAATAAAAACTTTCATAATCAATTCAGAAAACTTACAACTTTTTAATTTATTCAGTGAACACAAGCCACTGTCATCAAAATTGTTAGTGATGGAACTTTGTTTTTTATTGCAATTGTAATTTTCAATGCTTGGGTAATTCCCTTATAATGTGAAAGTTGTGAACTATTATTACCTCTGAAAGCATTTTCCAATCATGCTTTGAAAACGCTTGTAAATTAAACTTTAAGTAAACTTACTACAAGTATTATTATAAAAAAGCTTACTTTTATCATGTTTCGATACAGTTTTACAACACAACTTGTATATTTATTACGTAGGCAAGTATTTTAAAAGTATGTTTGGAAAAGGCTTCAATTATTCTATTGTAGATAAGCTTACTCCAAACACTATTACTGAATGGCTGATTGGGTACAAACTAGCAGGCGAGTGCACAGTGTGTGTGCGTGAGAGTATTGAGATTCGAGCAGACTAACAAACGAGTATGGGAGTTTTCAGCGGAGTGCGCAACTCTCTCTCTCTCTCTCTCTGGCTATCTGTTTCCTACACGTAGAAATTTCGTTAAAACACATTTCTTATTTTTATTTATGTGTTTGTAAGTATATGTTAGAATTTAAAAAAAAAAGGTATACACTAGGGTGGATCCTGAAAATGTGTTGTTTATACTCTTTGTATACATATGTGCTAGCAGTATAAGGAGTCGCGGAGAAATTTCAAAAAGTTTTCTGACACTAGGGTGGACCCTGAAAATGTGTTTCTATACTCTTTGTATACATATCAGAGAACTGCAATGAGCATCCGACAGAATTCGGACACTCAAATCATACCCGAGTGTCGTGCTGTTCTCAACTCTATCCATACTTAATAATATGTGTAAAATACTCATAGGCATTCGGCTCATTAGCATTTCTTCGCGTATAAGTGCATTCTCATATTCGAGAGCGGCGTGATCCGATCCACTTCGAGCCGTTTTTAATGAGTGCGTTGAGTCAGTTTATTACAAAGGCGCTCGATCCGAATGTATTTTGAGTGTACTCTGAGTACTGCTCCTTCTCTGCCAACGTCTCTCAGCGCTATTTAGTTTTTTTTTTTTTGCTTATGCACTTTTTGTAAGTACATGATTGTATATGATTTCGAAGATGCTGTCAAACTTTAAAATTTAAGATGGCGGATAGAGTTGCCACCTAGATTTTTTTTATTTTTGCGAATTCTTGTAATTTTGAAATTCTGACAACGGATTTGATTTCGAATATATTGTCTCAATTTTAAAATTTAAGATGGAGGTTAGGGTTGACACCTAAATTTTTACCACAGTATTGCCACCTAATAATATGTATTTTTAAAAGTTTTAAACATCATTTATCAGTGTTAAGGGGTCGCTGATTTCGAATCTAAAGTCAGAATTTTAAATTTCAAGATGGTGGATAGGGTTGCCACCTTTATTTTTTGTAGTTTTATGAATTCGGGGCTGGCAAAAAAAAAATGGTATACCAAAACTGGGTCGCTGAATCCGAATCCGTCGTCAGAATTTAAAAATTATACAATTTTGAAATAATAGGGTTTCCACCTAATTATATGTCTTTTTAAGAGTTTTAAACTAAATTTTAAAGTTTGACAGCATCTTCGAAATCAAACTCGCTCACTATTTACTGCTGCGCTCTACTGCGCTCTCTTTCATATCTGTGTCAGATGAGCTGAGTGATTCGGCTACTTGTGTCGATTGTGAGTATTTCGGCAAGTAGGATAAGTATCAGCAAGACGACAACAACCATAAGTATTTATGAACCGAAAAAACCCGATCTTTCCCGATCCGACTCATGACTTAGGATACTCATATTTATCTGAGCCGCCGCATTCTAGCTTCGTAGAAGAGAATATGAGTCGAGTTGCGTGCGCTTAGGGTGAGTAGGTTTGTGTACTTATTTTTGTCGGATATACTCAGAGTCGCAAAAAAGCTATCCGTTGCAGATCTCTGATACATATGCGCTAGCAGTATAAGGAGTCGCTGATTTTAAACCGAATGTTAAAATTTCAAAAAGTTGTTTTAAAATAGGGTGGACCCTAAAAATGTGTACCTTTGCTTTATACTCTTTGTGTATGTTCTGGCAGTTTTAAGGGATCGCTGGTTTTGGACCTAGTGTGAACCTAGGGTTGACCTAGGGTAAACCCTAAAAATGTGTATTCTTTATACTCTTTGTAGATGCGCTGGTCACTGATTTGAACCTAATGTAAGAATTTCAGAAAGGTTTTTGACACTAGGGTGGACACTAAAAATGTGTCATTTTGTTTTATACTCTTAAGTTAGTCCATTTTTTAATCCAACTTCTCAATTAATTAAAGCTCCATACAAGTAGCATGATGAGTGTTCAATGCTCAACACTTATAAAATAAAAAAAATACACAGATGTTATTTCGAATTACATTCGTAGTTGAAGAAAAAGCGTAAGGAACTTCGTTCCCCTTTTACTCCCTTTTTTTCTACAACTTTTATAAGCCTTCTTAATTTTCTTTAATTTGAAAAATGATCGTTCGATAAATACTCAGAAAATGTTATATCTCAATAATAGTTCAAAACCCTACTGTTTTTCCCCATTTTTAAGTCAATTTTTTTATACTATAAATGTGTAAGCTTTCTGTTGATTCGGAAGATGGGTGATAGTTAATTGGAGGGTGGATAGATGGAGTAGTTTTGCTTCATATTCTTTCTTATATTTGGTTTTCACTATGTCCGTTTTATGACGACATAAGACTGAATCACTTAATTAAAACTTTTATACATTTTCTGTAAAATTCAGTGATTCAGTTATTTTTAATTTTGCTAAAAAGATAGAAAATACCAGGGGGCTGTAGTTTTTATTTGATTGACTGTTGAAAATGGCTATTGAGATGACTATTGAAAGTGAAAACTAAGCATTACGGAATTTTTTTACAACTTTTCAACAAAAGTGTAAATTATCTTTTCCCACCTCAATTTTGCCCAACTTTCTTTTACATAAATTCTATTTTTTATCATATGTTTTCACCCACAACAGGTGAGGATAACATTTTGTCGAACAACTCCATCCAACCAGCTTGGCGTTCAAACTACAAGCCCGACTCTACCGAGGCAATGACCATAACAACCTCGGATCTGGTTAGCTGGGCTTTCCAGGTGGCACGCGGCATGGACTATCTTTCATCGCGCAAAGTGCTTCATGGCGATCTTGCAGCGCGTAATATACTTCTATGCGAAGATAACATCGTGAAGATTTGTGACTTTGGACTGGCACGTTCTATGTACAAGAGTGAGAACTACAAGAAGCAGGGTGAAGCACCGTTGCCCATTAAATGGCTAGCGCTAGAGTCACTCAGTGATCATGTATTCAGCACCTATACCGATGTCTGGTCCTTCGGCATTGTGTTGTGGGAATTCTTTTCATTGGCGAAGGTACCCTATCCGGGAATGGATCCCAATCAGAGCTTATATCTGAAGCTAAAGGATGGCTATCGCATGGAGAAGCCGCCGTATGCTAACAACGATCTGTACGACATAATGTTAGAGTGTTGGAGCACCAATCCCGAGTGCCGCCCCTTGTTCCACATGTTGGAGCAGAAGTTTGCCAAGCTACTTGGCGATGATGTTACAAATGTAAGTTGATTTGGGGTAAATGTGAAGGCTGAGAGTGTAAGTTTTTGTATACTTTTATTTCTCAGCACTATTTGGAATTGAATGCTACGTATTTGCGTGCCAATGATGAGTACTTCAAGCGCACTGAAACCGACTATTTGGCTTTAATGGGCTCTCCGGATGAGATGGCACCAGCGCCCCCCCGATACGTCAACGGACACATTCTGCCAGAAATTCGTAAGTTTTGTGTAAACTTCTTGAATAGTACTCACAATTCGATATCTGTTTTACAACTCCATTCAAATCAACACACCCGTCTCCAACTAACTCTATCGCTCCCTCTCTTTCCCTCTCTCTCTCTCTTTGTTTCTACAACTGCGTTTTTTCTCATTTCACACCATGCACCAGGTATCGAATCCTCATCCGACGACTACTTACATATGAAATCAGGTACAGCCATATTTTCACCAACACGCCCCAAAGATTTTGAACTCACCAATGAAAACACAACTACAACTACATCTTTCACCTTCCCAGACCCATCATACGCCTCACAGCAATCGCCAACACTATCCCATAACATCGACAGTCCGACCAGCAAAGTGCACAAGAAAGATGGCATCAAACCCGAAGAAATGCCCATGTTGCACAAACACCACGACTCCGATACCGATGGAAGCCCCGAACAAAGTCGAAAGTTTGACAAAACGGAGTCACCATCGAATATGAAACGTCCTGCGCCCACGCCATCACCCAGGCACAATGTTGCGGAAACGCAGCTAACGGGCGATGATAATTACGTGAATATCAAATCCCCGCAGAAGGTAGTTTTGAACAACAACAGCGCCCATACCTCGCCGGAAGCCTACTACAATCCGAGCTATCAAATGCTAAAGACTGTCAACGAGGGCGCCAAGTAGAGCGAAGTCGGTGTGTTAAATACTTTTTTAAGTTCTATACCGTTAAGTCTGCAATTATGTTAATAAATATGTATGTATATGTAGTATTATGTCGTAGCTTTATGTTTGCATGCGCGCCACCAGTGGTCAAAAATAGCATTAGTTTTATATTCATCTATATTTCGCATATATAGAAGTAAATAGTTGTAATTCTCATAAGTGTCTCATACTCATAAAGTGCCACATAAGCTTTGCTCGATACAAAAAACAAACAAGCACCGATTATAGAGAAAGCTTTAAGCTTTGTTGTTAGTTTTCATAAAAAAATGATAATTTTAGATTTTAAATCATTAAACCAAAATCATAGAGCAAAAATATAATACTTATATATTTTTACACTCATGCCTACTTCTAACAGATAAAAATTTTATAAAAAGCTAAAAACATTTTAAATTCTTTTATTCTAAGTAGGTTAGTTAAAAAAAAATTGTATAACCTAAAAAGCATTTTTAACCATTTAGTATTTTGTAAAAGTGTATTTAAGAATTCTGCTTCTCTGTATCTATTATATGAAAAACTTAAAAAAATTCACATTTTTTAAGAACAATCATAGTTTAACGAAAAAGTTTATTTAACGTTTAAATATATGCTAAATGTCTTTCATTAAAAGTCCTCCCTTATAATTATGTAAGTTGAATGTATCAATAATAAAGTATTGAAAAAATTAATTTTATTCAAGTTTTTCATTTTTAGGAATATGTTATTTTATTAAAAGATGTAGCATACAACTTATCGCACTGCATGCAATAAGTTCAGGGCTATTCCACAATTGTTTCCTACATTTTAATCAATGATGGGCAGCCTAGACTACATGATGTAAGCTACACCAATTAACACGACATCGGCAATGTCGTATCGACAACTGATTCTGTCGCTGTGCCGACAACACATTCTGCCATCAAAAATTAAGTCGAAGTTTGACGCCTGCGGTGCAACCAACAAACTTTTTCAGCATTTTCGACCGCAGTGGTGCCATTGTCGACAGAAGGATTGTCGACGTTTCGACAAAACATTCATCTTTCTATTAGAATTTGTGTTTTTTTTTTGCAAATTGTTTTTTCCAAAAAATAAAGTTAACCTTGACAATTGAACTTGAACTCACAGAAATAATTAAACTTTCATTGTTTTCCAAAAATGTTTTGTTGTCTAAAACTAAACATTAGTAATTGTATCATGTAAAGAAATTGTAATGAACATGTAAAGAGACATTGGCCCATTATCATAGTCAAAATAAAGTCGACTTTAAATTTAGTGTAAGCTTTTTGACAACATATTATATTGAAAAACTGTCAAAAATGCTTATACTAAATTTAAAGTCGACTTTATTTTGACTATGATAATGGGCCATTGAACGCGGATGTGCCCAAGGGCGTAGATAGGGGGAGAGGGCTGAAGTTCTGATGAAGAAAAATGTTGAAGTTCTGACACCTACAGCTCGGCTTAAAAATAACAAAGCCGCGGGAGCTGATGGCTTATCTGCTGAGCTGTTTAAGAACGAAGGCGAAGCTCTACTTAAATGCATTCATGAGCTTCTATGCAGAATATGGTCGGAAGAATGCATTCCGAACGATTGTAATCTCAGTATGCTCTGCCCAATCCACAAGAAAGGCAATCCCACTATCTGTGCCAATTACCGTGGGATAAGCCTTCTTAATATCACATATAAGGTCCTGTCGAGCGTTTTATGTGAAAGATTGAAGCCCATCGGACCTTATCAGTGTGGCTTCAGACCTGGAAAGTCCACCATCGACCAGATTTTCACGCTACGACAAATCTTGGAGAAGACTCAAGAAAAACAAGTCGACACCCACCATCTTTTTGTCGACTACTAAGCCGCCTTCGACAGCCCAATAAGGAAGCACCTGTACTCCACCATGTCTGGGATTGGTATTCCTGCAAAACTAATACGACTTTGCAGGATGACACTGAGCAATATCAGCAGCGCAGTTAAAATCGGGAAGAACCTCTCCCCACCATTTGTTACCAAACGAGGTTTCAGACAAGGTGATTCCTTATCGTACGACTTTTTCAACCTAATGATGGTAAAGATCATCCGAGCTGCTGATCTGAGACATAATAGCACAATATTCTTCAAGAGTGTTATGCTGCTTGCGTATGCTGATCACATCGATATCATTGGCCATAATACGCGCGAAGTCAGTGCAGTTTTCTCCAGATTAGAAGAGAGTCAAGTCGAATGGGTCTGGCAGTGAATGCAGATAAGACGAAATACTTAGTGTCAACAAACAAACAGTCCCAGCGTCTTGGAACCCACGTTACCGTTGACAATACCTCATTCGAGGTTGTGAAGAACTTCGTTTATCTGGGATCCAGCATTAATTCAACCAACGACATCAGCATTGAGATCAAACGAAGAATAACTCTTGCCAACAGGTGTTACTTTGGGCTCAGTAGGCAATTGAGAAGCAGAGCCCTCTCTTGACGAACGAAAATCACGCTCTATAAATCGCTCATCATGCCCGTCCTACTTTACGCATCACAAACCTGGACGCTGAGCAGTTTAGATGAAAAGACTTTAGGCGCATTCGAGAGAAAGATTCTTCGTAAGATCTATGGACCAATCTGCGTCAATCGCGAGTAACGAATACGGTGGAACGATGAACTGCATGAGCTGTACGCTGACATCGACATAGTCAAGCGCATTAAAATCGAGCGGCTTCGCTGGCTTGGTAATGTTCAGCGCATGAAAGACGATGCTCCAGTGAAGAAAACATTCGATTCGGTACCCAGCGGCGGTCAACACAGAAGAGGACGACCGCATCTTCGTTGGAAAGACCAAGTAGGGGACAACCTGACGAAGCTTGGAATTTCCAACTCGCGCCAGCGAGCGAAAGACAGAAATGGCTGGCGCAAATTCTTAGATGAGGCCAAGACCGACATACGGTTGTAGCGCCAACTAAGCCAGCAAGCACGAGAACAAGGCTTTAGCTCTAGAATAATCTTCACAGCCCTTCAAAACTACGAAGAATTTACTGGTCGAATCATTAGATTATATGTAAACGCTATCAGCAATTTTGAATCTTTTTGACAAAATATTTTAACAGTAAAAGTCCCACCTAATAAGTAGTCCGATTGATCTTTATAATCAGCATTTTGAAAATAGTAAAACTATCCTTGATAATCTTAACAATAATCAACATGTAATATTCGTATTAGATTTCAACTTAGGTGATATTGAACCGGTTTGTGGTGAATTTTACCTTGTGCCTCTCAATATAAATTATGAGGTAGAAGCCAATTTGATTGACTTTTTTGGTCAATATGATCTAGTGCAAATCAATAATAATATATCAAGTGATCTTAACCGTATTTTCGATTTGGCTTATATTGATAAAGACTTTCAGGTATATCTGGATTTACCTTCGTGGCCCATTTTTAATGAATCGCATCATCATGAACCTCTCCAAATTGACTTCTCTTTTTACCATTTCCAAAAGCTCAATAGTAATATAACGATTTTCAGAGATTACAGACATGCTTATTTTGAAGGAATGAATAGATTGCTGTCCTCGGTTCCTTGGGACTCTCTATTACTAGATGGCGATCTCTTGTCAATCTATAATATATTTTAAAATGTTATTATGGAGGCCATGGATCGTTTCATGGTTATCCGCCATGGTTTAACAGAAGATTGTCTAACTTAAAAAATAAAAAGATTAAAGTTTTTGAACGTTTGAGAGATAACACTGTGAACCCAGATTTAAGATCCAAGTATCTATCTACTAAACTAAACAATTTTGAGACACTTAACCTGATCCTTTATCACAATTACATTATTTTTACTGAGATTAGTCTTAAACAAAACAGTAAATATTTTTGGACCTTCATAAATAACAAAAGAAAATGAAATGGCCTTCCTATCAAGATGTCCTACCTAAAAGTTATAACTGACGATAGACGCTCTATTTGCAACTTATTTGCAGATTATTTTATATCCGTGTATACTTGCAGTCTCCCAGTTTCTCGCTCTCCCACTCCTAATCCACTTTTGGAGTCAGCATCTTTACCTTGATAATTCGAAGGTGTTTGCCGCACTATTGGGCCTTAAAAGAAATACAAATAAGGGCCCTGATGGGATTGCACTAATTTCACTTAATAATTGTGCGTCATCGATCGACCAACCACTATCGCTAATCTGCGCTAAATCATTATCATCAAGAGCTTTCCTTGATACTTGGAAATTATCCCACACCTATTCACAAATCTGGCCCTAAACATGATATCTTTAATAACAGACCTATCTGCAAATTAGCCGCTCAACTGGATAAAACGTGCTCAACCGATTCGAACGTGCTTAACTGGATAAAATCTTATATATTAAATCGTCGTCAACGCGTTCAAATCAATGACATTACCGCAGGGGAGTCATCTTGGCCCGTTACTATTCCTGTTGTTTATTAATGATCTCCCGCGAGTAATTTAATACTCTCGTTGTCTCTTCTTTGCTGACGATCTAAAACTATTTCGTTAAATTAGCTCGGAATTCGACCGTTCCCTACTCTAAGACGATCTTGACGCAATTTACACTTGGTGTGAAGCTAACCAACTGCCTCTCAACATCTCAAAATGTAACTATTTAATTTTTGCAAGAATACTGACAATTCTTCTTTAGGTAGCTACTAGGGAAGTCAATCCCGGGATCCCGAATGATTTAAGCCTCTTTAAATCCCGGGATTGTCTTTCAGGATCCCGGGATTTTTAAATAAAAAAATTCTATTGCAAATATTCATGTAAATGCAAAAATTTCATTTTAAGTTCATATGAATATAGAATTAGAAAAACCTTTTATTGAGGCTGAAAAAGATTGCTAGGACGATGAGTGTGAATCACTGGTGCAAAGACTTTGCAAAGTCTTAGAAGAACTGCTACATTGGGAAGTAAGCTATGTATTTCAAAATTGACAGATATTCTGACTTTGGAAATAATTTTTTTTTTTGTGGTGAAGGCAATCGTGATCGAAACATACAAATTGCTTACGATTTTCGTACAACTATTTCTACAATTAGCATAGAATCGGAACTGTGCTTCTCATCATTAATAATATCCGAACAAAACTCTCCAATAAAAAATAAAACACGTTGATCAGATTAATGATTACTTTAAAAATAATTTAACCAAAAAATTGAATTTTGATAAGCCTTTTCCAAATTAATATGCCCTAAACACAAAAAATCATGAAGACGGTGCAAAAAAAATGTGTAACATTTATATAGTAATACCTTAAACTGTTCTGTATTTTATTTTTTATATATTTTGTTCTTTAACCCTTTCAAAAACTAGGCTGAATTAAGAACAAAATAATTTTTTGAGGTAATATTCTTATCATTTAGGTCCTTACCTTTGATTTTAACCTGCGCTACTTAAGTTTTTTAAGTTTTGCAAGCTTGTACAAAGAAAAAATTACTTTGCTCCTAGTCGGCACAAAGTCTTTTTTTAATCCCTTAAAGGTTTTTCAATCCTTTAGGTTTTTTTTTTTCTTAAACTCTCTTGATATTCTTATCATTAAGGTCAAAAAAAATAAAAAACCATAAATTTGATTTTTGTCCGGTTCATTTTTTCTTAAAAAATAGGCCGAAAATAAATTTTTTTTGCTTTTCTTTAGCACAAAACTGAAAATCCAACTAACTTTTATGTCAAATATCTTTTATTTTTGCAATTAGAAAGTAACTGGCAACCGATCAGTTGTTTATGGAACTTTAAAACCACGTTCGTTAAACATATCATTGGGCTACTTAAAATGACCAAACTTTTGGTTTTTAGAGATTTCATGTAAAACAACCAAAAATATAAAAACCGCTCGGTAAAGTGTGATATCAATACCACGTGATTTTTTAACTACACTGAAAATAACGCAATTATGAATACCTTTAATGTGTTTGGTTTTTGTTACTTTATAAATAAGTTAATTTACATTTTTATGTTCAAGTAATACATAACAAAAAATTTTTTAAAAACGTTTAAAATTGTTTACTTCTAAAAATTTTCAATCCCGAACTAGTCCCGGGATCCCGGGATTGAAATTTATAATCCCGATAATACCGGGATCGAGAAAAGCTTCCGGGATTGGACTCCCTAGTAGCTACCTTATTAACTCTATACAGCTAGAAAGAATTTTCACAAAAAAAAACTTAGAAATTATTTTAGACCCACATCTTAACTTTGGTGATCATATTGATTACATTGTTAAAAGGCAAATGACATGCTCGGTTTTCTTATGAGGAATACCAAAGAGTTCAATGACCCGTACACTTTGAAACTGCTTTATTCATCGCTGGTAAGACCGCACTTAGAATATTGGTCCATTATCTGGAACCCTTCAACAAATATGCATTCTGAACGCGAAAATTCAACCGATTTATGTTCAACCAACTAAGATGGAATATCCCTACCTCCCCTTCGTATCGTACAAGGTGTGACTTGATTGGATTAAGCACTCTAAACTATAGAAGAAAGGCATCTTCAATAATTTTTCTCAGAGATATTCTTCACCATAGCTTAGATTCCACGGAACTATTTTAGCAGCTTGACCTCCACATGCCCTCGAGATCTCTTCGAAGTAACTTTCATTTTTATGAAACTTTTCATAGAACTGTCTATGCACAAAATGAACAGCTGTCGCGTTGTACCAGAGAAGTTAATAAGGTCATAAACCTAGTTGATATATTTGTAGAGAACTCTAAAGATAAATTTAAGATTTCCTTGTATAATATTCTCATGTGCCAAGTCACGTAATCTTGCTACCTGTGTCATTTTTAACAGGCCGGTTACACAGGCCTGTGACAGTGAAACTGCGAAAAAATACGTGTACTGCACGTAAAAGTTCATTAAAAAAATTCCATCGAATGCGAAGGTTCTCGCTGCTATTGCAGTTTGGGTGTGCTTTACTTGTTTTTTTTTTTCTTTTAATTGTAAACAAGCTATCAGTGTTGCTTCCTGTACGAAATCGACGAAAACCCGAAATAAACCCACCAAAAGTAGTTAAAAACAACACTGATATTCTCCTTTTTGACATACACAGGCCGCTGCTGTCAAAATCCACTGGCTCTGAGATTTCGTTGCCAGCAGCGATGAAGGTGGCGTGAAAGTGGATCCAGTGTGAGTGTATTTGTAAAATAGTATGAATTTATTGAGTTTTTCGAACAACAGAGCCAGTATACTGGCCTGTGTAGCATGCCTGTTAGTCATTTATAAACGATTCGTATTGAATTTGCAACATAAATTTCAATTTAACTCTTGCATTGTGATTTATTATTTTACATTATAGTCATTAACTGTTTTATTTCATACCTTGATATTTTTTTCATTATTCTGTATTCATTATTGCATTTTTAGTTTTAAATTGTAAATATTATAGTAGTCTATAAGAGCTGGTACTCTGCTTGATAGAATAAATAGAAAGGTTCTTCTAATATACCTATGTCAATGTTTCTAAATAACACTACTTCTAATGTACCATCGATTACAGCTAATCTGTTTGCAGATTTTTTTCTATCTAATTTTGAACCGGATTATAATGTGGATTTTGAGGCTCCAAGTAATATTGCTCCTGATATTGATTTTGGGTCACTCTCTTTGACGGTTGATGATATTGTTAATGGGATTTTTCGGCTTAAATCTTCACAGAAATTAGATGTGGATGGTTTTTGTTCATTCTTCCTAAATAAATGTGCAATCAGTTTAGCATTTCCTCTTATGCTTATATTTAATAGCTCACTGTGGTCTGGCAATTTCATTGATTGCTGGAAAGTGTCGTTTGTAACTCCTGTACATAAATCTGGGTCAAAAAATAATATTTCTAATTATAGACCAATATCCAAACTCTCTACCATATCAAAGCTTTTCGAAGTCATTGTCAAAGAGAAAATGTTTTTTGCTGTTAAGAAAGTTATCTCCCCTTATCAGCATGGCTTTATGCCTGGTCGCTCTACAGTTTCTAACTTAGTTTTTTTCATGGAATATTGCTTATCTGCATTTCAGGATGGATGTCAGGTCGACGTCATTTACACTGACTTCTCTAAAGCTTTTGATAAGGTCTCTCATTCTCTTTTAATTAAAAAGCTTAAGTGGATTGGATTTCATTCGCGGTTTCTTAGTTGGTTGTCGTCATACTTATCCAATAGGCAATGTGTCGTAGCTTTTGATAATGTGAAGTCCTTCCCTTATGTAGCCACTTCTGGTGTCCCGCAAGGTAGTATTTTGGGGCCCCTATTATTTATCATTTTTATTAATGATATTACTACCATCTTTCACAAATGTAATTGCCTTTTGTATGCTGATGATTTGAAGGTTTTCCTTAGAGTTAGGAATTTGAATGATATTGTATCCCTTCAAGATGAAACTTCTAAACTTTATAACTGGTGCTCTAGGAATTATCTCTTTTTAAATCTTGATAAGTGCATCTCTATGTCATATTCTAGATCTGTCAATTTTAATCGGTCATATTGTTGCATTGATGGATCTATCTTACTATCTTTGGACCAGGTTAAGGACCTTGGTGTTATCTTTGACTTCAAATTCACTTTTGTTCCGCACTTAGATTATATTGTACCTAAGGCGTATGCAATGTTAGCTTTTATACGCCGGAATGGCTCATGTTTTTCTGACCCTTATACTTTTAAAGTTCTGTTTACAAGTCTAGTCCGCTCTAGGCTTGAATATGCTTCCATTGTCTGGAACCCATTTTATGAGCACCATAAGCTAAGGCTTGAGAGGATCCAAAAATCATTTACTCGCTTTGCGCTGAAGTCACTTAACTTTGAAGGTTCTATTCCATCATATAGTGCACGATGCCTATTAATTGGGCTAAAATCACTGGAGATCAGGAGAGATATTTTGTCTCTTCTTTTTGTATTTGATGTCATATCTGGTGTTGTTGATAGTCCTGATTTGTTATCAATGATTAATTTTAATGTTCCTACTAGAACGTTGAGAAATTTAAATCCATTCTATTTGGACATGTGTCGCACTAATTATGCAGCTAATGCACCTATCTCTAGAACTTTGAATTTGTTTAATCTCATAAATTCCAATCATAATTTGGATTTTTCTATTTCTAAATCTCAGATGAAAACATTATTAAATACTTTTTTATAATTTTTGTATTTTTACTATTATCGATATTAGTCTGTAAGAATTATGTTCATAGACTAAATAAATGAAATAAATAAATAAAAAAATAAATAAAATAAATATATTACAATTGTCACTGACTGGTTGCACTTCCCAACCTTGAAATTGTATTTATAACTGTAAAAGTCACATCAGCCAATGGACTAATACAATTACTAATGACTGATCGCGCTTTATGGCCTCGATGTTTAAACGATGCGAATCGTATGAATTTACTACGCATTCCCTCCGTTTGAAAATTGGGTATTGCACATAAAATTTGTTTTGCAACCCTGTAGCTATTCGCTTTCACTGCCTCATCTGCATTGCTTGTTATGTTATTTTCTGGAATTTTTGCAATCAGCTGTTCTATAAATCGATTTAATATCGAAAAACTAGAGTGGCAAATGTCAAAACGTGATTATCAGTTTGTTCGTTGAGGAAAGGCAAAAATTTCATTTGTGAAAAAATAACTTCTTTGGGAAAAATTTAATTAACAAATTTTTGATATTTTCAAGCTAACAAACTAATTAAAAAAAGCCATAAAATAGCAATAGCGCACAAGAATATACAAATTTAATTTTTTTTAAAACATCAAATAATGGCCCACTCCACGCCACAAGTAAGTTGATAATAAGTAGAATGTCCCAAAATGTGACGCAATAATCAAGGAAATATGTATATTTTAATGTGAATACTTTGTTATTTGCTAGGGAAAAAATTTACTGCATGGCTTCAAGCGGTTGACAAGGTTTGACAAAGGGCTCGGAGCACAGCTGCCCGAGGCTTACAAGAAGTTCTGGCGGGAATGGAAACAAACGCAGCCAACGGCAGTGCATTACATACCGAAGGAGAGCAGCTGGGAACGCGATGAATTCACTGGTGAAATCAAGCCTGTACAAAATGTACCGTTGCCGTTGATCGATGTTCCGGAATCGAACGATGGCATCTGGGGCGGTGAAGCAGTTATAAAGGGTTATCAGAAGCGAGACCCTCTGAAGCGACGTGTGCCGCACTTCTGGGTGCCGGTCTTGCGGCGTTCTGTGGTGCATAGCAAAGTGCTCAACGAGTATATGTCAATGGTGGTGACTGATCTGACGATTGAGAAGATACACGAATGCCGTGGGTTCGATCACTACCTGCTGAAGGTGGGTGGTAGTTATTATTAGTTATTTAGTTGTTATATTTTGATTGTGTGTTGTTTTGTTTTTACTCGTATAGAATCCAGCTTGCGATCTACGCTCTACGTTAGCGCTAAAATTAAAGCGCCAAATTTTGCTGCAACTGCTAAATGGCTGTCCTAATTATGCGACCAATCCTTCGGAGCAGTCAGAAGTTATGCGTGAATACAAGTGCTACTTGGATGGAGTAAGTAAAAACTTGTCAGAGAGAATAAGTGAGAGAAGATTTGTTTAATGTTACCTCTTGTTGCTTGTTGCTGGCTTAGTACACGCCCGAGGAGATCGACTGGTATGGTCACACCTTTCAGGAAGCCATTAACAAATTGCAAGCTCAATTGCGCGCTGAGAATCCTGTTGTGCCACTAAAGTTTGAATTTCGCATGAAGCTAATTGAACAGCTCAAAGAAGCAGGCATACGCGAGGCTGGCGGCACGCCACCCACCACAGTCAAGGACAAGGACAGCAACAAAGATGCAGACATCGAAGCCTTGACAAAGCTGTAAGTAGCTGCTTACTTCTCAAAAGTATTTGAGTCGTTTGAACGATGATTTTTTTTTTGTTTTCTCTTTCAGTGAGTCTTCCTCCTCCACAACTTCGAACTGGCTCTCAAAAATAAATCCCTTTGGCAAAAAGCAAGAGACATAAATGAAAAAATTCTTTGGCTTAGACTTGATTGATTTGTTAGCAACACGTTTTTATTTTTTGAAGCAAACAGTCCTTCCTTTTACTGCACATAGCGACTACATCCTATAACTTTCTTATGCTTTTTTTTTTCTTTTTTTTTTAATCATTAAACCACATTGTTTGCAGCTTTGATTCGCTGCTTCAAATGTTTTGGCGTAGCCACAAAGACAAAGAATGGCCATCATTTGGCCATAAATTTCACAAATTATTTGCTGCAGTTTTTGTCAGGAATTTGAACTTTTGATTGCAATATCTATATGAATATTTTCTCATCCGCAACTTTGTATAAATAGTGTTCAGTTAACTGGAGCATTTCTCGACATTGCAGTGCAAATAATTTTGCTTAATTTATGGCTCAACAAATGCAAACTTTGTTTGACACGTTTGACGAAATAGAAATTTTTGTGGTCTTTTTTGAAAATATAGCAACTTCTTGAAATAAATTAAGTTTTTTTTTTCAACTAGTGTGTAAAATTGTTATAGTTTTTATTGCAACTGTTCTTTTGTCTATTGCAAACTATTTGCAAGCGCAAAATAAACATGTAAAAAAGAAATGCCATTTATCTGGTGAACAATTGAACAGCATAAAAATCTTAAAAAATATTGTTTGCAAAAAACCAAAAATAAAACAAAAGGAATGGATTGTTTTGTGTAAAAATACTTAATAAAAATCAATTAAAAACTATATAATTATTACACGTGCTTGAATATAATCAATTAATTAAAGACTAAATGTAAAAATTGTGCGACCTCTATGCCTTATCTCCAGCTGCTGCTGCTTCTACCATCTACGCTATTGGATTCTTTTTCATCAGCTCTATGTCTGCCAACATCATATCGTTGACCAGCTCCGCAAAAGTAACCTTTGGCGACCAGCCTAGTTCGCGTTTCGCTTTGCTAGCATCGCCTAGCAGCAGATCAACTTCGGTGGGTCGAAAATACTTGCGGTTAATTTTGACACGCACCACTTGCGTACCCTTTTCCACGCCCACTTCGTGCACACCTTCACCCTGCCATTCTATTTCACGTCCTATATGACGAAATGCTGCCTCTACGAATTCGCGCACGCTATGCGTTTCGCCTGTAGCGATAACATAGTCAGCCGGCGTTTCACATTGCAACATCAGCCACATGGCTTCCACATAGTCCATGGCATGACCCCAATCACGCTTCGAGTCCAAGTTTCCCAGCTCGAAGTATTCCAGCTGATTGAGCAGTATTTTTGCCACTGAGCGCGTGATCTTGCGTGTGACAAAGTTTTCACCACGACGCGGTGACTCGTGATTGAAGAGTATGCCGTTGCAGGCGAACATGTTGTAGGCCTCACGATAGTTGACTACTATCCAGTAGCCGTACATTTTGGCACAGGCTACAAGACAAAACAAAAAATATTTTTTAAGGAAAAAACATACTCAAGCCTAGCTATTCGCTTATCTTATCACAAACCCACCATATGGCGAACGTGGATAGAATGGTGTCTGCTCATTCTGCGGCGTCTCCACCACCTTGCCGTACAGCTCCGACGTTGAAGCCTGATAAAATTTAACCGTTTTTTCCATGCCACACGTGCGTATGGCATCCAGAATGCGCAATGTGCCCACTGCATCTACTTCGGCGGTGTACTCGCTAAGCTCGAAAGACACCTTGACATGTGATTGTGCCGCCAGGTTATAGATTTCCTTTGGCTTGACTGTATTGATTATTTTTACCAGACTGCTGCTGTCAGTCATGTCACCGTAGTGCAGCTTCATCTTGCCACCTTTGTGGGCCTGTGGATCGGCATAGAGATGCTGGATGCGTGACGTGTTGAAGGTGCTGGCTCGGCGTATAATGCCGTGCACCTCATATCCTTTCTTTAGCAAAAACTCTGCCAGGTAGGAGCCGTCCTGCGTGTATCAAAAAGTCAAGTTGGTTTATGCAGAATGGAATCTTTTTTAGTACAGTAATATATTAATTTAAAAATTCAAATAATCCATTCATAGCTTATAGCAGCCACAATAGCAGCATTTAAGTTGTGAGCACTCTTCTCAGCTTCACCACATAGTTATGCTCCAAAGACTGGCTACTCCAGCGAGCTGAAACAGTCATTGAGTGCAGTTGATTTTCTGCCTTACATTTGTATATCTTTATATATTCTCATTGTAATTTTTGACGTCCTCCTATATTTAGGCTCACCTGTCCAGTAATTCCGGTTAGCAGCGCAATTCGCCGGTTGCTTCCATCACCTTCCCCATTGACGCCTACAATGCTATTGCTACTGCATCCAGCATTTGTTGCATTACAGTTCGTACTCGTCGCTACTTCTTTAGTTTGTGTCGACATTTTTCTACTTATTTTTTTTGTGGTAATTATTTGTGATAAATTAACTTGTAGCACTTATTAATTAATTCAAATGCGATGATGTGTAAAGTGACACGAAAATCAAACAAATCTTCGCAGTGAAGTCTGCAAAGTTTTGTGTTTTTCTGCAAAATGTCAACAATAGAAAAAGAGGTTGCTATAGAAATAATAAGTTATGCCTGACACGAAGTTTGCACAGGGTGTCTCATAGGGAGTTTCCAATTAACTTAAACGGTGCACATTGGTCAAAAGAGGGTATTTTAGGAAAAAATTATGTTACTTGGGAGCCATTTAAGATTATGTAGAACAAATGAAGAATAATGAAAACTCGAATCTTAAATTTTTTTTTAATCACATGTATTAAGGCCTTCTAAGTTCATTTCTGAGGGAGATTACGATTTCCAGGTCGCCGCGATTTGACAATGGATTCAGAAAGGTATTTAAAAAAAATAAGAATGGCGGAAGGAAAAACCGAATGATCGATTTGTTTTAAAGTTATCGATTTTTTAAGAAAAATTTGTTTAGATGTTTTAATAAAACTATCTATATTTTTCTAAGTGTACAACCGATATTGCTGATTAAGGTGTTATTTGAAAGGTAATACAAAAAGTATTTATATTAATTTTAAATGAATCAAATCCGTTGAGTGTTAATTATTTTAAAGCTATTTGTATGCAAAAGTAAAATATTTGCTTATATAAAACCGTTATATTCTAAAAAAACTACCGTTATAACTATGGATTATGACAAGTAAATTATTGAAGCCTGAAAATTTATATAAAACATCTGATTTATTTGATTTTTATGTGGTTTTTATGATGAAATGATTTGCCCTTGTACGGAAAGTTGTTAATTCAAGCATATTTACCTTAGTTGTTTTGGATTATTATTCCATATTTTCTTATATCTCCATTACAATAAATAACTGTTCTTTAGGCAACATCGTAGCTGTAATATTTATATGAATAAATAGGATTTTCTAGCCAGCGAAAAAATTTTAAATTTTTAGTTAATCACTTTTGGACAATGCAATAGCAAATAGCAATTTTTATGGCATAACTGAAGAATATTGAAAACTCAAATTTAACATTTTTTTAATATACATACGCATTATAAATTTTAGGTCACTCTCAAGTCGTTTAGAAGTTATAGAAGTTCAAAGTTGAAAAAATTGGCCTGAAAAACTCGTGATTTTTTTTCCTACAAAACTAATAATTATGTGTATCAAAAGAAAGGTGAATCTGTTACCTATTCAACGAGCCATCAATCTTAAAATCCAAGCATTACTTTCGATCAAATGAAGGGTTAAATTGTAAGCTTTAAAAATAAAATGTAATGTTTGTACCTTAACAACGCAAATTTGGTAGAAAATAACGGTTTTTAATTAAAAATTTCAAATATGATATAGTTTTGCTTATAAAATTTCAAATACGTTTGCAATGATATAAGTATTGCATATCATTGATAAGGAAATTTAATTATCTTTCAAATGGCATACCAATCTTTTAGATCCTTTGAATAATCACAAAGAAATTTATGTTTTTTTAAGATCTTTTAACAAAAAAAAAAAAAATTGATAACTCGTTAACTAGTTCAATAATCGATTTTTTGTTTGCCCAAATATTTTTTCTCTACCAGAAAAAACTTTCAAATCACGGAGCCCCGGAAATCGTAATCATGCCTATCTATGGCGTTGGTTTTCACTATTCTTCAATTAAGCCGAAATGTTATGTTTATAAAAGCGCAGCAGGCGAAAAATATGTATAAAAATTCACGTGATATTTTCTAACCCTAGGGGTACACGAGACAAATTATCAATAAGCACAGAAAACGAATTTTCTCCAATGTTAGAGAAAATCTTTGTTTCTCGGTGAGATATACATTTTAATTCTCCAGCATTTTTCCAATGAGAAAATGTAAGTTTTCAGTCTGATATTCAATATTTTTCTCTAAGTTTTATCAAATAATATTTATTTTTGTCAGAGCCGTAATTTTAATGCCTTTGAAACATAGTTAACCATGAAAAACATGTCACTAAAATTTCAAATAATAAAAAAATAAATAGTAAAATTTTTTTGTTCAATACAAATAAATATAAAAAACTTGAATTAAAGGTTTAACTAAAAAATAATGAATTTAGTGAAAGTGTACATGAATAAAAAAATTAAGACCGAAGTGAGGCACTCTAAGTGAATCGCTTAGAGAAAAATCTGTTGTACATCCAAAACAAGGAAACCCAAACTTTTTCAACTGTACATGAATTTTTGCACGACCTCCACTTAAAGCTAACTTTAAGTAAATTAAATTAAATAATTGCATAACTCCCAAATTGCATTTTAAATGTTATTTAAGTATTTTTAAGAACCTTATATATTACATAAATAGGTGCAAAAAATTAAAAATTAAAAAAGGAAAAAAATTCATTTCAAACTGTTTTAATAATTTTCTAAGTGAATCCACAAAAATAAGTTGAGAAAAAGGGGAGAAAAATTGAGAATTTGTTGGAGAAACAATGTTCTAAAATTGAGAATTAAATACGAGTTCAAATTGTATCAACCTGGAGGATAAATGGATATCTCGCTGAGAAAATATTGGAAAGCTAATGTACTAAAATGGAGAAATAGAGCCAATGGAGATTGAGCAGATAAAACGTTCGAGAACTAATGTAAATTTTTCCTGGAAAATACCTTGTTTCTCAGACTGAGATCAAATGGATATCTACGCTGGAGATTAGAGAAAAAAGCTGGAGATCTGTTTGACTTCCATTGGATATCAATCAAAATTGCTTATTGGGTTGTCAGCTCAATTGTCTCAATAATCATACAGACAATTGAACTAACAACGCTTTGACGTAGGCTGACATTTATTGACATTTTCTTCTGAAAGTGAAGAACAAGAACAGAACAAAATTTAAGTAAACGTCAAATAATAAAACAAATGTCATTTATTGTCTTGCAATTGTTAAGCCCACCTACGTCACGCTAGACAATTTGCTTGAAGTTGACAAAAATTTGACAATTTGTTATAACAATTGCTACGTGTAGACGCAGCGTGAAAGAGAAAGTAAGGCAGTATCTAAAATATCAGAAATAAATATCATGATACAAAGAACTACAGATAAAGATTGCGCATGTCCGCCATCTTTGCTGTGATGTGCAAGGTGCTCATTGGTAGGAACTTAGTCACAATTTATTCATAGGGTGGAAAGATTTTAAAATGCCTACATTTTCTTATGAAAACTTGTTTAATGAAATGAAATAAATATTGTTAAATAAAGCACATGTCCAAAATAAAGTAAATATATTTTTTAGTACTGTTTGTGAAAAAAAATTTGCTTAATTTGTATGAGTGTTTCACCCCTTTTTACCAATTTACACAAAAAGTGGCTACGTTGCTTGATGTGCTTGACAGAATTTTGACTGTTTGTTCATTTTCATTTTGCTATCTTCGTCTCTTTTTGACATTTTCTCTTGAATGTATTCATCAAGTGTCACATTTGACGAGCACCAATGACGAAGTGCGCAGTAAATTTTGTTCGTTGCGCCTCGAATACTTTATCTGTAGTTCTTTGACCCTGTTCTCGTTCGCTTTAAAAAAGGCAGAGTAATGGCGTTATTTAGACACTATGCATCTGTCAGGTGTTCTTACTACCGACTTTTTTAAGACCGCCTTATTTCAATACCGAGAACAGTCAATAAAATGTGCTCTTAAATTTCGGAAAATTCATTACTTTGTAGGTCTTAAATTTAACAGCAACGCAAACATTTAGAAATAAGTAAAAGTGAAAACCCAACCAATGCAAAACAAAATATATTTACGCTAAAACATAAGAGAACCAAGAATAAAATGACAAACAATGAAATTTCAAAGTAACAGACGTCAAAATTAATCGTAAAATTTTTAAAATTTTTGAAAATGCTGCCTTACGTAACTTTTCACCTTCCCACTTCCCACCTAATTGTATACGTCAAAATTAATCCGATGCTCCTACTAACGTAAAGGCCAGTTATAATAGACGTAACGTAATTTGGTGTAATGTCAATTGAGCAGTGTGTTCTTCCGTTTATATTAGCTGCGTTCCATTCGCTTCAAAATAATCCAGATTATTTTTTTTTACATGCAAAGCAAAAACAAAAATAATAATCCTATAACAAATTGGATTATTTTTGCTATCCATATAAAATTGTGATATAGCCTTTATAAAATTTGAAACACAGGTGTAGCACCTGTATATTTCTCTGAGCTGTCATTTATTTTTTGAATATTCTGTTTGCTTGATACAATGACTATAAGGTAGCTATGACAGCTACCTATTTTCTCACGAGCTGCGACCATCGAATGTTAAACAAAAGAAAACAAAACAAACCACGTGTATCACACACATTGGACGCATTCAGCGGAACCAGCAATTGCACTCAAACTTTTTATATAGTTGCATAATATTAATAATTAAATTAAATAATTTACACTTTTTCTGACGTTTAGAGCAAAACACATTCAGAAAAAAACATCGTTCACTAAGGTATCGCTACCATAACAGTTCACAACAGTTTTGAACGACACACGTTCTCATGACACCTAATAGCTATTGTATCATGATTGCTGGGTTGAATTTAATTTTGACTGCAACGCTAATGCCCTCTACGAGTCGTTTTTCTTGCCGTTTCTTTGAGAAAATTTGTTATCGTGATTATATTAAGGCGAAAGGAACGCAGCTATTTTCTTCGCTTCTCGATCACTGCCACCAAAATAAAGGGATATTTTATCGCAAATATCGCCTGTCGAAAGTGTTACAACATAGGGGCATGTCACACGTAGCCGACACGGACAAATTTGTTGTTGTTTTCACGGGTAAAAGAAGCTCTCTCAATTTCCAGTTTCTTATTTTACCCGTGAAAACAACAACAAACTTGTCCATACTGACTTTCGATAATTTCGACAACTTCGAAACTTTCGAAGTTATAACATGTTGCCACTGAAATACTTTAGGTCTGTTCGCGTAGTCGAATGCAAACGAAATATTTCAAAAGTTTTTACTAGAAAGTGTCTGAAAAGCGTTCGTTTACTGAGAGAATTTGGTGATAGAAAGAAAATCACATTTTGTCTCCGTTCAAGTTTTTTAAAGTTTTTACAAGAAGAATTTCATCTTGTAAAAAGATGAAAACTGTCAAATGGTAGCTGTGTGTGTGTAGCAGCTGAGTTTTTTTAGATTTTCTTAGACTTATTTGACATTTTTCATTATTTTACAAGAAAGCGTTCGTTTACTTTTTAAAGTTGAAGTTAATTCTCTCTCAATTTTATTACTTTTGACGTTTTTCATATTTTACCAGAAAAGTACGCGAACAGACCTTTTATCTGTGGTTCTTTGTATCATGAATAAATATAACATCACCAACCTGGCATCACTGGAAGCGATACATTTTGCAGCAACTTTATGTAAATGTCAAATAAAAGCAAAGGTGACGTTGACAACGTTTGCCACAGATTTTATTGGTAAAAAATGCTGAGTAAATTTATGAGCCGCTTATCGTTTAATTAATAAAATTTGTCACTTAAAATTTTCATTGATTAGACAAACGCAGCTCCAGAAAGTGCATAAATATTAATTTAAGTTCTTAGACTGAAAAAATTCAAAAAGACCCTCCGCTTAAAATGGCAGAAGAAATCTTCAAAAAAGCTGCGCTCTACGTGATGAGTGGCAAATGCTATGACAACTATTTCCTGGAACACAATTTCCTACACGGCAAGTATTTTGGAAAACGAGAATAGCGACAACTCTAATGGTTATTGTTTGTGGATTAAATGGATTAGGAACTTCTAATTTCAACTTTTGACCCCTATACCTTCTAAACCGCTTAAAAGAGACCTAATTGATTTTTCCACCATTAGCATTCTTAGCTGCAAATACACATTTTGAAAAAAGGAAAATAAATTAAAAAGCCTATTGTCGCTATTCCTGAAATGCTGCAGTATTTTTTTATGTGTAAAGTTTCATTTTGTCTGATGTCTACCTCTTCACTTTACTCAACAGCTGCCTGCTTCAAAGCTCTGCTCAGCAAAGGACTCGGCATTGCCATCATATGCGGATCATTGCTGGTTAAAGTGCCACAGGTGCTAAAAATACTTGCCAATAAATCTGGAGCTGGCATTAATCTTGTAGGCGTCTTACTAGATCTAATGGCCATCACTTTTCACATGTCCTACAGCCACATGAATGGTTATCCGTTCAGCGCCTGGGGAGACAACACTTTCTTGGCACTACAAACAGCTGCCATTGCTGCTTTGGTGCTACACTTTGGTGGCTCCAAAGGAAAGGCGTTGATATTCTGCATTGGCTATGCAATCTTGGTCTATGTGCTCAACTCTGGACTGACACCAATGAGTGTTTTGATCCCAGCGCAAAGCTGCATCATACCCATCCTCTTGATCGGCAAACTATCGCAGGCTTACACCAACTATAAGAACGGTTCTACAGGCCAGCTCTCTGCAGCTACTGTCTGCTTGCTGTTCGCCGGTTCGTTGGCACGTATTTTTACCTCAATTCAAGAGACCGGCGATAAGATGATGGTCATCACTTTCTGCGCCTCATCGTTTGCCAATGGCGTTATTGTTGCTCAGCTGCTTTACTACTGGAACAAACCAGCCAAGGGGCAAAAGGACTCTGTCAAGACGACAACCAAGAGAACTAAGAGTAAAAAAGTTGATTAAAGCAACAAATTGCGTAGGAAATGTTGCCCAATATGCTCACATACAACAATTGCTTAAATTGTAATAAACTATAGTTTGGTCTTATCATAGTTTAGTTTAGAATATTTCTTTTATTTCAAAATCAGCTCAGATGATTACGCACTAGGCCCTAAAATAAATTCGACTGAATTAATCTTGGAGACTATTGAATGCAGTTTTTTTATTTTGGATACAAATTCTTGATGATTTCTATTTGCCAAGATATTTTATTTGAATACAAAGAAGATGGCTTTTTAAATAAATGTGCACATGGATAATATTTCAGCGTAAAAATTGAGATTACATCGGTGGAGCAAGAATACATACATTTCAGTTGAACTACGTCGTTTGAAAATTCTTAATAGATGGTAGCAAACTACATGGTTCAATTAAAATATATGCAATACGTTATATGAAAAAAATGTAGTTGAAGCGAGTCAACATCGCATACCATCGCATACATAATACGTACATAATAGGGGCCTAAATGTTTGTCGCCCTAAATACTTGCTTAAATTGCGGCAGTCATGTTCTAGTGAGCTATTGTTTGGAATTGAAATACATGACGAAACTTGGTTCTGCATTAAGGGCCCATTAAAGTTTTTTAAGCGAAAAAAATCCTGCATTCAAAATTTGTCTTATTTGACTGTTTATTTTAGGTAATTTTTTTAACATAAGTATATAACTTTTGCAGAATTTTTTTAAATTTTCGGTTAACAAATAATATAAGCTGTTATTATAGCAGGAATCAAACTACTGATTGCCTAGGAGTGAAGACCCTAAAATATGCGGCCTAAAATATAGACCCTAAAATATAGACCCTAAAATATCATCTAAAAAAAATGTCGCTTCTGCTGAAGCTTTTTGCGCTTTTAATCGAAGTTTTTTGAAAAATTGTGATTTTTACTAAAATGGTAGTTGAAAAACCGATTTTTAACTAAAAAATTGATTTGTTTTAGGTTATAAAAAAAGTATTTCTCTAAAATAAAAATCCAACGATTAAAAGTACCAATTGCATTTGCTTAACAAGTGCATACAATTTCGAAGCGATCCTTTGCATAGTTTTCGAGTAATGCTGTCCACCGGTTTCAAGCAGCACTTTTCGAGAAAAACGCGTTCAAAGTTTTAGAAGTAGTAAGGTATGTATATTGGACCGTATTACCTTGTATGGAGGGAAAGTAAACTTTTAACACCGCCTCAATCGTTAGACATCTTGACATTTTAGAAAAAAATAAAATTTTCAAATGGTCCCTATTTTACAAAGGTACTAACTTATCTCTTTGTGTATATCCCGCTTAAGTATATTTATTAAAATTTCGAAAGAAAAATACCCTCAATAAAACTAGCATAAATACGGTATTTAAAGCTTTTTTCATAAAAATCGGCCTAGTTCTTTCGGAGTAAAGTGATTACATTAAATTTGCACTTAAATTTTAAATAATAGTATAGATTAAGATTATTTTGCAAGTTCTTTAGAAATTTAATGTATCGATGGCACCCACTTTGGGCTGCAAAGGCCAAGAAATAACGAACATGTGTTCTTCAACAGAAAAAGGTTCCACATTCTTAATTCTTATATTATCAAGTTTTTATCTAAATTATAACAAATAAAACATTCCATTATAGATTTTAAACCAAAATAATTCTTACATTTTATCTCTTTTAAAACCCTTTCTACAAAAACCAATTCAATTTTTAATGCTTTCACACTTAAGCTATCGCGTGAAGTTTCGTATGTTTTCATACATCATCAAAATTTTTACACTTGTTCGGAATTTTAAATGGGATTCTGAATATTAACTTATCTTTTCCTGATTTCAATTGACCTATTCTTTTCTTCAATTGATCTATTCTGAATTTCAATTGCCCTTTTCTGAATATTAATAGATAATTTTTTCATTTGAAATGGCATTTCTGAATTTCTATTGATCTAATCTGTTTTCAATTGATCTTTTCTGAACTTTGATTTTTGAATTTGATATATTATGTATTTAATTGATTCATTCCGAATTTCATATGGAGTTTTTAAACTTCAAATTGATCTTTTCTGAATTTCAAGTAATAAATTCTGGATTTCAATTGATCTGTTCTGAAATTCAAAGTATACATTCTGAATTTTAATTGATCTACCATAAAGTTCAATTGATATTTTTTGCATTTCAAGTGATCTATACTGAATTTGAATTGATCTTTTCTGAATTTCAATGAATCTTTTTTTAGTTTAAATTTATCTTTTTTGAATTTAAACTGATCTTTTATGAATTTTAAGTGGAATTTTTAATTTAAAATTATCTATTCCGAATTTCAAATAAAATTCTTGGATTTTCCTTGATCTTTTCTGAATTTCAATTTATTTTTATTTTTTTTAATTTCAAATGATCCTTTCTAAATTTCAAGTAATCTTTTCAAATTACAATTCTGAATTTCAATTTATTTATTCTTCATTTTAACTGATATTTTCTGAATTTTTAATGGTATTCTGAGTTTCAAATGAACTTTTCTGAATTGCGTTAGATCTTTTCTGAATTTTATTTGCTTTTTTTCGAATTTCGAATAAAATTTCTGAATTTGATTGATTTTTTCTGAATTTCAATTGATCTTTTTAGAATTGCAATTGTTCTTTTCAGAATTTCAATTGTTGTATTCTGAATTCCCACTGATCATTTTTTAATTTCGAATTAAATTTCTGAATTTAAATTGATCTTTTCTGGATTACAACTGGAAATGGGTAAAGTTGACTTAATGAATTCTTCCTTGAAAGTTAAAAAGTTAAACTTAAATTCTTTGTCTCAAGTTTATTGAAATTGCATTTTGTGTGACTACTTAAGGGACAATACATTATTTTGTTTTTATAAATATTTGAGGAGTTGTTTTTGAAAATAATTTTAAAATTAGTAAACAATGATTTTTTGATGAAAAAAAAATCTTTTCAAATGAACAAATGAATGAAATAAATAAAATAATTCAAAATTGAATATGCATTTTTAAAAAGTTTTTTCTTGCTCATTCTGAACAATTTATTTTTAAATATTTTGCATATAAACTTAATTACATTTTTGTGAAAAATTTTCATGAATAAATTTGATGATAATTTATTAAAAATAGAAATGTATTTTTAAATAAATGTATTTTTAAATAAAATTCAACTTTCAGAAAAGCAGCTGCTAATTGATAAGAGAGATGTTTTTTAATATGTTAAAAATAATGCCATAATACATAAATACAATACGATTTAAAAACTGAAACATAATATAAAAAATTAAACAAAAATTTCTACTTATCCAAAGTGGCTTGCACAAACATACATATATGTAGGTAATTTCATAGCAAATCTAATATCAGCTAGAGACTTTAAGCAGAGTAGTTAAAGAATGCTTAAAAAAGTTTGTTTTTACATTTATACAGATACACATTTTTTAACGCTCAATTTGGACAGAAGAAAAAACGAGCAGCTTTGGCTTTCTCGAAAGTAATATATTAAAAATCTTAATTTATTACATATTGTTAAAATTTTTAAAGATAAAACAGCACTGAACAAACTAATTGATTTCACAGACACAGCGCAGAACAGAAGTTCTGAATTAATAAAAAACAAAAACTATTAAATTTATTTTTATGAATGTGAGTCAAGAGTTGTTAGGAAAATAAAAAAAAGACATTTCAATTGAAATTTAGCTGCATTCTTTAAGAACTCTTGCTTTAAGTGATGGACAAGTGTTGTGTGCTCCAGGCTTCTCCAATCTCTAATCATCTAGGGTAACATGTAAATTGGCGGACGGATGCAAGCTCATATCTTTCAATGAATTGCCATCGTGTTCGACCTCTAGTGTTTTGCGCGGAAAAGCGCAGATAAGTTTATAGCCTTTTTTGGGTATGTTTGGGAAATGATGTCGGATATACATACGCAGCACTTTCAACTTTGTATCGGATGGCCAGCGCAGTTGCACTACTTCTTCAAGATCTTTTTCATTTATTAGACGTAATTTAAGCATTGTTATCTCATTTTTAGCCTGACCCAAATGCATTTCGTAGGAAATTTTTTCGCAGATGTCTTTTGCATCATTTTCGCCGAATTCTTCTGCACTTGGCAGATCACTGCTAACATCCACCTCATCATCATCAACGTCATCGTTGTCGTCATCATCGCTTAGCGACTCTTTAACGCCATTCTCGCGTATTGAGTTGCGTATCGCCAGCGCGATTTGTTCCTCCTCGGAGAGCTCGACTAACTTAGCACGTTTTTTGGGTCCGCCATCAACCTCAACATCAGCGGCAGCATCAGCATCAGCGTCGTCATCAATTGTGATGCATTCCGTGGAACGCTTAGATGTGGTCGGATTGCTATCAGCCATTTCCTGACTAAAATCGTTGTGTTCACGCAGATATTCTTGTAAGTTTTTCAGCACATTGGTTTGTTTTGGTTCAACGCTTTTCCAGATCTCCTCGCCAGTGCGTGGATCTATAACGCATACGTAGGGCAGTTTTGTGCAATGATAGAAGGCAATAAAACGGCGGCCTTCTGCGGTATCAGCGTCAACCTGATTGATATAAATGAAATTGTGTGACTCACAATTAGGACAGGCATAACAACTGACTCACCTGCCACAGCATGAACTGCCGACGTATCAACTTCCGCACCTCCTTGTCTGCCCAAACATCACGATTCAAGACCTGTGAATCGAAGCTGTCACTTTGCACATTGACCAGTAGCCAGTGCTTGACCTCTGTAGCACGCGAGCGTGCTGTATGAAATGGGCCTGCATAAGCAATGTCAGTGGGTGGCCGGAAGAGATCATCAAGTCGTGTCTTGCGATCAATTGACGTGGAAACCATAGCAGCAGCGCGAGCACGCCTTCTGGACCTAACCACATTAATGTCGCTGCTGCTGCTCGCACTTCCACCATCTAGTGTCGATGCTGCCGCTTGCAGCTCATCCTCCATCAGCGCTCCCTCACGCGCAAAATCACGAAATGGACAGACTTTAACGCGTGGTGCAGCACGCGCCAAACGTCCTGGCAACGTTGACGCAGCTGTAAAAAAGTTATCATCTTCTGGGCCGATGAGCTGCTCTCGTATTGGCGCAATGGGCGCACGCACTTCATCCTCATCCTGCACATCAGTCGGAAGCGCTGGCACCATGTGATCATTCACATCTGCACTGATCGGTGCACCTTGCTCAAAGAATAATGCCACAGCGGCTTCAACATTGTTGGCACAAGCCGCAAGCAGATGCTCCGCTTCAGCTTGACTGGATCCTGTGACCTCAACAACGCTTTCGACGAGCTCCTGATTGGCGGCACTTGCAACTATTGCCATACTTACGATGTATCGAGTGGAGCGTGTGTGTGTGAATTGAGAACGTGGTATTGGCGTTGAATGCAAAAATTTGGATTATTTATAATTTAACCAGCAAAAAGTTTAGAAATGTTTGGCGATTCGATTATAGCAATAACAAAAATTTTTACTATTCTGTGGAATTGATTATTGCTGCTTTTTATGTTGACATTTGCCAGACTATCTATCTGCCGTTTTGTTTTCCCGCAAATTTGTGCTATGAGAAATGTAATGGAAAAGTATTGCCAGAGAAGAATAAAAAGAAGTTAAGTATATTTTTAAAATTTATTAGGGCGTCTAAAATTAGAAATTTTTTGGCAATATATTAAATTTTATGAGTTTCATTAGTGATAGTTTTCTTTTAATTAGTGATAAAACCGTTAAGGTAGAATTATAATAGATGTAATGTAATGTAACGAAATGTTGTCAACTGTCATCGGGACGGGACGTAATGTAAGAAAACGTTGTAGCATTTATAATAGGCAGTAGCCAGGCAGTTTGTCGTAAATAATAGGGGCCCTCAAACGATACTACATGTCCATCCGACCTGTCAAGTCATCACACATGTAGTATCGTTCGTGTGCAAGAAATCAAGGCGGATGGACATGTCCGATGGAAGTAAAAAATTTTTGACTTTTTGCTAAGTACGTCCGACATGTAGTTCCGTTTGCGTGCACGGCCATCCAACTTAGTACATTTTGCCATTTGTTAAAAATTTTCAGAGAGAGCACATCTCGCGGCAAAACTGCCGAACGTAAGAAATGTTATATTTTGACGCGAATTTTTTTATCTTTACCTAAAATTGTGATGGCTTGGAATATTTAAAGCAAAAAAAAAAAAATAAAAATAAATGTTCAAAACAATTAATATTAATATTTTCAATTGATGTTAACTCTTCGGCAGCTAAAAAATAATGAAGTCTATCCAAAGTCTATCCGTCATAGCCGATGTGTGTGAGCGCAACGAAAAAAGTCCCGTTACATTATCGAACTACATGTACGTCCGTCATGTAGTATCGTTTGAGGGCCCCTATTTGCACGTTCCCGTACAAGTTCAATTAACACTTCGTCATCCATAGCTGTGGATATAAAGAACTATCACATTAATAACGAAAATTCAACAAAAAGCGTAGTTCAACAACATAAAATAGCGCAATAATCGAATCTAACCTCAATTTTTAGTTGTTCTTTGAACAGACGTAGTGTAATGTAACGTAGAAATCGAAATTCAACGGATCTTTACGTCCCGTTACATTACGTTTCGTTTATTATAATCACTTGTATAAGAAAGTATTGTTTGAAACAATAAGTGAAGGAACACACTGCTCAATTGACATTACACCACGTTACGTCTATTATAACTGGGCCTTTATTTCCTCAAAAATTTGCATTATTAAGGTGCCAAAAATTTAATTTATATATAAAGCCTAAAGTTTTAATTCTAATATCTATGGTAATAAAACTCATTTTATGTTTGTTTGTTTGTTTGGCCTTTATACCAATCTAATCGGCTCAACGGATTATGCTCAAACTAAGTACACATATTAAATCCATCCCAACTTAAAATGGTACAAGCTTAGTTTTTGCCACGCCCCCTCCGAAATTTTTCAACTAACGGTAATTTTGTTATTATAAAACTTTTTAGCATCGGAGATTTTTGTATATTTAATTTTAGAAATTTTTTGTTATTTTGACATCAAAAACACTCACATATCTTCAAAATTGGAGAAAGTTTCAGTACAACGATTTTTTCATAAAACATCGTTACCTAAGAATGAGAAAAAAACGATATGAAAATCAAAGTTTGGTCTTTCGATGCAAATATCTCCGCTATCCATTAATATATTTCATTAAAAATTTTTTTTCTTCAAAAGTTCAATAAAAGCACTTCACTAAAATAGTTTGAACTGTACCGTTAAGTCAGCGTATATATGATTTATGATTATGTCAAAAATGTCAAAAATATTGACTTATTACTCAAAAACTGACTCAAAAATTATTTTTGTTGTAAAAATTAAATAAATTAAAAATTGCACAAATAGCTACCTTTCATATGACATAGCATTTATTTGCAAAAATTCTTCCAGCTAAGCGTAAAAATTATTTTACTGTTTTTGTTATCAAAACCACAAGGGTACCATCTTTAATTTTTTTCGCGAAATTTCTTTTTTCCAAAATGTTGTTTTAGATTTTTTACAAAAACTTCGAGTCTCAAAAATAATTTTTGTGAAAAAATTACCCCAATATCTTTTTCCAATCAAAAGTTATGGCTAAAAATCTATTTTTTTCATACCAGACTATTAATAAAACTGAGTTTTGTTTTAATATTCCCTATATAGTTTGAACGTCTCCATTTATATCTAAGAATGCAGTTGTGTGTCTAGAGTAATTATGAATATTTTGGATTATATAAAATCTTTCTTATGGTAATCTACTTATTTTTGTTGCCTCCCACTTAGTTTTGTTGCCTCCCCACCCCCTCCCCCTCCTGTTAAATTTGTTTCGTTGTGATGGCTCTATTTTTTCTCACTATTGTGTCACCGTTGTCACTCATTTCTTAATCAATGGTACTTTAAATGTTGTATATATAACACCATTTCATCGAAAAGATGACTGTGAATAAGAATGCTGTAAAATTTGATATTTTCATGCAGTCAGTTTCAGCTATATGGCGATATAATAAAACATAAGTGCATCTGGTTAGCACAATTATTTTATTTGTTTTGATCTGTACTTTAAAATCACAGATAGATGGCACAACATTTGTAAGTACTGTGGATACAAACTATACACCTTGCGGTGAATAGCTGAATAAAGTCTTGTAAAAGTTTCTTAAAATTTAATCCCAAAAGTTTGGGATTACAGACAGGTGGCACTATTTTCTGCTTACAGAAGAATATCTAATGTTCTTATGTAGCTAGCAGATAAGTTTTGTGAAATATTTTGCGAAAATGCTATTGCTAGCAAACTTTTAAAATATCAAATAATGCAGTAATGCCAGTTTTTTCAATCGCAGCGTCATCTAGCCGTTAATAACGGCTAAGTGTTGTCTACTTTTACAGTTGCGCTTTGAACACTTAAAAACATAGAATTGGATCAATTTAAATGTCCAGCTCACTTGCTGGATTTTTTGTTGTTTTTGCTTTGCTTGCAAATGCGATCATATGATCCTGATCTCACATGAAAAAAACGCAGCTAATATAAATTTAAGTGCAATAATTTTAAGTACAACTAATTTTTCATAAAATATTGATAGCAAATAATGAGGAAAAAATTAGTTGAAAATCAAAGTTTTTACTTTTAATGCCAATATCTCCGCTGTTTTTAATATATGTCATTAAATTTTTTTTTGTTAAAAAGTTTTAATATATTTTTTAATATAAATCTTTGTTTAGATGTTAAAATGTCCATATCTCAAGGACGCGTTGAGTCCCACTATAATTTTTATATTGTTGAAAAAATAATTCTGCTAGCCTTAAGATTAAGTAAATATAAAAACTATTTTTAATTTTTAAAATATGTTTTTCGTATCCCTTCTTTGAATTCAATTAGCTCACCGCAAGAGATGGACCAACAACAAAAATTTAACAAAAATTTTCCAAAACTTTTTTGGATTAAAGTGCATTACAATTACCTTTGTAATGGTAGCTTAAAAATAAAATTCAACATGTTTTTCATTATTCCAGAATTTAAAAAAACATTTAATCGAGGAGTGTATGTAAAACTGTTTATATAAATGACTCTCGAGTACCACCGGGTATCTCAGCTAGTATTATATAAAAGGTCCATATTAATTTTTGGAATTACCTCTAAGTTTAATATATTTGTTGCGAAAAACAATTATTTGATTTAATAAAATTGAAGCTGTTGACCAAAAGTGATCAGCTAAAATTTTAAAATTTTTTCAGCTATCTGGAAAATCCTATGAAATTAAATAAATATGACAGAAAAAATATTGCGTTGAGCACAGTTGTTTATTGTAATTGTTATATGAGAAAATATGGAGAAAGAAAGCAAGACAACTAAGATGCAAATGCTTGAAAGAACAACATTCCGTGCAAGGTGAAATCATTTCATCATAAAATAACACCATAAAAATCATAAATGTTCAAGCGCGTCGGAAGCGAATTTCATCGGGGGGGGGGGGGGGGGGGGCAGTACAAATGGTGGTGCAAAAAAAGTTCACCAAAATTTCTTCACATGAAACATGAAGAAGAGAGAAAGAAGAGGAAAATATATAATACAAAAATATTATCGTTGTAAAAAAACTGATATTTTGAATAACTTTTCCTTTTAAATTGTTTATCTTGCTAAAAAAGTGCGGGGGCAACTGCCCCCCTTTCGCCCCGCTTCCGACGCCAATGTAAATGTTGTATAACATGTGAAAGATAAAATTTTAAGCAGTCATAATTAGCTCTCCACAATCCTTAGTAATAGCGGTAGTTTTAAAATGGCCAAAACTGAATGAAAATCATGGCCCAAAATGATTATCATCCAGAATAAAGCAACCGAGACTAACTCATGGTAGAAGAATACAGGTAGATGCACCAGATGAGAGCATACTGCCGGAAATGTCAAAACGAAGCAAAACTTTTTATTTCTTTTCTTTTGTTTCCATTCGCCACACAGCTGAATTTGACAAACATGGCAGTATGGAAAGAGAGCACAGTCAGCGCTGCAGCTACCTCTATCCTTATACCATGCGCTGGCCTCACTCAACCGACTCTCTTTGACGTCTACAGAAGAGATGAGGAAGTGGGAAGGTGAATAAAGTGAGGCAAGAGTATTAAAAATTTTAAAAATGCTGTGACTCACATTGATTTGACATTCTGTGAGTCAGTTGAATGAGGCCAGTGTAGAAGTCAAAAATTAAAATGAATGGGTGTTATTGAAAAAAATCATTTGGGCAATTCACAGTTCATGTTAATTAGGGTTTAATGTGCTAGTTCTGAGATGTACTATTTTGCCTGTTATTTTTTGTTTTTGCTTATCGCACAAGTAAACACAAGTTAAACCGGTGTGTTAAATGTTTCCACTTTTGTACATGACCTAAGGCATGCTTTTGCAGAGTGTTATTGTGTTCTTTCGTGAACAGTTGTTTTACGTGAATCAAAAAAGAGTTGGTTAGAATATTAAATTTAATTGTTAAACTTTTAATAGAATCCAAAACATTTGAGCTGCATATTAAAGATTTAAGCACTGTTTTGAAACTACAAATTAATACTTTTCACTTAAGTTGTGCTCACAGTTGTTAAAAATTAGTACAATAAAATATAAGTAAATATATAAAAACATTACAAACAACAAAATGCAATAAAATTAATTGAAATTGAAGCAATAAATTTTGAGTTATTTATTGAACCGTTTTGGATGAAAGCTAGAAAATTGATAAAAAAAATATTTTTATAAAGTATTTTTTATGTGCAATCAGCTGTACAAAACCTGTATAAATTTCAAAAAAATATAACAACTCTTTGAACATACCTCAAAAAATGTTTGAAAACAAGCTGCTGTTTTTCCATTTTTACACGTATATTATACCTTAAGTAAAAAGTCTTAATATATTTTCAAAACAGCGCTGGAATCTTATATATGCAGCTCAAATGTTTTGGATTGTATTATAAGTTAAACAATTTAATTTTATATTCCAGCCAACTGTTTTTGAATTCACGTAAAACAGCTGTTCATGATATAACACAAAAGCATGCCTTAGGGCATGTACAAAGGTGGCAACATTTAACACACCGGTTTAACTAGTGTTTACATGAAAAACAAAATCAAAAAATTAACAGGCAAAATAGCACATCTCAGAATTAGCACATTCAATCATAATTAGCATGAACTGTGAATTGCCCAAGTGTAAATTCATCTTTTATATAAATAAAAAGTTCAGTTACCAATACTAATACGGTGCGTATTGTCAATGATTGTAAAAAAACAAATGAATTGAGAAAATCAAATAAAAGTTGCAGTCACAACAAAACCAATAAATGTCAAAGAACTAAAAATATTTTGACATTATGCTTTGTGCAGTATTTTCTTGCAATTTGCGAATGTCAGCAACAAAGAATAATATCATGCGCTCTCTCTTTCACACACTTAAATGCCATTTTGCATTTATGAAATTTTCAATAGATACGTGAAGAACAACGAAGAGATCACAGCTTTAGCGGCTGGCTTAAAAAAAAGTGAAAAATTTCAAGTTGGAATGAAAAAGTTGGTAATCTAGTGGAAATTACAACTAATTTAAAAATAATTAATGCACAACTGCAATGCAATTATATATATGCACATGATACAAATAATAAAAGTAATGTGAATAAAAAAGAGCTATAGCAAAGCAAGAAAATTACAGCAAACGAGAAAATAGTGAATACTATTTGAGTGAGAAAAATTCCAACGCAGCAAAAAGTTTCAAACTTCACACAGTGGTTAAAAGATAAAAGCCCAAAAAATTTAAAGAAATAATAGCGAGAAAAAATAAATGTGAATAAAAAAAGAATATAAAATTAATTGAATTAATAAAATATTGCAGAGAAATAAAAAAAAAAGATATTACGACTGCAGGAAAATGGTTTCGCTTATCAAAAATCAACTTTTAAAACATCTATCAATGTAAGTAGCAGAATGTATGTATGTACGTAAAAATTAAGGAAATAAAATAGACATGTTTATAGAGTTAACAGTTTGCTGCTTACAAATTGATTTTTCAACAGTGCTGCGTTCAAGCTTTTTTTTTGCAGTCATCATCAAGACTGAGCGTGTGCCTGCTTGTGAATATGGGTGATGACCAAACAGACAATAGTGGGGGGGGGAGGAGAACTGCCCGCTGCCCTTTGTAATATGTCACCCATCAACCTCTAGTATTTTGTTCACGCACCTACTTATGAACCTTCATATTCAACTATAATCCACCCAAGTTTATCTCTTTTGTACTCTTAATTCATAAATTGTGCTGCTGTAGCAGTCTCCTGTCTGCATGTTCCATGTCCTGCCCAATTGGGCGGTTGAGGAGTGGGCTGCTGGTGTTGACTCTACTCTGGTGACACAGCCATTGTTGATATATTTGGACTTGGCCACACTTCCCTCGCATCCCATGCTCGCACCCAGTTGCTCTTGTGTCCCATTTTTTTGTTGATTTTTTTTTTAAATAATTGTGAATCACTGTCTCCATTTGTTCATACAATTTTTCCCCGTCTCCATTCTCTTTTTATGGGTCATTGCTTTCGTTCACTTGTTATCAGTTTGTAGATTATTTCATTCACGTTATAGATACTATACGAAGGTATGTAGTTTATTTCAAACCATTTATTTTAAAGTGTTTTTTTTTATTTAATTTGTAGGCGCCATAACTTGACTTAAGCACATATAATATTTGCCATTCTTAAACATGGTTAAACGTCAATAAAACTTTGTTTTAATATACATATTATGTATTATAAAATGAGCTTTTGGACAGTATAACGAAAATTAATTGTTATCTTTGGCGTATGCTTGTTTAACAACTTGGATTAATGTTCATCATACGCCACGTAAACTCTCAACAAATATTTGCTGAGCTCTTTTATGTATTTAACTTGGGTTTAGCCAACTTTTTGTCATGTCGCTGCATTAAATTTAATATTCATTTAGTTAATATATATTTTGGCTCTCGAGCAAAATTAACTACCGCTTTAAAAAGTTATTTTAATAATTTTAATAGTTAATTAACTTTTATTAACTTTTTTGGCAACAACATTTATTTCTTTAATTATTTATTTTCATCTAACAGAGTGAAACTCTTACAGACTACTTAAGATAGCTTACAATAGGAAATATTTACATAAACCGTTATTTACAACAATTTACAAGAATTGTAAGAACAAAAATCTAGAGAAATTTTAACTTATTAAATGAAGAGATAACATTTTAAAAATAAGGTGGATCAAAACTCACGAGCATTTCTAGAGATATTGCGAAACAAGTCCGCTGCACTCAGCAATTCATTAGTTACCTGAATACTGCGTGCCATTGGCATATTTTGAGTATATTAGATCTATGGAGCAACTCCCGAAAATGGAAATGGCTGCGGAGAAACCGTGATGGACTTTAGAAGTCGAGCTGAGAAAGTAATTCCGGACATTGGATGTTGTTGTTGTTATATGGTGGTGAATTAAATCCCAAATAAGCATAACAGAGAAAATTTTTCTACGGGTAGTAAGTGGAGTGAGGCTAACTAGGGCGCATCGGGTAGCAAAATGAGGCACTATGGGTAGATCCCAATTTAATTTGAACCACATGTATCTCGTGAAATTAATTTGGACCGATTCTAGTCTAGTGGAGTATACAAAGTAGTAAGGGTTCCAAATCGTAGAGCAATATTCAAATTGCGGTCTCACTAAAGAACAATAAAGTGTCTTAAGGGTGTATGGGTCAGAAAAATCGGTAGAATTTCTTTTTAAAAACTCTAACATTGAGTTAGCTTTCGCAATTATCAATTCGAAATGATTTTTAAGTGATAATTTCTGATCCAAATAAGCTCCCAAGTCCTTTTAACAGGACACTCTTTCAGGAGTGGTAGAATTAATGGAATAATTCCAAATATTAGGGGATGAAGACCTAGTAAAGGAGAGACACTGGCACTTTGAAGTGTTTAAGGAAAGATTATTAACTAAGCACCAATTGGCAACAGAGTTAAGGTCATTTTGAAGAAGTTTAAAATCATTGACAGATTCTATTGACTGGAAAGGTTTTAGGTCATCGGCAAAAAGAAGGCATCTTGAGTACTCCACGACTATAGGAAGGTCATTAATGAAGAGAAACCTGAGGAGCCTGAATTTAGTGACGGAAATTTTCGTTCAATATTAAGATTTGTAGGGAAGACTGCACTTAGAATAAATAAAATTTCCTTAACTCTTTTAACTTCGATTAAAAGAAATCGACGTCGGTTAAGAAATTTGGAAAGTTCTTATAAAATTAAAATTTTTTTTTTCGTCAGAAAATCCCCCCCTTATCAAGTACGTATCTACGGCGTTGCATGAGATACGTTCTAAGATTGTAATTAATATTTTTCTGCCGCGAAATGATGTCAAAGCTAAGGCGATATAAATTTTGGAATTCGTATTGTGACTATTTGGAATGAAATATTGTAGTCCTATAAAAGTTCTCTCTAAAAACTTTGAGTATGATTCTTATAATATTCTTATGCACACGTGCTATCCGCACTATGAAAAGATAACAACCTTCTTTCATAATAGTTTTGAAACAATTGAATTAGTTTGGAAAAACCTATTTAAGTTTGCATCGACAACTTTTAGTAAATACAAAAATTTATTTCTCGTTCCATATTAATTGAATGAAAAGCCATATTTTCCAGCTCATTAAGTGTTTATCACTACAGCTTATCTCTCGCAAGCTTTAAATAAAAATAAAATTAAATTTAACGATTTATATAAAAAACTTTCAATAACTAGCTGCTTTTAAGTGCTCTCCAGTCATGGCAACAGCAACACTAACACATACACATACACTTGAGCTGTAGTTTTTGCTAGTGGGTGGGTGGGTGGCAGGCTTAAAGGCAGATTTGTGGGCGGTTTATTTTGCCTGCAGACAGTTGGTGGCTGCCTAGCAACAGCTGTCTTTTTTAATTCGATTAAAAGAAGAAAGTTGTTATTTGTTGTTTATAACTATCGCTTCTTGTTATTGTTGTTGTTGTAAACTCTAGACGACGAAGCAAAGTTTTTATTTACTGCTTATGATGTCGTTGTTTTTTTGTTCTGCTAACTTCATTGTTTTAACAATTTTGTGGCAGAACGGAATTTTTTTCACAACTATTTGTGAATGTGTTTTTTAGCATATTTTCTAAATCTATTCAAGCAAATATTAGTTATTGAACGCCATTTTCGCTTGTTATTTGACGTGCTCAATATTTGTTTTCTTCAATTAATTTATTTACACGCTTTATATGTAAAAGCATTTTGGTTTCAATAATGAAAAAAATATGCTTAACCCGGTATGAGCTTTCATGTGCCGCATTGAAAAAACAGTAAACAAATTTTTATTCCTTCTCTTAAAATACCAAATGTGTATATATTTGTATACTGTACTTTGTACTTTTCAGCACACGTGACCCAATCCAAGCACATCTTAGCACAAGTTCTCAATTTTTTTAATATATAACACAGTCCAATAATTCTGGTGAAAAAAGAACTTGCTGCTCGCCCATCGGCGTTTTAAAAGTTTACGTTAGAGCAATATTTAATATGAGGGCAATTCCGATTACCGGGGCGCCAAGATCTGAAAATGCAGTTTTAAAGTACTCATTGAGAAAATAAGATTCACTGAAGGAGCTATCGATATATCCATATATCAATTAGTTATCGATTTATTATTTTTTTTTGCTAAAAGATCTGTTTATTAAGGTTTAGGGAAATAACGCCCAAAATAAAAAATGAAATAAAGCAAAAAAATTTTCCATACAAAATTTTGGGCTTTATTTCATTGAAATTGGGCTTTATTTCATTTTTCTATTTTGGAATTTATTTCCTTTTATAAGGAAAAATTTTCCAAACAATTTTGGGTGTTATTTCATATTTTTGGGTATTATTTCATTGAAATTGGGCTTAATTTCATTTTTCTATTTGGGGCGTTACTTCATTATTATTCAGATATTACTCTTTTTATGTGAACTTTTTGTCATCAAAATGTTAGATCAATTTCAAAACCAATTTAGAAGTACTGTAGACAGCGAAGCCAGTGTTGGACTTACTGAGGGTTATAATCCCTAAGCAGCGGCCGAAGGCCGCCTATTAAAATGAGAAAAGGGCAAATTGGACTGCGTTAGATAATTTTTATCGCAGCTTCAATTGGAAATTATGTTTTGCTGAATTTCGTACAAGAAATTATTTTATTGGGTATGCGGTCTTTCATTCCCAATAAGATGAAAAGCATTTAACCAAAAAATCACCCATGGTTTAATGAGACTTGCAGTCAGGTCCAAAAAGGAAGCCTTTCAGAATTGCCGTTTAACAGGAATACTGATACTAAAAGACTTCGCATCGAAGCAAGGAATCGCTGTAATGCAATTTTAAAACGCGAAAAGTTTCTGCAAGAAACTCGCATTCGAGAACAGGTTCTTCTCTGCCCCAAAGAGAGCAAAAATTTTTGTTCATTTGTTTAAAGAGTTAAGAACCAGACATCGTAATCGATTCCAGCTCTTTTAAAAGATGACCAAATCTTCACTGACTCCGCTGATAAAGCGAACCTATGGCTGGATTGTTTGCACAAAATTCCACTCTCTCGGATAGCAATCAGCCACTGCCCTTTATTGAAGGTGGATCTTCTGCAATGCAGGAGATATATTTTCGAACGAGAGCAGTTAAAAGGGTCCTTACAAATCTCAACGTAAACAAAGCCTCTGGTCCTGATGGCATACCGCCAATTGTGCTTAAAATGTGTGCTTCTTCGCTGGCTCGGCCTTTGCGCAACCTTTTCATCATCTCCTACAGAATAGGAGTATTTCCATCTTGTTGGAAGGTGGCAAATGTCCAGCCGGTACCTAAAAAGGGTGATGCCACGAATATGCAAACTACCGACCCATTGCGATATGCTCTACGCTTTCTAAAGTTATGGAGAGCGTAATAAACTTCAACGTTGTGAACTATCTGGAGCGCAACCAACTGCTCAGTGACCGTCAATATGTTTCCGTAGGGCTCGCTCTACTGGTGACCTTATGGCGTTCTTAACCGAAGAATGGAATAAATGCGTTCCCTTTTTTGGCGAGAGCAGGGTTGTTGCTCTTGATATTTCTAAAGCGTTCGACCAAGTGTGGCATAAAGCGCTCGTGTCAAAACATGTTGCATATGGTTTTGGTGGTAACTTTGCTCGATGGATCACGTGTTTCCTCAAGGACAGAACGATTCGAGTCGTAGTTGATGATACTTCGTCCGAGAAGCACGCCATTAACGCAGGAGTACCGCAGGGTTCAATTCTATCGCCAACCTTGTTTCTGGTTTTTATCAACGACCTTCTGTCGTTGACGCATAACCCAATACATTCGTTTGTAGACGACAGCAGCATTTCATATTCATATTCATTTCAAAAACGCCCAAGCTCTATGGAGATTGAGAGAAAAAGGCAAAATATGAATGACACACTCCTAAATGATCTGCAAAAAATCTCCGAGTGGGGTCTTGCTAATAGAGTAGAGTTCAATGCAAGTAAGACCCAGTGCTGTCTGTTAACCCACAAGCGTGTGGATTGCCCTTAGCTCCTCTCATTATGAATGGTGTGGATCTTGTGGAATCAGCCGCTCTTGACGTTCTGGGCATATCCAATCTGACCTTCGTTGGAATGATCATATTTTCGATGTGTCGAAAGAAGCGGGCAAGTGTCTAGGTGCAAAAAATATTTCACTTCAGGCTGATCTTCTCATGATCTACATCTCATATATTAGACCAAAAATGAATACAATTCGCACATTTGGGCAGGGACTTCAAGATCTTATTTGGAGCTTCTGGATCGAATTCAACGTCGTGCGATATATTTGATAGGGGATGAAAGTATTTCATCAAACATACAAACATACAAACAAACGGGTGAGACAAACATACGCACAAAAATTGGTCGTAACTATGCCCATTTTTAGTACAGTTGCAGAATGTAACCATATTAACTAAAATTTATTTCCAACTTTTAGTCTTATACGACCAAAACCGTCCGAAGTATAGAATTTTTATTAATTTGTGGGTAGTAAAAGGGGGTGTGGCAAACTTTTCCGAATCATCTCGAACTCGAAACGAATTTGCTGCCAAAACTTCAGCTCAATTGAGCTTATACCTGGCGCGCTTTGGTTCACTCCTCGCTTATCCAGCGAAGAGTGGGTGTAACCATAGTCGAACCACGCCCATTTTTAATACAGTCAGAATTTTGACTTTAGATTCTAAATCAGCGACCCCTAAACACTGATAAATTAAGTTTAAAACTTTTAAAAATACATCTTGCTAGGTGGCAACCCTATTATTTCAAAATCTTATAATTTTGAAATTCTGACAACGGAATCAGCGACCCATTTTTGGCATACAATTTTTTTTGCCAGCCAGCCCCGAATTCTTAAAAACACAAAAAATTAAGGTGGCAACCCTATCCACCATCTTGAATTTTAAAATTCTGACTTTAGATTCGAAATCAGCGACCCCTTAACACTGATAAATGACGTTTGAAACTTTAAAAAAGACATTATTAGGTGGCAACCCTATTATTTAAAAATTTTATAATTTGAAATTTTGACAACGGATTCGGATTCGGCGACCCATTTTTGTTGTACCATTTTTTGCCAGCCCCGAATTCATGAAAATACAAAAATTTAGGTGGCAACCCTATTCACCATCCTGAATTTTAAAATTCTGACTTTAGATTCGAAATCAGCGACTCCTTAACACTGACAAATGCCGTTTAAAGTCTTAAAAAACATTATAAGGTGGCAAACCTATTATTTCAAAATTTTATAATTTCGAAATTCTGACAACGGATTCGGATTTAGCGACCCATTTTTGGTGTACCATTTTTTTGCCAGCCCCGAATTCATAAAAATACAAAAAATTAAGGCGGCAACCCTATCCACCATCTTGAATCTTAAAATTCGGACTTTAGATTTGAAATCAGCGACCCCTTAACACTGATAAATGATGTTTAAAACTCTTAAAAAGACATATTATTAGGTGGCAACCCTATTATTTCAAAATTTTATAATTTGGAAATTCTGACAACGGATTCGGATTCAGCGACCCTTTTTTGTTGTACCATTTTTTGTCCAGCTCGAATTCATAAAAATACAAAAAATTAAGGTGGCAACCCTATCCACCATCTTGAATCTTAAAATTCTGACTTTAGATTTGAAATCAGCGATCCCTTAACACTGATAAATGATGTTTAAAACTCTAAAAAATACATATTATTAGGTGGCAATACTGTGGTAAAAATTTAGGTGGCAACCCTAACCTCCATCTTAAATTTTAAAACTGTGACATTTTATTCGAAATCAAATCCGTTACAGAATTCAAAATTAAAAGAATTCGCAAAAATACCCAAAAATCTAGGTGGCAACTCTATCCGGCATCTTAACTGTCTGACCAGAATCATGTCGTTGTCGTGTCGGTGAGAGAGAATCGCTAAGAGTTGGCCCAGAATTGTAGCGTTGGCTTTGTCGTTTTGCTTTTATTCAATCTGCCATTGTTGATTTTCTTGAACTTGCTTCAGTGTTCTCATCGTACTCCGATTGAACTAATAATTACTCCACTTCCATTTATTACACTACTTTTTGCAATACGCTTCATATAAATTTACTGCATTTTCAACTGAAGGCTACTCCTATCATTATAAGAGCAAGTAGGAACACTGTTTACTCGCTACATTGGTTGACAGATTCTTCAAATTTTGTTAAAATATGGCAACATTTTTAGAGAGAAGCTGAGAGAGCTATCAAATAAACGACAAAGTCGAAATAGAAATAGAAACATTTCTATCTTGGCGTTTTCGTTGTCGTATTCTGCCGCAATTTTCTCCCATAAGGTTTGCATTGTCTCTGCCAGCGCTCTGCCTGCCGACACGACAACGACATGATTCTGGTCAGACAGTAAATTTTAAAGTTTGACATCATCTTCGAAATCATTTACCCCTAAAACTTCCAACCACGGAGTCCACGGAATCCGTAAAAGTCCTATTATGCTTAATCTCTCTCTAAACAAGCTCATTGAATTTATATATTCAATATATATATTTATGAATTTATATTTTGAATACATTTATATTCAAATTAATTGGATACTTGCGAGCTTGCAAGCTTTTGCCGATCGTTCAAGCTTTTCAAGTTTCTGCCCGACAAAGTAAGTCTAAACAAACCAAGCCAACGAGCAAGCATGAATATGACTTATATCTGTTTGGTATTTTTGCAAGCTGGCTAAAGCTTGCTTTTTCAAGTTTTGATACATACTTGAATTCAAGTACTTGAAAAGGCTTGAACTTCAAGTAGGCTTGTGCAGTTCTCTGTTGTGCGCACATAATTTAAAAAATATCTCCGCCCGAAACAGCCAACAAGAACGTCGGCAGAACAAAATTAGCAGCGCGCCGGCAGTACCCAATCTTTATAGTTTTGAAATAATACTCAAGAGCGAACTTTGAGTTGCTGGCCCTCTTGATATATAGTAGGGCAGTTCACGATCTTGTTGCATCGTTGCAAATGCAAAATAAACAGCTTTTACAAAAACAATAAGCATATGTTGCAAAAGCTTTTCAATGCTTTTTGTTTTTGCAAAAGCTGTTTATTTTGCATTTGCAACAAGATCGTGAACTGCCTTATTATCTTTGTATTTATTCAATAAACTGATTTATAATAAATTTATTCTAGTTTGAATGGCACTTTAGAGCTTTACGGTTTACAAAAATGTCAAAAGCTGTTTTTTATTTTCAAATGACGTGCCATATAGTGTGGAGACAACAGAAAAAAGCTGTCTGACAAAAATTTAATTTTGACACAGCTTAAATTCGGTATGTAACTTTTTTGACATGTCTCTGTATGAAACACATAGTCTGGGGGCACCTTAAGCAATGCCTGTCAACTGGGATGATTTCTTAAAAAACTGAACACTCTTTTTAAATATACTTATTATTCAAATTTCGACAGAAAAATACCCTTAAATAAAACTGTAGCACAAATATGACATTTTAAAACTTTTTCATAAAAATAGTCAAAGTAGTAACATTAAATTTGTACTTCAATTTTATAAAATAGTATACATAGTTATAGATATAGATAACAAAGGCATTTGACCTTGATTACATTTGCTTTCTATTTCATAACATCTTACTTTTCACTGGCTGCTGCGCTTAAAAGTTCTTATCTACGTCATCTTATTTTATTTGCTTTAAGTTTTTCAAATATTAACGGAAATTAAATACTTTCACACAGGAAGAAGGCAAGGAAGTCGTTTTTAGTGACAGCTCATGTGTTTTCTTGCACGTAGCTTTCTTGGTACATAAAAGCTTAAGCTGCTAAGCAGCTAAGATGATTAAGTTAAAAGTTTCTAAAGAAAAAGCTGCTGACAACTTTAATCATTTGAAGCAATTTTGTGTCGACTTTTGTTTGGTTCATTGCGTTGTTTTGAGTGTCAATCAAAGAATCGAATGTGTCAAAATCAATACAAGTAACTGTAATGTAGTAATACAAATTACATATATGAAATAAGCAACAAATAAGTTCCAGTTAAATGGCCTAACATAGATATTATAAAAGTCAATTAACTGAGGTAATAAATAAAGAGCTTTTGACCAAAAGTAATTACCATCGAGTAAGTAATTAATTCTTAGGCTGTCCATAAAAAGCCTCAAACTCTTAAAACTCATATGCTTATAAAAAATTGAGGGACATTCTGCCACTCGCGAGCAAAGAGCTTTCACTGCCACCATACCTTTTGTATGGCAGCATAGAAAGCTTTTGCTCATTGGCTTACTAGTGTTAGACTGCCTGCACCTCAATGTTGTAAGAAAAACAAACAACAACTATTATAACAACAACAACAACTTCAACTTAGTTCTAAAATATTGTATTTTATTTCTTTTTAAATTTCAACTAATAAAAATCTACTACTAGCGCAATGCACAAATTAACGTCGGGCAATTTCCGATTCCGTTTTTAACAGCAACAGACTAACTGCACTCAACTATACACTTTTTGTGCCATTAAACCGTTAATAATGACTGACTTTTTCCTTTTATTTCCACTTTTTTCACCATGCTTTCCAACATTTTTCCACCATTTTTTCGACCATTTTTATTTTGTTATGCAAATTTTATGCAAAAATTTTTTCGGCCGGCATAAAAAGTTATGAAAAGCATCAAAACAACAATAACAAAAAAACAGTGGCGACCACTACAGGAAGCGGAGACTAATTTGTTATTTGGACGCAAAGCCACCAGAGGATTGCAGGACAAAAGCTTGTAAACGTCAGTGTACAGCCAGTGTGTGTGTCCTAACTTTCCTTCCCGTCGCTTTTCAACGAATGGCCTTAGTTGAATGAGCGTCTACATGATAGCTTCGTATTAGCAGACGCAGCACGAATGCACCAATATCAAATACACCTTTTTCACTCCCTTTCCCCCTTGTGTTGTCTTGCTTTTCTTTTTCCGTTCTTGTTTTGTTTGACATCCTTTTTAGCACCTTCGGCGGCGTAGTTTTACATCTAGTTAATAAACTTTTTCGTTTTCGCTTACTTTTTCACTTAAAAAAACTTGTATTTCTTTGCTGTCCGGTGCAGATTTATATCCAACAGTCAGACAGCAGTTTGCTGTGAAGGAGGTTTTATTTATTTTTTACCTCTTCCAATTTTCATTTTCCATTGAAGTAAACTTTAAGGAAAAAAAAATGTAATTGAATTTTACACCCTTTTTTTTGTGCAGAAATCCTTTTATACAAAATGATGACAGCACAGAATGAGATTCGCATTTTATGCTTAAGTTCGCGCAAAGTCACTTGCCAGATTTACGCTTAATTGCACTGAAAATGCATTCAGTATTTTTTGAGCTTAAAGCATTTTTTAAGTTTAAAACAATTTGATGATAAATTTGTTAAAACAAATGAGCATATATATAGAAAACGCCGTGTAAAAGCTTAAAGTTTTTCGAAAACTTAAGACAATTTGTTGATAAATATGTTAAAACAAATGTGCAATAAATAAAAGATGTCGTGCAAAAGCTTTTAAAAGGTTAAAGCTTTTTGAATGCTTAAAGCTTTTCGAAAGCTTAAGGGAATTTGTAGAGAATTTCGTTAAAAACATTTGCAACATTTTAATTTATGTGTGAAAGCTTTTTAAAAGCTCATGCGTCTTAAAGCGCATGCCTAAATTAAATAGTTTCTTAGTTGAGAAGGTAAAATTAGCTAAATATTTTTTAAACTTAAAAGCTTTTTATATTCTGTTGATAGACCATGTTTTTTAAAGCTTTGCCCAAAAAGCTTTTGCATAGATTAAATATTTTCTTAGTCCAGAAGTTTTCTTAACCTTTAAGCTTTTTTATTCTGCGGATTGACCATGATTTTCTAAGCTTTGCCCAAAAAGCTTTTGCCTATATTATTAAATATTTTCTTAGTCCAGAAGTTTTTTAAACTGTAAGCTTTTTATATTCTGCGGATTGATCATGATTTTCAAAGCTTTGTCCAAAAAGCTTTTGCTTTTGAAGCTTTTGCTTTTGGATTAAATTATATTAAATATTTTATTAGTCCAGAAGTTAAAATGAGCTTTATAATTGTATTAGGCTCAAAAGCTTTTTATATTTTGTATATTGACCATGATTTTCAACAAAAGGTCAAACCTTACAGATACTTTGTAACGTTAGCAAGCACAGCGTCGCCGATGTGAGTAACAACAGTATATGGGGGTGTTAAATGGGCCCTAAACACGACCACGTTTTTATTTTTTTCGAAAATATTTTTGTTTACAAGTTATTTAAGATGAATAGAGAATGAATCAAAAAAACTGCACAGGGAATTCCAACGTAATACATGATTATAAATATTTGTTTGAAAAAAATATTGAGCATTCGAATACTTTTTGCAATGCTCTCAGCATTTTGACTCTAAAGATGATGATAAGTAAAATTTCAGTGAGAGAGAGAGAGGGTTTGTTTTAGTTTATATGGAAATGGAATTGCCAAACCAAAAAATCCCAAGTGAGGTAATTGCGTACGTTTTACAAAATAAGGCCATAAGTACATTTTTTTTAACTTTGCAAGTCAAAACCTTACAAATGAACAAATAATCCCAAATAATTGAAATTTTCTTTAATGATCGTGTATTTCTGAAAAAAACCAATGTCTCCAGTTTTTTATTTTTAATACATATTTGTAAATTTGTAAAGAATAAAAAAATTTTCATCGTTGTATCTCAATAGATACAATGGCCATTTAAGGTTTAAGGCAAATACGAAGAATTCTCAAAAAAATCAAAAAATTATAAATTCTTAATAAATTTTAAATTTGAGCTAATTACACTACAACTAAGTTTATATCAGCTTAAAACTTGCAAAAGTGTTTAAGAAATTTGCTTACTTAAAAAGCTTTTTTAAAAACCTTTTGAATTTCAGAGCTTTTTAAATAAATACATATCAGAAGTTTAGTTAATCAGCCTATAGGTTTAATTAATTTTCAAGTTTCTAAATTTCTCAAGTTCAAAAACTTTTTATTTATTATAATCTATAAATATTCTCAGAGCAAAGAAAAATAAAGCTTAAAAAAGCTTATGAAACCAACGGAAAAAGATTTTAAGGATTTTTAGTACATACCACTAAATTGGAATGAAAATGAGTTAAACATGTGTTTTAAGCTTAAAACTTTTGAAAAAGCTCTAAGACTTATTTATGGTAATACTGAAAAAGATTCTAAATATTTGATGTATCTTATATATACCGTCGTTGCGCGTGCAATACCGCGTATACGTTTATGCAAAAGCTCAAAAAGTGTCTTTTTGAAAATATAGACCTATATAAGTATTTAAAAGCATTCGGTTGATTTGTAAAGATTTTCGGTGTAAAAGCTCAAAAAGCTTTTTTTCTAAAAGTTTACATCCTGTATATATTTTCAATTTTTTTAAAAAAAAAACAGCTTACAAAAACTGTTTTTTTTACGAACGTGAAGCTTACGAACGCTTTGTTCGTTATAAAATATTTTTATAAAAATTTTAAATTTCTTTTTTATTTTTTTTTATTTTTTAATTTTATATTTTAAATGTCTAAACAATTTTTTATGTATCGATTATATATATATATCGATACATATATCGATATGATTTTAATTTTTTGTATGCAAAAGCTCAAAAAGCTTTTTTCAAAAGTTCTTCAGTTACCGAATTTCTCAAATATAAGTATAGGTATTTCCAAACTGGCGTTACGTACGATTTGTACGAAGAAATATAAAAAAAATGAAAATGTGTAATTCGTAAAACGGCTTTTTTATATTTGCGTAGTAACTAAGTAGCACTATATTAAGTAAAAACAATGACAACAATCTAACATAAGGATTTGAAAATATAAGCAAAAATATATGCTGTCCTTACGTTACAAAAAACGGAAATGATTTTTGACTTCTACTACAAATTTGCAAAACTCTCTGAATTGGCTTTTAGTATACAATTTTGTTAGAAGGGTTTGAAATAATATTAGTTTATTTTCCAAGTGATCAAATTTATAAATCTTCTCTGGTTTTTTGAAGTGAAAACTTGTTAAGGCGCGTTGAGCGATTTCAGGTAGAGGACAAATCTTTGGTTTGCGTCATTATTGCAGCGAGCAGCTTTCGCCATCAAGACAGTGAGTAGAATTCGTCATCAATAAAGACAGCGAGTAGCTTTCGTCAATAGGCTTGACACTGATTATTGTAGTGCTTCCACAACGTAGATTGTGTAATTACTTCAGTGCTTCTCAACTTTGTCAAACTGTTACTCCAGTGCCTTTCAAACTGTTGTTATAGTGACTTTTGAACTGTTGGTTGTAGTGACTCAAACTGTTGGAATATTCACTTTGTGAAGGGTGTTACGGTCTAATTAACGCACTTACGTTTCTGAATTGTGTAGGGCTCTTATTGTGGTGATTTTTGTTGCTTGCTTTTCACTTTGTGCAGGGTGAATACAATATACCGCCTAAAGACGACCCCGGCAATTGTCCAGGCAAGGCTGTTCATGCTTCAGGAAAACCTTTAATTGGTATTGGTGTAAAAGGGCCTAACTTAGTGTAAGTTGATGGTAAATGTGAACCTGGGTTTCATCTAGGTGTGAAAGAGTCCGGCATTTATACGGGCCCAAAAGTAGGAGGTGTTGGTGTGGATGTTAGTGCTGGTAGTTTTCCAGTAAAAGGTGCCCCTAAAAGGAAACTTAATGGTGGTGAGGAGCCTATGGAGATAGAACGTCGGAGTTTAAAGTCCCTAAAGCTAGATAAGTCCAATATTTCGGTTGGAAAGGGAAAGGCTGTAAAAGGAGTTCGTGGATTGGTTCGATCTAACTCTGCTGGTTGATCCTGCAGAGGTTGGCCCCACTCTTGAAATAACATGGTGAGGCTGAATGCAAAAATGCATTACTTTGCCGAAATTTCTCTTTCAGGGGATTGCCATCGACGCAATTCTTGATGGACTGTCCAATATATAGAAGCATAGTTGATCGTCAGAATTCTAGACATTTATGAGCATAAAAATTATAAAATCAAATTGCCAGGGAGCATATGCAGTCATGTGTGACCTTGGACAGCTTTTGTTAGAAAATGGTGTAAGTTTTTCACTGATTCAGGAGCCATATGCCACCCAAGGTTGTATTAGAGGCGGCCTCCCTACTGGCCGTTTTTATGTGTTAGGGGTGAAGATATCTACTAAAACGTAGTGCTCCCTGTATTTTATTTGGTTGTAAACAATATTAAATTTAAATGATGGTATAATTATAAGATAAAAACACTATCTAAATATAAAATATTTTGAAAGAAATAATTAAACGGGAAGAGGGTGAAAATATAAAAAAAAATTTTCCGATTGGCATGAAAATTTTAAATTTTAATTGAACTTTATGAAATTCAATTCAACTTTGCTGAATTACAAGTACATAGCGGTAAGGCGGTCCGTGGCAGGACAACGTCTGCCCTGGAATACTAGTATTTTATATATAGGTTTTCACTTTGGTTGGCAGTCCCCTCACTGTTATACTTTCGACTGACAAAATCTGTTATTAAATTGTTTTAAATTTATTTCAACATAACCTTTAAGAACTTGAACTTAATTAAATAAGTAGTCAATTTTCTATATAATTATGTTATGCTCAACACAGGCAAAGCTATTTAAAAGCTTCTTTGGAATATTTTAATGATTGTTTGCAAAGTTAAAGCTTCAACAGGCGTAAAAAGCTTTGGTTTATTTCATCAAAATTAAAACTTTGTTACTCTTAAATAAAGTTTCAAAGCTCGTTTAAAAATGCACAACTTTTATATTTAATGCGAAATCTTTGTCTTTATTTATCAGCCATTTACTGTTAAATCGTAAAGTCAAATAAAAGTTATAAAGAACTGCTTAAAGTAAACTTTACCTCAAGGCTTTTCCAACCACTGACTTTTCATCTTCATCATCATCCTTCTTCTAAACACATCCCACAAACTTAAAATTTAGCTCATGCGCGAGCAAAAAGAATTTCATTGAAGTCCTTGTCAACAGCTTCGTCGGCTTAACGGAGCAAACCACAAGATACAAATATGCAGTTAGTACGCGCAGAGCGAAGAAAATGTTGATTTATTGTTGGTACTGTTATCCATGTTGTTGTTGTCGTAGCAGTTGTTTTTGCTTCCTAAGCGATTGTTGTAGCGTTATTGTAGGGGAGCTGGGGCTAGTTGTTACAGAAGCAAGTTGTGTAGCATGCCGATTACTCAGTATTGAAATATTTATATCAAAACTTACTGTAAATATTTTTATTCTAATCGGCTCTATTGCGTACGCATTCCTGTGCTCCTAATGATAATGCTTTGGATGGTTAACTGTACGGACCACAAAAATTAATAAAAAATGCCAAGACACGTAAACTATTTTTTTGGTCGTAGAGTTTAGTGGCATACTCAGTTTTTCCCAATCAGATCAAAATCTCGAGATATTTGCGATAGAACTTTAGCCACTTTTAGACCCATTTTTAGCTATATTTTCCTTATTTTTGAATACCAAAAATTTTGATCAACTCCGATTTTGCTTAAACTTTCAGTATTTAATATACTTATCAAATAAAAACACTAATATAAGTAAAAAATTTAAAGGTTTTTTAATGTTTTTACGTTCAACATTAAATTTTGATTAAAATGGAAGAAAAAGCAAAATTGCTTAACTTTTAAAAAATCATAAATACGAATTTTCACGTTGGAAACATTTTTGAAAAGACAATAAAAAGTAATTGTTAAAAACCTATACAAATTTTTTGAATGAAGGACAAATGAAGGTCAAATATCAAAAACTTGAATATCTCGAGATTTTGATCTAATTTGGAAAAGTCAGTATGCTACCAAATTCTACGACCGAAAATGAAGTATACGTGTCTCGGCGCTTTTTTGTGTCTTTTCAAAAGTAGAAAATTTACCTACAGTGTTATCGGCAGGCTTAACAATTTTTATTTTAAAAATAATGATTGGGCTGAAACCACATTTTTGCAACATGAATGACTTCCAATTGAGTCATCAAAAAGCAATCTTTTCATAATTTTTAAAGACGTATACACCGATGATTTACCGGCCCATAAATCGAACCAAACGGTGACTTTTTACGGATGCAATAGTGTTTCGAGAATAGCTTTTGGATTTTCATCGCTCCAAATAAAAAAAGGTGCTTCATTACTAAACAAAATTTTTCAAATAAAATTTTAGATCAATCTGTCCTTTCCTTCGACCAATTCGCTAACATTGCTCCGGCGTGATCCTATTCATGATGAATTTTCAAATCAATCTAACCTCAAAACAAACGAGAAGTGTCAAATCGGCTGTCACAGAAAAAAGAGTGTTGCCAATATAAAGTTCTCCGCCTCTCAAAAATCATTGTTTATTTGTCCTTAAGCAAACTTGAATCGACGATATCTATTCTTTAAATTTACGAGAGTCTTGTTGGGCAACCATGACGTTTGTATCCTTGTTTTTAACCCTTTCAGGACGCTGTAAATTTACAAATTTTTTTGTGGAATTGTCATCATCGATGGCATATTTCTATACAAAAGTAAAATAAAAAAAAAAACTTTTCTGTAAGTATTGAAAAAATCCATATATACCTATGGAAAAAAAATATTTTTTGACTTCCTAGTTTTTTTCTCTTTAAATTAAAACAAGTTCGAAAAATGTAGCACACGTTAAAAGCCACATTGATTTCTAATCCGTTAAGCCCTACTTTATGAAAATATCTCGAAAATTGTGCTCACACGACTTAAAAATGTACATGGGTTATTTTTCACCCATTCGTCGTCAAAGGGTTAATAGCGCACCCTATTGTTGATGCTGATTCTGTTTTTTCTAATTCAGCCTTAACCTTTGTTAACCTAACTTTAGAAGCGCTTAAGTGAGGACCAACTTTACCGTCTCAGTTATCTTCTTAGGTTGCAAACAGAGTGGACGCCGAATCGGACAGGCAGGCAGAAAGGCGCAGGCAAACTATGTGAACAAGGTAGAAAAGTTAGATTGACTGTATTTCTATCTCGTTTCTTTGCACGTTACTGCCTGCGCCTGTCTGAATCCGCGTTCTCTCTATCCGCAACCTCAGTCTGGGGGCAGCCTATGTCTGCGGACATAGTTAACGCCGAAGCAGGCAGGCAGGTAGTTTCTTCCTAGGGAACTCTGTCCGCAACCTTAGTCGGCTGGCAGCCGTAGTCTGCGGTCAGAGTAAACGCTGAAGCAGGCAGGCAAGCAGGCGCAGGCAGTTCCCTAGGAAGAAACGAGATAGAACCTAAGGTTGCAAACAGAGTAAGCGCCGAAACGGACAGGCAGGAAGACAGGTGCAGGAAAACTATGTGAACAAGCGAGAATAAAGTTAATTCTATCTCGTTTCTTCGCAGGTTACTGCCTGCGCCTGTCTGTCTGCCTGCCTGCTTCAACGTTTACTCTGCGGGCAGCCTTATGGCGCGTTTACAGTGGCGAATTGTTGCTTTGCCGAGCCGAGCTGAAAGCGCGTCAAGTTAAAAGCTGCTGGTATAGTGCGTATAGTGCGTGCTTACTGCCGCCGACTTGTTGCAGCAGGTTTTTGTGCTTTTTTTGCAATCGAATCATTATAAAAGTCACAAAATTTCGTGTGTGCTTTTTGATTTTCTCAAACCAGTGGACAACAAGTGAAAATGCGGAAAAACGATGATGAACAGCACTTTAAGATACTGTAAGTCGCTTTAAGTCACTTGCTGTTCCAGCTTGTTTCGATTTTTTTGCAATTGTTTTCTGCTACTTTTTTGTTGAGGGTTTTTTAATTAGAATTTTTCAAAAAAGAAGTGCGTACAAAGAACGTACATCAGCTGCTGACCCAAGACTAGTCGATTATATTCTTCAGCTGAAACGTACTTCAAGCCGCTTCAAGTCACTTGTTTGACTTTTTTTCTATTGTTTTCTGCTGTTTTGTATTGCCTTGTTGTTGCGTTTTTATCTCGATTTTTTTGCGATATTGTAAAAGAAGTAACAATAAACAAATCTTATTTACGTTTTGTACAAGGAAATGGAAAGGAAGAATGCTTTCATACATTACATACTAAAACACAAATGTTGTGAATAATTTCACAACGCAACACTGCTTTGATCCCGTGATTTGGTATAAACAGCCGAATCATTTGAAGACCATGGTGGTCAATCAATGGGGACGCTGGCAGCTCAAGTGTGCTGCAATTTGTTGCTTTTTACGTATCCTTATTTTTTGTATAAAGGCAAATTCTTTGTGAAAGACACAACAAGCTTTCTAAAAATGAGAAAAACAAAAGCTTTATTTTTCATCCACTTTTTTGATCGCAAGAAAAACAAAGAAAAGGCGCAATAGCAAAAACAAAAAATAAATTAAAGTATTTTATTAGAGTTTTCCTTGTTGCTTTTTCTTTTTATTTTTTTTTAATGAAAATAATAAGCATCGTGTAAAATAAAAGTAAACATATGCAAACCGTGCGATCGAGCGAGAAAGCAACAATCGGCATTCTAAAAACCAGCGCACAAGTTGCTTTAAGCAGCTGGCACTATACGAACTTTGAGCTTATTTCATTTAATTGTATGTGCAGCATTTTTTAGCTTTCCCTCTCGGATCGGTTCGGCAAAGCAACAAGTCGCCACTATAAACGCACCCTTAGGCTGGACAGTCTTCTTCTTTAATTCAATTTATTGCTCATTTTTGTATCTTTAAATTATATCATCAATAGCAATATGTTTTATATTTAGTATTTCAACAAATTTTTAATGTTTTCTCTTTTTGATAAATAAATATCGTTATCTTTGATCCATCGAAGTATTATTTTTAAGCTTTATACTTCATAGGGAATGGGTCGTAAAGGAAAGTGTTTTTCCTCAATTAATATAGGATTATTCTTTTTACAAGTAATCAAAGGTTACATTTTATAGGAACAGAAAAATAGTGAATATTAATAAAACATCTATTATTTTATTGTATGTGTAAAGTTTTTTACATTTTTTTTTTTTAATTTCAGAAAAATAAAAAAATTTTATTTGGAAAAGGAACTCCTCATTATTAATTTGCATTTATTTTATTTATCTTTACTAGGGCGTTCAGGAAGCTGCCGGCCTAACAAAGAAAACCCATTATTTTTGCCAAAATTATTGTTTATTCTTGCACATAGTCTCCTTTCAGCTCAAAACACTTATTCCAACAATTTTCTAACATTGTGATGCCCTTGGAATGCTAAAATATCTCAAGATCTCCGAAACATGCTTCAGTTTCCAATTCGACCTGTTCATTGGTCGCAAATCATCTTCCCTGGGGCTCCCCTTTTAAGTTTGGGAACAGATAATAGTCGCTGGAGGCCAAATATGGAGAATATAGGCGATGAGGAAGCAGTTTGACAACTTTTTTAGCAACTTGTTGAATTTGCCCATGGTTTCGATCGATTTGTGAGCTGAATCATTGTCTTGCAAAAAGATGTTTTTCTTCTTCGATAAATGGAGCCGTTTGTTTGCGATTTCGTTCTTCAATCGGTTCCATAATTGGCAGTAATAGTCGCTGTTGATTTTTTTCCCTTTTCTCAAATAGTCGATGAACAAAATGTCACTTGAATCCAAAAAAAAAAAACGGACACCAACACCTTTCGACGGTTTGTTGAGTATTTGCTTGCTTTGGTGCACTTCCACTGGAACCTACCCGCTCTTTTGCTAATTCCTTAAATTCTGGTGTATAGTGGCGGATCCAGGTCTTATCCATGGTCACTTTTACGCAAATCAGTCGAATTGTGATTAAACATGTCCAAACATTGTTGAAAAGTGCGAACACGTTCATGTTTTTGATTGATTGTTAACGAACGCGATTCCCATCTTGCAGTCAGCTTTCTCATACACAAATGTTTATGTAAAATTGAAACCACCGACCCACTTGATATGCCTACGGCGGTAGCTATCTCATGCACTTTCATTTTCGGATTGTCCAATACGAAATCGTGGATTTTTTTCTATACATTATGGAGTGGTCACTGTTTTTGGTGCTTTCCCAGCGTGTTCATCTTTTGTGCTGATTCAACCTCTTTTGAACTCTGCAATCCAATATTTTACGGTTGAATACAACGAAGCAAATTAACCATTCATTGAACACAATTTAGGACACTGTAACGTCACTATTCATTGACGGATCAACCTGACATTTATGGTGTGTTCATGTTAAGATTGCCAAACGTCAAAAATGTCATGCATTTGAAGAGTTGTGGTACCGTCACTTGGAGACCGCATTTTAATTTTTTTTCTGTACATGTGTTTGTCACTAAATTCCTCCTAAACGGCTAAACCCATTTTGATGAAATTTTGTGTATGTGTGTGTTTAGAGTGGGTCCCTGGATGATTTCGATTTATAATATGAACCGGAAAGTGGCGCTACGATCCGAAAAACAGCCGAAAACTCCTAAACCGTTTATGCGATTAACGTGAATTTTTGTATAAAAAGGTTTTCAGGTGCGCTGAATATTTTGTTGCTATCTATTTTTATCTATATTTAACACCAGAGGTCGCTGTAGTACAAATATTTTACAAAACTGCCAAAAACTCTTAAACCGCTCATATTGTTAACATGAAAATTTGTATAAAGGGATTTTCAGGTACGATGATTGTTTTGGCGCTATCTATTTTGATCTATAATTTATAAAATCTTTGGTGCTCACTATTATCCGCCGACAAAGCCAACAACCTCTTTTATTCAAAATTTTTTAAGCAGGGACTTTCACTAAATGAAACTTTTCGCGGTAACTATTAAAATGGCAAAATAACAACGTCTGCTGGGCCAGCTAGTATTCTAAGAAAATTTTTAAAATTCTTATAAAAATTTTTTCAAAATAATGTTTTGTTATTTTCTTCTAAAATTTTTATCTACTATAGTAGCGTAACTAGCAATAAATAAGTCTTTTGTTTATGCATTAATTTCATTTATTATATAATGCCTTTCATTTATTAATAAATGCATAAAAACCTAAAAAAATCGATACATTATTTTATTCCTAAGTGTTGTAATATGCATAATGCTTGTTACAGCTTAACAGACATACATAATAACGGAAAAACTTCTACGTTGATACACTAACTCAAACGCAGTTTACTGTATCATTAAAATTGCGTTAACACAATTGCGCATTGACGTAGTTAAAAATGCTACGATTACTGTATCAAAAAATCAAATTTTTTAGTTTGTAACTGAACTTCGCTAAGATTGTAGAAGTTTGAAGTAGGATTGTGGTTTGCTTGCAACATTAAAACCCAGCAAGTTCGAATAAGCAACGAAAGAATAACGAGCAAGAAACGATTTGTAACATTGCTATATGTGCGTTAATTTCAATAAAACAAGTGTGTCAACTCAATAACGCTTACGCCAAAACGGCTCAAATTGTAATTGTTATCTATGTATAGTACAATAATGACAACAACATTCATAGATACATTTACTTTCCCAAACTTTGTTACAACTAACCCCTAGCTCCCCTATGTCTAGTATATATACACACATAGGCAACAAAAATGGCAGTGTTTTACATCTAAAATTAGGTATGCTATCTTTTCGCTTGCAAAATATCGCTAAGAGTGATTAAATGCTTATAGCTAACAATTTTCCAGGTTGTCTGATTTTCAATATAATTATTTAAAATGTGCCTAAAATTGTGTTACCTGGCAGCTATACAAATCTGGCACTATTACAAAATATTAAGTTATTAATTTTGTACAAAATAAATCCTCTTCAAAATCATGATTCAACACGAATCTGTCTGAAAGTCTTAACAATTTTTTTATCTTATTGGCATCGAGCTAATAAGCTGTTACAAGAGATATATTATTTTGGTTTTTTATCAGTTAATAATTTTTTGGAGGCAGGATTATTAAAATAGGGCTTAAAAATAATCATTATGAGTAGCAATTAAAATAAACCTTATTAAATAAGTAAGTGAATAATTAGTGAATATTAAAATTTGCCACTGGTGAAAAGAAAGCAATGGAAAGATTTTGACTGCATATTATTGAGTCAATTAAAAAAGCCCACTTCAACGTTGGTGGGAGTGTTACCTTCTTTTAAAAAAAGAGTAGTGTGGTCGGGGGACCCCCGTCAGTAATGACGTTCCTTACGCTTTTTCTTCCACTTCTAATGTAGTTCGAAATAAAATATGTATCTTTTTATTTTTTTGCTACTTTTTACACAATATTTTCAAACCAATGTAAATGAACAATCAAATCAAAAAGTTTCATTTAATATTTTAGGAAAAAAAAAATTTATTTATTGAAAATTATGATGTAAAATTCTTATAAGAGATGAAAATAGGCCGTTACCATTGCCAGCGATGTTTGTTTCATGACGCAACAAGGCATTGAGCATTGAACATTCATCATGTTCCACGTTTGGAGCTTGAATTGATTGTAAAGTTTGGTTGAAACTGGACTTACTGAGTATAAAGCAAAAAACACGTTTTAAGGGTCCACCATAGTGTCAAAGAAACTTTTTGGAATTCCTACATTAAATTCGAAATCAGCGACCAGCGCATCTACAAAGAGTATAAAGCCAAAAAACAGATTTTTAGGGTGAACCCTAGTGTCAAAAACTTTTTGAAATTCTTCCATCAGGTTCGAAATCAGCGACCCCTTAATACGTCCAGCACATATATAAAGAGTATTAACCCAAAAACACATTTTCAAGGTCCTCCCTAGTGTCAACAATAGATACTTTTTGAAATTGTAACATCAGTTCGAAATCAGCGACCAGCGCATCTACTAAGAGTATGAAGCCAAAAAACACATTTTAAGGGTCACTCCTGGTGTCAAAAACTTTTTGAAATTCTTATATCAGGTTCGAAATCAGTGACCCCTTAATACTGCCAGCACATAAACAAAAGGTATAAAACCAAAAAACATATTTTCAAGGTCCACCCTAGTATCAACAATAGATACTTTTTGAAATTGTACCATCAGGTCCGAAATCAGCGACCAGCGCATCTACTAAAAGTATAAAAAAAACACATATTTAGGGTCCACCCTAGTGGCAAAAAAATTTTTTAAAATCTAACTTCAGGTTCGAATTCATCGACCCCTTATACTGTGCGCACATTTACAAAGAGTATAAAATACAAAAACAATACCTGCTAGTTCCCAGTGGGCAATTGCAGTAGTTCCAAGGTCCAACCTACGCTAGGTTTTGATAGGCCTTCCACACTCCTTGCAAACACCATTATATTGCTTGTATGAAATGGGAAAATTTGTCAGGCCTTCCGCACTCCATCCTAAAAAGAGACCTGCCAGAAGCGCTTTTTCGAGACGTCACGTTAGAAGGAAAAGCAACATAAATTTCAATTTCAAATAAAAAACGACTATCAATTTCGGATTTGAACCATGGTCCGCTCATGCGGCGGTCCGACATTTTACCCACTCGTCTATCGTGGATGCTAAGAATCAATTGCTTATTTTGCATCAATACAAATGAAAGTAAGCTTTCGGGAGCACGAAATTGTTTTTTTTAAATCTAAATTTTTTTACCAACTGTTCTGTGTATTTAAAATTTTTTTTATAAATTTTCTTCATACAAAAATTTAAGAAAAGACTTGGAGTTTTTCCATATAAATATTTTCATATAATATAATATGTAATGTGTTAGTTTTCGGAAGCCCGGGTTCAAGACCCAACTCGGACAAAAAATTTTTTTTTTGTTTTTTTTAAATCTACATTTTTTTACAAACTGTTCTGTGTATTTAAAATTTTTTTTGGAATTTTTCTTGTAAATTTTTTTCATATAAAATAATATGGAAAAAATCAGAACCTTCAAAAGATAGGCCTTACAGAAGTACTCATCAATGCAGTGATCATGGAAGGTGTATTGACACCAATAATAGCAGTGGTAGCATGCCTTCTTTTGCGGAGCACTCGCTAAATGCCCACTGGGTTTGTAGTCTGCTCTATACTAGCACACATACAGACATAGCAATCTCACTGTTACGTGACGGTTTCTACTAAATCACAATACCCGCAAGCCGCGTAAAGGAACTTCGTTTCAAAAAAGTTTGGTCTTGCGAAAATTTAGTGGAGTCTATGCCTCGCAGATGTCAAACAGCAATTGACAACAATGATTTTGCTACAAAATATTGATAAAACATTAATAAAAACTATATAAAATATTAAAAAATGAAGTGTCCTTAATTATATGTACGACTTATTTGATTGTATATTTACATATGTTTTTTTCCCGAATTTCAAAAATATTGTTGAGTAACTAAAATACAAAGGCTTTTAAAGAAAGATAATGAGCTATTCAATTTAAATCTAAGCAAAATTCATAAGGGGTATTCACACTGACTTGGGTAGATTGACAAATGATGTACATTTTGTTTTTGTTAAATGTCATTGTACCCAAACACCCATCTACCAATCTACTCTAGCTGACCTCCTGACTTGTTTGGGTAAATTGATTTCTTGCCAAATTGAGTACTTTTTCTATGTGCTACCACCTTTTGCAAAAATATTCTATAATTGACCTAAGGGCATAAAATTTTCAACATTTATTGTCAAGGCTAATATCTCGAATAAAAAAAAGAATTGCCACACCCCCTATTACTGCCCACAAATCAATAAAAACGCTTTATTTCAGACGAATTCTGTTGTATTGGACTAAAATTTTTTAATTTAGTTCGTATGGTTTCTCTCGTCAACTCAACCAAAAATGGGCGTGGTCAAACTATAACTACGCATACTTTTCACAAATCATACTCATAGTATGTGCTATGGGACCAAGTGGTGGTTACTATACATATAAATGTTGCCGCTCCTACTTTTACCGCCCTTCTGTATACATAAAATCGTTCGTGCGGTGTCTCTTAAAATCTCAAACGGTAAAGATGTCTCCTCAGAAACGGTAACACCTAAGACCACCAAATTTACTATATAACCTTATTAATAGGTTATTAAGGTTAATATCTCGGTTAATAAAAAAAAAATTCCACACTCTCTTTTACCGCCCACAAATCAATAAATATGCTATATTTCAGACGGTTTGAGTCGTAATTATTAGTAATTTAGTTCGTGTGGTTACTATCGGCAACTTTACCATAAAATGGGCTTGGTTCAACTGTGTTTACGCCCCATTTTCTAGGGATAAGCGTGGGGTGAAGCAAAGTGCGATAGGTATAAGCTAAATTGAGCTGCAATTTTGGCAGTCGATTTTTTTCTAGTTAGAGATGGTTTAGGGAAAAAGATTTTACCACACCCCCTTTTATCGAACTCAAATCAATAAAAATACTATATTTCGGATAGTTTTGGTCGTATCAGACTAAAATTTGGTAAATTAGTGCATATAGTTACTTTCGGAAACTGAACTAAAAATGGGTGTAGTCGTTCTACAGTTATGCCAGTTCAGATATATAAAATTGTTTTGTCCGGTTGGCATACCAATTCTGGTATGGCAGTTATTCGGTCTGTGGCAGGACAATGTCTGGCTGGGGTTACAAGTAAATTATGAAATGCTGCGAAGTTCACGTTAAAAATTACTCAAATATAAAATAACTTTTTTTACGCCCAATTAATGGCCTAAATTTAGTAGCACTAGATTCAAGCATCTCAATATTCATAAAGCCACCTGGATGTCCCCTGATCAAAAAACCAAAAATCAAATTGATCACGTTTGATCACGTTTGATCAAATCACCAAAAATCAAATTGATCACGTTTGATCACGTTTTGATCGACGGAAGGCACTCTTCCAGTGTAATGGATGTACGCGCGATCCGTGGTGTAAACATTGCCTCGGATCACTATCTTGTTGCAGCCAAGATCTGTACACGCAGCTAAGAATACACGCAACCCTACACAGAGAAAGCTAGACGTCGACAAGCTGCAATCGAAACAGACAGCCGATGCTTTCGCCACTCGACTCTCACTCCTGCTTCAAAGCACTCCTCCAATCGATGATATATGCGCGCAGTGGACGCACATTTCCAACTCCATGCGTGCGGCTGCTGAAGAGGTGATTGGCTACCACCGCCCTCGCCGAAACCAGTGGTACGTCCAGGAGTGTCGCGACGCCACTGCAAGAAAGACGCCGCCTGCAAAGCCACCCTGCAGTTGGTTGTAATGCGCGCTGCTAAGGAGCGATACAAAGAAAAAAGAGAGGCAGAAAAACGCGAGCAGGAGAAGATTGAAATGTATGGTGACAGGAATGAGGCCCGAAAATTTTTCGAAAAAATAAGACGGCTTGCCGATGGTTTTAAAACCGGGGCCTCTTCCTGCAAGCATGAAAACGGGAATCTAGTGACAGATGTCCAGAGTACACTGACGCTATGGAGGGAACACTTCTCTAAGCTTCTAAATGGCGACGCTGAAAACAATCCCGCCAATAGAGATGATATTCCGGAAACCCAAAATTACGGATGACAGCGTCGAAGTTCCGATGCCCAACTATGATGAAGTTCTGACAACTATAGCTCGGCTTAAAAATAGCAAAGCCGCGGGAGCTGATGGCTTACCTGCTGAGCTGTTTAAGAATGGAGGCGAAGCTCTATTTAAATGCATTCACTAGCTTCTATGCAGAACATGGTAAGAGGAATGCAATCCGAACGATTAGAATCTCAGTGTGCTCTGCTCAATCCACAAGAAAGGCGATCCCACTATCTGTGCCAATTACCGTGGGATAAGCCTTCTTAATATCGCATATAAGGTCCTGTCGAGCGTTTTATGTGAAAGATTGAAGTCCATTGTAAACGAACTGATCGGACCTTATCAGTGTCGCTTCAGACCTGGAAAGTCCACCATCGACCAGATTTTCACGCTACGACAAATCTTGGAGAAGACTCAAGAAAAACAAGTCGACACCCACCATCTTTTTGTCGACTACAAAGCTGCCTTCGACAGCCCAATAAAGAAGCATCTGTACTCCACCATGTCTGGGATTGGTATTCCTGCAAAACTAATACGACTTTGCAGGATGACACTGAGCAACACCAGCAGCGCAGTTAAAATCGGGAAGGACCTCTCCCCACCATTTATTACCAAACGTGGTTTTAGACAAGGTGATTCCTTATCGTGCGAATTTTTCAACCTAATGATGGAAAAGATCATCCGAGCTGCTGATCTGAGACGTAGTGGCACAATATTCTACAAGAGTGTTATGCTGATGACATCGATATCATTGGCCATAATACGTGCGAAGTCAGTGTAGCATTTTCCAAATTAGAAAAAGAGTCAAGTCGAATGGGTTTGGCAGTGAATGCAGATAAGACGAAATACTTGGTGTCAACAAACAAACAGTCCCAGCGTCTTGGAACTCACGTTACCGTTGACAATACCTCTTTCGAGGTTGTGAAGAACTTCGTTTATCTGGGATCCAGCATTAATTCAACCAACGACATCAGCATTGAGATCAAACGAAGAATAACTCTTGCCAACAGGTGTTACTTTGGGCTCAGTAGGCAATTGAGAAGCAGAGCCCTCTCTCGACGAACGAAAATCACGCTCTATAAATCGCTCATCATGCCCGTCCTACTTTACGCATCACAAACCTGGACGCTGAGCAGTTTAGATGAAAAGACTTGAGGAGCATTCGAGAGAAAGATTCTTCGTAAGATCTACGGACCAATCAACGTCAATGGCGAGTACCGAATACGGTGGAATGATGAACTGTATGAGCTGTACGCTGACATCGACATAGTCAAGTGCATTAAAATTGAGCGGCTTCACTGGCTTGCTCATGTTCAGCGCATAAAAGACGATGCTCCAGTGAAGAAAACATTCGATACGGTACCCAGCGGCGGTCAACGCAGAAGAGGACGACCGCATCTTCGTTGGAAAGACCAAGCAAAGGACAACCTGATGAAGCTTGGAATTTCCAACTGGCGCCAGCAAGCGAAAGACAGAAATAGCTGGCGCGAATTCTTAGATGAGGCCAAGACCGACATACGGTTGTAGCGCCAACTAAATAAGGAAGTGGTAATGGCCTAAATTTTGGGCACATAAAATGACAAAACATATTTTGGTGGCGACCCTCTTCCAGCTGTTACTCATCAGCTACATAAACCGGGGAGATCAAACACGGAGAAAACTGTTTGCTAGATTTGTATTGTTGTTAAGCAAAACTTGCGCTTGTTTCTGAGCCACTTCAAAATTATGCTAGATTTCAGCAAAAACTAATCAAAATTTGCCATTCCAGTTTATAATAACTAAGCAAATTTTTGATTAAATGCAAGTAAAATTTTGCTAAATTATTATAAGCTGCAAAAAAAGCAAATTTCTACTTAATTCAAGCAAATATTTGCTAATAAATTTTGATTAGCTTTTTCTGAAATCTAGCACATTTTTGAAGTGAAATTATTATTAACCTTAAATTTTATTGAAAAATTACCATCCTCTTGAGATTTTATCCTCGGCCGCATGAGTGTAAGCGCATGGGCTTATCCATTCGACCATCGCAGTTGTTAACCAATCGTCGCCTAGTTTTCTTCATTAAGAATAAACGTTTGCTAGTGTGTTTAGAAGAAATTTGCTTGAATTGAGTAAAAATTTGCTTTTGAGTTTATAATAATTTAGGAAATATTTGCATGAGTTTAGTAAGAATTCGCTATTTGAGTTCATAATAACTTAGCAAAATTTTGCTTGAATTTAATCAAAATTTAACTTTTACCTAAATACATGAGTAGTGATTACAATTTAGCAATCTTTTTCTAAAATCACACCGTGATTGAGCAAAATTTTGCTGATTGGTTTTTAAGCAAAACATTTGCTTGATTCAAGCAAAATAATTGAAACAACATTGAACAAACATGCAGCGCTGCCCATAACTATTCTACAAAGTACTCAATTGCAATTTAGAGCGCTCGCAGTAATCAAAAGTACTCAATCTACACATACCCAAATTCCCAAGTCCGTGTGAATACCCCTATTGTTTTTCTTAAGAAAACAACGGTATTGCCTAAAGTTTATATGGTGTCCTTAATTGAATGCAAGAAGCTGTCTTATGTCTGGAAAGCTAAAATACCTGACAGTCAAGTTTTTTTTTTAAATCCAGAAAGAGTTTAAACTTTAACATTATCTCCACTACGATAAAGTAAGCTTGCATTATAAATAAGACCTTTGCCACCGTTCCTTTTAAAATTATTCCACAGAGCATAAAATATTTTCGGTTTCTTAAAATGAGAAATACCTGTAAAAGGTGAAAAAATAACAAAATTAAATTCAAACTTTTCCATCTCTCGAAAGCTCAATTAATTTCCCTAAATAAGACAACACTTAAACTCAAAAAGTTAAAAAGGTACCTTAGGTTACATTCAAGTGATGGCAGAGGTCACACCCTCTTTAATCCTACGCATCCAACCACTTAGATCTATATCGAAAACTAATAAGAATTTCTTTTAAAATATGTCTGTATATTCCAAGAAACAAATACCAACAAAAAAAAAAAGGTAATAGCTCGAAAGCTCTTATATTAAAATAACTTTTACTTTTCTTAATGCATTCATCATCATAGCCTAAAAATGTTTTTTTATTTATGCTATTTTATGGCATATTTGTGGCGAAAACATTTTCGTCCTTTCGGGCATTCGATGTGGGGTACAAGGTACAAGGACAACAAACACACAAAGCACAAATAGAATAACAGAAGGAAAAAAAAGGAAAGTCTTCCAGCTAAAGAAAGTTGAGTATTTCTTCATTCAGTTGTGTTGGCACAGCAATAAATGGCGGCAATGGCGGAAAGACAGATAAAAGAAAAACAAACAAAAAAAAAGAGAAGCAAGCAAAACATTTTTGTGTTTTTTTGTTTCCCAACCTGTCGCTGCCGTGGAATGATGCTGATGAATGGGATGAATGGGGATGCTTCGACAAGTACAGCACTTATTTGAAAAATGTTTAAACTTTTTCTTGGGTTGGAGTTGTAGTGGGCTGGTTTTTTTTACTTCTTCTGGTTTCTGTGTTTAACGTGCTAATTTAGTTGTTGTTCTTCAAATTTTTTGTTTGTTTGTTCTATTTGGCTGCCAGCTCCAAAGTACCATTTACATGGTACTGCATTTTCACTTCTTGAAATGGATTCGGGGTATTGTTAGAGGGCACCATTTCTACTAAATTTTATATCTATTACAGGACGCTACTTTTAAATATCTTCAACATTTATGTGGCTGTTTTGTGTTTTCTGGCTTTTATTTTTGCTTTTGGGTACTTTCCTTAGAACATAATTTATTGACCATGGAATAAATGTAATTTCTAACCTGCAGGGTTTTTACCTTTAAGTATTCAATAAACATAATAGTAGCAATCATAAAGAATATTATTATAATAATAACAATAATTGCAATAAAGAACAAAGAACAATCGCCAAGAAATGTATCTCACCTTGTACGTGATGGCTTTGTTGGTGTTTATGTTGATGCCACAAGATTGTTTAATGTACACCCGCTATTAATATTAATGAAACTCATTTTCTGTTTGTTTGTTTGATCACAACGCAAATCTTAAAGGCTATATGGATTTGGACCATATAATGTATGTACCCTAGATTAGATTGTTATATACTTAGTTTTGGCCACGCTGATTTCGTCCTATTTCAGATAACGACATTTTTTTCTATTGAAAAAATAATTTTTCGCCAATTTTATTTTAAAAAATATCTGTTTTTTTTACACCAAAAACATTCCCATATCTGCAAAATTATAAAAATTCTTAGTACAACTACTTTTTGCAAAAACATCGTTACCTAAGAATAAGAAAAAAAGCAGGGACCGTACCGGTTATGGTTTTTATCAAAAAAGTCAGATATTAACAGTTATCATTTAACTTTTATTTTTTCCGACAAAAATACTAGTTATTTAATGCCTTCTATTTTTTCGGGCAAAAATAACTGTTACTTTTGACTTTTATTTTTTTGGTCAAAAATAACAGTTATTTTGTGCCTTTTATTTTTTCGGTCAAAAATATCAGGCAATTTGAATTTCTTTAAAGGCCACTTGAAAGGAAAAAAAAAGTTTTATGCAATTTTTATCGTCTCATGAGCGCGCACATTTTGAGCTATGAAACTTTTTAGTTTTTAAGTATTTATTTGGCCTTTGAAAAAATACAAATTGCCTGATATTTTTGACCGAAAAAATAAAAGGCACAAAATAACTGTTATTTTTGACCTAAAAAATAAAAGTCAAAAGTAACAGTTATTTTTGCCCGAAAAAATAAAAGGCAAAAAATAACAGTTAATTTTAATTTTTATAGTAAAAGCCAAAAAATTAAAAGGCATTTAATATTCGCGAAGCTGCTGCCATTACGATAATAATGGTATATTTAAAAAAGTCCTCCGGCCACTTTTTCGTTATGCCTTTTTCATCTGAAAATTGTAAAATAACAGTTATTTTCGGTCCCTGAAAAAAAGTAATGAAAATCAAAGTTTTGGCTTTCGATGCAAATTTCACCACTGTCTTTAAATATATTTATTTATATGTAGATTATTACTCTCGTCAGAAAAAAAAACCAAAAATCATTTTCCCGTTTTGCGCTCCATGTTTTGAATTTTGATGAATCTTTTGATAAAATCACTCGAAACAAGAAGAAAAATGCCATCCTTAGTGTTTATTCATGATCTGTTATCTGGACAAATAGATTCTCCCGAACAATTACATTTTGTTGATTTTAATGTTTCTGCAAGATCGTTTCGGCATTACTCTTTATTTTATTCCCAAATGCATAGAACTCTATATGCTCTATTGTCCGACCGAATGTTGATTTTTGGCCGAAGCCTAAGCCGAATGTTCGGCCAAATAGAAATAATCGGCCGAACCCCGAAGCCGAATAAAAAAAAAACTTTAATTTCAGTACAAAAAACGGCAATTATTAAGGATCCAATCTGGTGAAACAGGCCAAAAAATATGCAATTCTCATTAGTTTTTTTGGAAAAAGTACATAATATAGGTATTCTCAACGTTTTAGGTATATTTACAGCACTTTGAAGAGGATTTTATAAAATTTTCAGATTATAAGCAATATTTATTTAATTAATATACTACAGCAAGCCACGGGACGACGTGAATCAGTGCTCAAAACACGAACTGAGATGGCGACCAGTCGCAAAATTCATCTGAAACAAAAATTAAAAATATTTTCCTGTTGTGATTATGAATGTGATTATGGTATAATTTTTTATTTTTTTCTGAAAATGTTCGATCATCTTTTGTTGACACAAATTTTAATATGAAATTTATCAATGGGTCCATTGATAAATTTTGACAAAAACAACATAAAGATTAGTTAAAAATTGAATTTCTATTTAGCCTTTTAGAATGATATTTTACACAGTAAGCTATTGAAAAATGCAAAAAAAATATAAAAAATTTTTTGCGTTACAAAAAAGCAAAAACATTCGGTTATTTTTGGCCGAAACCGAAGGTTAAAAAATCGGCCGAATTCTGAAGCCGAATATTTGATCGGCCTTTTATAGCCTGAACACATTGACGAAGACAAGCGACGAGCGCCAAATGTAACTTTTAATTTACATGTATTTCTTATGGGAAATATTCTTGGAGACTTTTGTTTCGTTATTCGTTTCATTTATTATGCAGAGTTCGTGTAACTTTTTTTCTGTTGTTTTTGCCATAATATTAGGTGGCAACCCTATTTCAAAATTTTATAATTTGGAAATTATGACAAAAGATTCGGATTCAGCGACCCATTTTTGGTGTACCATTTTTTTTGCCAGCCCCGAATTCATAAAACTACAAAAAATTAAGGTGGCAACCCTATCCACCATCTTGAATTTTAAAATTCTGACTTTAGATTCGAAATCAGCGACTCCTTAATAGTGATAAATGACGTTTAAAACTCTTGAAAAGACTTATTAGGTGGCAACCCTATTATTTCAAAATTTTATAATTTGGAAATTCTAACAACGGATTCGGATTCAGCGACCCATTTTTGGTGTACCATTTTTTTTGCCAGCCCTGAATTCATAAAACTACAAAAAATCAAGGTGGCAACCCTATCCACCATCTTGAATTTTAAAATTCTGAATTTAGATTCGAAATCAGCGACCCCTTAACTCTGATAAATTATGTTTAAAATTCTTAAAAATACATTCTATTATGTGGCAATACTGTGGTTAAAATTTAGGTGGCAACCCTAAAATTCGTCTTAAATTTTAAAACTGTGAAATTATATTCGAAATCAAATCCGTTGTCAGAATTTCAAAATTACAAGAATTCGCAAAAATTAAAAAAAATCTGGGTTCCAACTCTATCCGCCATCTTAAACTTTAAAGTTTGACATCATCTTCGAAATAAGTTACCCCTAAAACTTCCAACCACGGAGTCCACAGAATCCTTAAAAGTCCTATTACGCTTAAGCTCTCTCTAAACAAGCTCATTGAATTTTTTGGATACTTGCTTTAATTGGATACTTGCCTTCAATTTCAAGCTTTTCAAGCTTTTTGCTGAAGGCATCAAGCTTTCCTTTACTTGAAACTTCGTGCCGTTCGCTTGTAAGCTAGCATACTTGCAAGTCGCAAGCTGTCGTGGGCTTATTTATATTCAATTACAAGCTATACTTGATTCAAAATTATCAAGCTTAAGCTAGCTTGAACTTGTATTTTAAGCAAGTACTTGAAATAGACTTTAAGTAGGCTTGTTGCAGTTCTCTGGTACATATATTAAATGAGCACAAATCCACAAAAATAGATGATTGTAAATATCAAATGCATAAAAAATTTGCTGCTAAAGTTTACTGCTGTCGCGTTTATTAAAATCAAGTCGCTCAACATATCTCTACAACGACAGAATGGAGACATGTCGCTCGTCGCTTGTTGTGCTGAATGTGTTCAGGACTTAAAGCTCAAGAACGCGACGCACAACCGCTTCCAAAGAAAGCCATCTAGTTTGACAATTTAAAAATTTCTATTAATTGTTCGTTTTTTTTAGAACTGTTTGAAATATAATTGTAAATATCTCTTACCAATGACTCAACCGAAGAGGGTAACCAACATAATGCAATAGAATGACAAATACATTTTAAAATCAACAAATTTTGGTTGCGCCACAGAATGAAATTGACCCGTCATATTATTTGCGCCATCAGCTGGAAAGCCTATCATTTGCTTTCAAATATCTTGAAAAATTAATTCTTGTCATTTCATTTTGTATTAGAAATTTAAACAACTGAAATGATAAAAATATATTTTTCTTAAAAGACATAACTTTTTTCATTTTATTACACACTCCCGCAAATCTGCCCCATTTTCAAAGAAAATTAAACTAAGATACCCAAAAAGAAAGTCCAGAGCAACACCGGGTTTATCAGCTAGTGCTATATGAAAATCATAAATTATATGCTTCACCAAGCATTCCAGCAGAGAAAGAGCAAGTGACAGAGACAGAGACCTAGCGACAGAGCCACAAGTTTAATAAGTTTGTGTCTTTTGTGGTCGTTCCGGCGCGAGTCCTTTGTTCGTGCATAACAAGGAGCTAATTGTTTTAATAGCTCCCTGTTGGTTATAATGTCATATTTCTTTGTTCTGGCAAAACACAATTGAATTCAAGCTATTTGTTTGTTTATTTAGGACACATTTAAGGCATGGAATAGCGTTATGAGAAAGTTCAACTCAACAAGGAATTGATTTACTTTAACCCAAAAGTAGTTGTTGGTTAACTTGGTGTAACAAAAGTTAACAAAAATAAAACAATTACTTGCAAGCTTTTCAAAAATATTTTGCACCTGTTTTTGTGTGAGATATTTAAATGTCTTTTTGTTATAGCTTTCTTTTAACTTTCAGCAAAAACTCTGAAAATCTTGATAATATTTTTTTGTATAAATTTTTTGTAATATCAAAGGGCTTCTTCATATAATATCTTTTAGCAACTTTTTTAATAATAACTTTCTCAATAAGAGAGAGAGGGTGAAAGAGAGAGAGAGAGAGAAGGAGAGAGAGAGAGGGAGAGAAAAATTTTGAATTTTCGAACTCAGCTGCTTTTTCTTCAGGACGTTTTGGTTTGATTTCTAAATGCAAATTATTTTAACCTTCATCGGTCCCTTATTTCTAGAAACGAATAGGTTCCTTGTGTGTAATTTTTTCAGGAGTAATATTTTCATCGATGAATGAAATGCATGAAATCTTCTCGTTTAAAGTAATTAATTATTCATTATTTTATTCAATTAAAAAAAAAATATTTTCAAATCGATTAAACGAGTATAAAATCTATATGCATAAAAGTGGATGCATCCCTGTAGGAAAGTTAACTAATTTAAAAGTAGTTGAAAAAGTAGTTTTTTGTCAACCACCACTAGTTGAAATTCTGACTTTTTTCCATCGAACATATTTTGTATGGTGATGTTCGCTAAATAAGTCAATTGACTCTCGTCTGCATATGTTTTCAACTACTTGTTAAATTAGTTGAATTTAAATTATTTTTTAACTACTTTAAAATAAATCAACTGAAAACAGCATACACTTTTAACTACTTGTTAAACTAGTTAAATTTAAATTATTTTTTTAATTACTTTAAAATAAATCAATTGAAAACTAGTTAATATTCCACTTACTGAAGATGAATTTAAAAGCATAAAAATTTTAAATTTCTATACATCAAAGAGATCATACAGAGTTTTGAAAAAAAATACATAAATTCATATTAGTGAAAGCCTAAAGTTAATAATATTTAATGAAATAGCATGGTTAAATATATACAGGGTCCGCCACATAACTTTTTTTTTTAAAATTCTATAAAAAAAAACTACTGGATATTTTCTCAGATTTATTTTTTTATTCGAAAGCACAATTCTTCCGGTTAATAATGGAAAATAATTTTATTCAAATAGCTGCCTCGGCTGGCCATGCAGTAGCCTACACGATCGGTCCAATTTTTAAGCACATTATCGATTGTGTGCAGCACATTATCGATTGTATTTCACCAATGGCTTCACGAATATTGTCCTTTAAAGCGTCAATTGTCTCTGGATTGTCGACGTAACACTTATCTTTGAGGGCACCCCACAAATAATAGTCCAACGGTGTCAAATCGCAGCTCCGAGGTGGCCAAACGACATCAGCTCTGCGGCTGATAATGCGATCTTCAAAAACAGGGCGCTAAACATCGAGTGTAGCTTCGGCTGTGTGGCACGTAGCGCCGTCCTGCTGAAACCAAATGTTGCCAATATCCTCTCTTCAATTTTTGTGAACAAAAATTCGTTCAACATGGCCCGATAACGATTGCCATTGACTGTAACGGCCACTCCTTGCTCATTTTCGAAGAAAAATGGCCCAATTATGCCTCTGGACCAAAATCCGCACCAAACAGTGACTCGTTTTGGGTGCAGCGGCTTTTCAATGTATGTGTGCGGGTTTTCTGTGCCCCAAATGCGACAATTTTGCTTGTTTACATACCCGCCAAGATCAAAATGAGCTTCATCTGAAAAGATGATTTTTTTGGCAAAATCGGCATCTTCTGTAAGTCGATCGCAGGCCCACTTCTCAGCGTTGTTCAAGCGTATACACAACCATATTCGTTCAGCCGAAGGATAAAACTAATTATCTGTCAAATCAGACATGAGCTAAGTGCTACCATTCACGAAATAAGCACTAGTTGAAAAAAAACGTTATATGGCGGACCCTGTATAAACTTCCAATCTAATAAAAATTTGCAATAAAAACATGTCAAAATCAGAGTAGTTGCCGCCTTAATATTATTCAAAGTAGCTTTTAAGCCACTTGTTTTGAAGTAGTTTTTTAATTACTTCATATACAGTGACACATATTCGTATAAACGCACTCTTAATTTTAAATTTGCTACCTTCTCTCTCTTTTATTAATGCATTATTCAAAACAAATTCAAACTCATATTGTTCACTAAACTAACGGAAATTTGTACTGAGTGCAAAAAGCTGTTTTCGTTGTTGTTGTTTTATATAAATCAGTTCAGTTTAAATATTTTACTAAAAACAAGTACACATTCCTTTAAACGCACCTGAATAAGGAGGTCGAAAATATATTAGTGGTTTAAAGAAATAAGTATTTGCTTGTATTTAATTAACAATTGGTAAGTTTTGTTTAATTTAAATGTAAAAATATTTTCTTAATGATATTTTTTTAAGATTTTATCAAAATGCTAAAGGGAAAATACCTCAATGACACAGAAAAAGTCAAAATCAACCTGTACCATAAAGAGGGTTATTCAAATCGGGAAATTGGGCGGAGACTAGAAAGATCAGAAGCAGTCGTCCACTCTTTTTTAAAAAACGGTGTTAATTATGGAGTAAAAAATCCACGAAAGGCAATCGAAAACTGAGTATTCGCCAAGTTAATCAAATTAGGAAGGAAGCCACCACAAGTTTTTTGAACTCAACTCAAATAAAAGAAAAATTAGATCTTCCAGTGACAACGAGGCACATTGCACACATTTTACGTAACTCAGATAACGTTAAATGGAAAAAACCGGTGAACAAGCCTGTGTTGAAGCCGCATCACAAAAAGGCGCGCTTAGACTTCGCCCAAAAACACATGCAATGGTCAACTGAGTGAGACAATGTTGTGTTTTCCGACGAAAAAAAAATTAACTTAGATGGCCCAGACTCTTACAGCTGTTATTGGCATGATTTGCGAAACAATGACGTACGTATGTCAAAAAGAAACTTTGGTGATGGCAGCGTTATGGTGTGGGCGGCATTTTCATCTAGAGGTAAAGCAAATATCTGCTTTGTGCCGCCCAAAATGAATTCTAAAAAATACACGGAATTGTTGGATGATGCTCTCATTTCATTTTTATATGATAAAATGGATGAAGACAGCATTTTTCAACAGGATAATACTGCCATTCACGTTTCTAAAGAGGCATTAAAGTGGTTTGAAGAGCACAACATCCCACTTATGAAATGACCTGCATGCAGTCCCGATTTGAATCCGGTGGAGAATCTTTGGGGATGCATATCACGCAAAATCTATAGACAAAAAGCCCAAGGACACCTTTACAAAACCGTGCTAGAGCTCAAGTTGGCCATTAAGGAAGCTTGGGAAGATTTAGATCGTCAGTTGCTGGAAAATTTAGTGAAGTCGATGCCGAATCGTATATTTGAAGTTATAAATAAAAATGGTGGACCAATTAATTATTGAAAATTAAATAAATACGCATTCCTATTGAAAATTAAGTTGATGCGTTTAAACGAATATGTACTTGTTTTAAGTAAAATATTTAAACTGAAATGATTTATATAAAACAACAACAACGAAAACAGGTTTTTGCACTCAGTACAAATTTCCGTTAGTTTAGTAAACAAAATGAGTTGGAATTTGTTTTGAGTAATGCATTAATAAAAGAGAGAGAAGGTAGCAAATTTAAAAATTAAGAGTGCGTTTATACGAATATGTGTCACTGTATAATGCAATAAAAACTATTCAAAATTGAAGTGGATGCCGCGATAATATAATTCAAAGTAGTTCATAAACTAGTTTAATTTAAATTAGTTTTTTAATTAGTAGTTTTTAAAAACAAGTTAGTTTGTTCCTATAGGGATGCTTTACTTCGGAACACTTTGAAGGTTCATAAAGCTGGTTTAAAGTTACGCAGCCTCTAAAATGAGATTACAAATAAGGCTGTATATATTTTATTATAACTACTAAACAAAATATATATATGTTATTATTTTAAGAACCATTCCACTGTATTCAGTTATGAGTCCTGACTCATGTGTGTTCTAAACATTTTAACCCAATAGGAAATGGAAACATATTCCCAAAACATGCAATATAGAAATCCATGCATGGGAAGGGGTTCAAAATGAAACAAAAATTCAAATAAAATAAAATTATAACGCCAGCCACCATAACATAAAATTTCTTTATTGTTATTCATTAACAGCCATAAAATAAATGTTTTCTTCGTGGTTTGTTAAAAATTAAATGTTACTAAAATATATTTTTTACCTGACTGCCTGAGAGTACTGAGAGCTGATGAAATTATGACAAACTACTTCAACTTTTTGTTACATAACGCGTCCGCCTTTGCTCGCTTATATCTTTAGATCATTCCTTCCATATTAGTATATGAAGAGTACTATCCAAAACTAATAACAGGACAAACAAAATTTAAATTTTGCTTGCTTTTCTTAACTTTAAGCAACTTGAGAGGCATATGAACGTAACGTGTGCCACTTTGGAAATGTCCATATAGTATACCTACATATTTGGTTTGATGTGTAACTATGTTATAACCTCATTATTTTTACATTTGGACAAATCAAGGCTTATAACAACATAATACATACTACTAATTTGTTCATATATGTATATGCTGAAAAAGCCATGCAGCTCTATTTTCTACTGGGTGTTTCTACTGATGAGTGAAAGCACTCACATACATTGAGATCAGTGTTGTGACTAACGCAAAGTAATATAATATGTTAGGCTATATTATTTATTTGTCCCTAAAGCAGTAATATAACTTATTACTTTCAGCAGAAGTAATAATATCCAGTAATGTTATTACTTTTTGGATAGTAACTTAATTAAAATAATGTATAAAAGAAAAATTAATTGATTTCATGTAGCGTGTTATTCTATATGTTACGATTTTATTCAAAAGATAACAGTAGTAAGTAACAAATTACTTTTATTTTGAAATAATATAATTATTATATTAAGATGTCGGTGAAATGTCATCAATATGCCACAAACTCATCATCATTTGAATCAAAAGTAATATGCCACAACACTGATTGAGATCCACATCATTAACGGGAACTGAAAAAACTTAAAATACTCGAAAACCTTCGAGTTACTTGAAATCCATCGAGTTACTCGAAAAATCGAGTTGTTCGGTACGAGTTTCGATTCGAGTTACTCGAATGGTGCCGAGTTACTCGAAGATCGAACTACTCGCTCAGGCCTACTCAAAAACCGCTGAACCGATCTTTATGAAATTTTCAGGGAAATTGAAGCACCATCTTGAGAGTGCTCCTGGTGAGTGAGAGTGTGGTGTCGATTGGACAAGGGGGCGTGGTACCTCCCATACAACCCAAATTTATGCTTTCGCCCACAAACCATAAAAAATGCTATATATCGGACGGTTTTGATCTTAAGAAACTAAAAGTTTGTTTAGATGGTTACTATCGGCAACTGTACTAAAAATGGGCGTGATCGCACTTTATCTACACCAACTTTTGCCAATTTACTTTATCTACACCATGCCAATTCCTGAATTGTATAAATTTTGATAGTGAACTATATATATAAATGTTGCCACGCCCACTTTTACCGCCAAAAAAATTAATATAACTTCTATATTTAAGATGGTTTTGATCGAATAAAACTAAAATTTGGTAGTTTAGTTCATATGTTTACTATGGTCGCAATATATGTATGCCCACTTTTCGAATTCATGCTAATTCTTGAAATGTTCATGTTTTGATAGTGAAAATTAGTATGTAGGTGCAATGGGACCAAGTAGCGATCACTATATATATAAAAATGTTGCCACGCCTACTTTTTCCGCCCAAAAAATTAATATGTGTGTGTGTATATCACGTAAAGACTCCGAAACCGCTAAACCAATTTTTATGAAATTTTCAGGGAAACGGTAGCAAATGTTCTTGTGATTTATTTATTTTTATTATTTATTTAAATTTAAAGTAAATAAGTTTGTGTAAAGTGTTTTGTGGTATGTGGTAATAGCGTGGCACCACACGCGTGAGGCACAAAAATCGTATTTGTTGAAGAATTCTGATATAAACTAGAAAACATATGTTATAGAATAATACGATGCAGGACAAAGGCATGGGATCCATAAATAAATTACAGAAATAGTAGCGTTGTGCAAAGTTACCATAAAAACCCCCAAAACACAAGTTCATAATGTGTGATGAGTTAGAAAGGGCAGCAAGGTCCCCTTTTGCATTCCTACGCCACTGGTTTCTTCTAAACAAACATGTATTTGAAAAACATCCAGATTTTAATGGAACTATCAATTGCGACTGCATCAACAGAGTTTAATAGAAGAAAAGAAAAATATTAAGTTTATGGGATTTTTTTTGCCATGCACCTACGTTATGAAAATTTAAATTTCTCAAAAAGGGCAAAATTGGAGCAACTTATTTTTTTTGTCTAGTTACCGATACACTAAGAAACCAAATGCACTATGAAAGAAAACAGCTCAAGACAGCGCAACTATTTAAACCTTAATCAAAGATGAAAAAAAAGTAAAAAAACAGATTGAAAAAAAAGTTTAAATTTGTTAAAAAAAGCTATTTTTGTTTTCTTTTTATTTTTTCGAAAAGCCTAAACATTAAGCTTTCCAACGGTATATAATACTTGTTTGATCAATTTAAAAAAACTTGAAAAGAAATTCGATTAAAAACTTTTTCATTTCGCAGCTTATATAGGACTGTGTCATGAGAACACTTGAACAAGCTTTATAACTGAATCATGTCAATTTTTTTATAAAATTTTCATTATAGTACAAAATTTGACCTTGTCTTAGATTTTTTCATAATAAAACAGGCTGCAAGAGTAATTTTTAAAAAATCATTTATGAGACGCAAACGTCCATTTGGGCCCATAGTGCGGCGGTCGCCCAGATGAATATATTTTTAATCTCTGTATTTTTTTATATGAACTCTTTTTGTTCTTTTTTTAGATTATTTCCAACAGTAATCAAGTAGAAAATTGAAAATTATAAGTTTAGAAATAATTTAATTCGTTAATAGAAAGTTAAGTTTTTTACATATACATTAGGGCGGGTCAAATTCTGGCTCAGCGAAATTCGTAAAATACATGTAATTTCAAGACTTTTTCTCCACTACAGCATATACAAATTCTGAAAAAAAGCTGTGCGGACTTTCGTAAATAGATTCATACACATACATTCATACATTCATATTTTATAATTGAGAACAAAATCTATTTACGAAAGTCCGCACAGCTTTTTTTCAGAATTTGTATATGCTGTAGTGGAGAAAAAGTCTTGAAATTACATGTATTTTACGAATTTCGCTGAGCCAGACCTCCAAAAAATTCGTCCATACAAATTGACCCGCCCTAATATACATATATTTATTTTATCTTCTAACAAATTATTAATGTTCTTATAATTCTATTTATTTGTAACGGGTTGTTACAAATTTCATTCCATCACTTTATTTAAAAGTAAATTGCCACAACTTTTTTGCATGATCTTTTAATCTGAAAATTGTGAGGACTCAAATTGTTGCACAATGAAGGTGTACTCACCCTTCGAACATAGTTTTACTCTAAGCTCAGGCGTAGTTATCTTAAGCGAAGGTGTACTCACCCTTCGAACGTTGTTTACTCTAAGCTCAGGTGTAGTTATCTTACGCGAAGGTGTACTCACCCTTCGAACTTTGTTTACTCTAAGTTCAAAACGTAGTTATCTTAAGCGAAGGTGTACTCACCCTTCGAACGTTGTTTACTCTAAGCTCAGGTGTAGTTATCTTACGCGAAGGTGTACTCACCCTTCGAACTTTGTTTACTCTAAGTTCAAAACGTAGTTATCTTAAGCGAAGGTGTACTCTCCCTTCGAACATAGTTTTACTCTAAGTTCAGGCGTAGTTATCGTAAGCGAAAGTGTACTCACCCTTCGAACTTTGTTTACTCTAAGTTCAGGTGTAGTTATCTTACGCGAAGGTGTACTCACCCTTCGAACTTTGTTTACTCTAAGTTCAAAACGTAGTTATCTTAAGCGAAGGTGTACTCTCCCTTCGAACATAGTTTTACTCTAAGCTCAGGCGTAGTTATCGTAAGCGAAGGTGTACTCACCCTTCGAACTTTGTTTACTCTAAGCTCAGGCGTAGTTATCTTAAGCGAAGGTGTACTCACCCTTCTAACTTTGTTTACTATAAGTTCAAAACGTAGTTATCTTAAGCGAAGGTGTACTCACCCTTCGAACATAGTTTTACTCTAAGCTCAGGCGTAGTTATCTTAAGCGAAGGTGTACTCACCCTTCGAACGTTGTTTACTCTAAGCTCAGGTGTAGTTATCTTACGCGAAGGTGTACTCACCCTTCGAACTTTGTTTACTCTAAGTTCAAAACGTAGTTATCTTAAGCGAAGGTGTACTCTCCCTTCGAACATAGTTTTACTCTAAGTTCAGGCGTAGTTATCGTAAGCGAAAGTGTACTCACCCTTCGAACTTTGTTTACTCTAAGTTCAAAACGTAGTTATCTTAAGCGAAGGTGTACTCGCCCTTCGAACATAGTTCTACTCTAAGCTCAGGCGTAGTTATCGTAAGCGAAGGTGTACTCACCCTTCGAACTTTGTTTACTCTAAGCTCAGGCGTAGTTATCTTAAGCGAAGGTGTACTCACCCTTCTAACTTTGTTTACTATAAGTTCAAAACGTAGTTATCTTAAGCGAAGGTGTACTCACCCTTCGAACATAGTTTACTCTAAGCTCAGGCGTAGTTATCTTAAGCGAAGGTGTACTCACCCTTCGAACGTTGTTTACTCTAAGCTCAGGCGTAGTTATCTTAAGCGAAGGTGTACTCACCCTTCGAACTTTGTTTACTATAAGTTCAAAACGTAGTTATCTTAAGCGAAGGTGTACTCACCCTTCGAACATAGTTTACTCTAAGTTCAGGCATAGTTATCTTAGGCGAAGGTGTCCTCACCCTTCGAACGTTGTTTACTCTAAGATCAAAACGTAGTTATCTTAAGCGAAAGTACCTCCACCCTTCGAACATAGTTTTATTCTGAGTTCTATCATAGTCACTCACAGCAAGAGGGATCATAGCAAGTAACGGAATAAATATGAATAAGCAAGGATTAGTTTTATCAATTTAATTTATATGATGCTTAATAATTAATAATAATTAAGTAACGTACTCGTTAAGTAATAAATAAAATAAATGAAAAATAATAAAGACTTACTCTACAGTTTAAAACTAAAACGCTGGCTTTCTTATTTAAAACAACGGAATCATTGGTAAATAAATTATTTTGTAAGAACCCCTGGTTTATTCACTGAGCCTACCTCAGCAAAAATCAGTAACGAGCAAAAAGGTTCGTTACAAAATTCCAAAATAATAGTTATTTTTGATACCTGATACTTATACATTATAATATAATTTTTATTATTCTAAAACGTTTTTTGCGAGTGAAATCTTTATCTGTTTTAAAATTTTGCGTATGCATTCTGTAAAAAACAAAGTGTTCTGTTAGAAAAAAATGTGTTTTTTACCAAAAAGTATCTTTAGTAGAATCAAAACTCCGCTTTGATGAATTTGCATCCATAAATTCACTTCAATTCGAAAAAAAAATATATAAATCGTTTCGAAGAGCCAAATGCCAAATATTTTTCTCCTTACAATTCGCTCCATTTTTTTTGTCGTATAAAATTTGAAAATTTGTACTATATCTCAAGAAAAGTTATTATTTAATGCTATATTATTGTGCGATCTCGATGTTTACCTATAAATTTTTAAAAAAATGTTTTTAAAATTTTTAATTTGAATTAAAAAAATATAAAAAATTACAAAAATAGACAGAGATTTTTAAAATAATCGAATCGTTTTCGAAACGAGACTTTTAGAATTATCGGATCGTTTTTGAAACGAGATTTTTGAAATAATCGGATCGTTTTCGAATCGATTTTTTTTAAATTTTCAGATATTCTCAATTTACTTATTATAAAATTTATACATTTTATACTAATATAAAGATAAATATATATACTATATATGTATATATAAAGACGTACGTCTTTATAAAAATAAATATATTTTTATTTATATATTTATTTTTAAAAATTTTACATTGCAGCTTCTAAAATTTTTTTGGACAAAACATAAAACTAAAATTACAAAACAAAAAATTAAAAACAAATTCTATACATTTTGTTTAAAATTAAATTTTAAAAAAATAAGTTAGGAAAATATCAGCCCGATTGTGAATAAAAACTTCCCGGGAGTTGGAAAAAACAGTTTCCGTTTTTAAGATAAAGTTGAAAAACTTTTCGGAAATTTTTAATGCAAATTTGGTCATCAACCGTTAATATTCATGAATGTTAAAATGTGATGTCTTTCTCTGCTATCTTATAAACCGAAACTCCCTTTTTCAACTCCCGGGAGGATTTCATTCAGAAAATAAAATATTCGCTTTTTTAATATTCTCGGCTTCATCTCGAATTCGAACCAAAAGACACAACTCGAATCTGAGATCTCGGCTCCGTTTCGAATTCAAAACGAGTCCGAGTCCGCTCTGTGGTTTATTGGGTTGTCATAACTTAATTGATTAATTTTACATCATCGAACTTTCTAGTGGAGGGGGAAGGGTTTCTAAAATTTGCTCAAATCTTTAAATCATTCAGTGGATTTGGCCAATATATTGAACACGTCAGAAAGTAATTTTTATTTTGAAACGCTTTTTTTAAATCAAATCATTTGGCTCTATGAAAAAAAGATGAACCAACACGATAAAAATAAATTTAGAGAGATATTTGAGATATTAAAGTCAATTGGATTTTCGTTTTTGTTTCTAAGAAAAGCAAACAAATTATTTTACGTCCTATTTTATAAGAAAAAAATCAACTGGATAAAAATAAAATTTATTTTTTTTTATCTTTTTATGGCTTTAATGATAATAATATTAAAAAGGTTTAAAAAACAAATATTTAATGGGTTGAAAAACCTTCAAGGAATTAAAAAAAGATTATGTGTCGAATTTTTTCTTTGTCAAAAAACAAAGGTATGTTTTTTATTTTTTTTAAGGAATTAAATGATAGGAATATTACCTCAAAAAATGTATTTTGTTCTTAGGTTAGCGTAGCCATTGAAAGGGTTAAAGTCGATTATACAGTAACTAAGTGTTAAAAATATAATTTTGAAAAATATACAAAAACCTTACATATACTTTTATAAAACGATCGTACTAATTAATTTTTAGTCATAATCTGAAAGATGGGAGAACTCTGTTCCAGCCACAAAGGACATGTGGAAGGTTTTATTACTTAAATTGTTTGGCTTAGTTTATTCAGACTCCTCCAATATAATAGGAAAAACATACACTTTTGTACTTATAATTTTCTTACAATTAATTCGTTAAATTATTCTTTTAAAAAGCTCTTCTAAACAAATTATTGCTAATTATTCTTTCTGTCTTAAAGAAACTTTAAACTTTTTTTTAAATTTTTTACTGAATTGAATTATTTTGCTAATTGTTTCCGGCTGCCTTCTAACATCTCTCTCTAGCTCTCCTTTTTTTTCTCTCTCTCTCTCTCTCTGTCAATAAATTGTCGGTAAAACCCGTTTGTCTGCGGAAAATGTCACTGCCAAATATCCTGTTCACATCCTGCTGCTAACAAGCAATTTAAGTCCTTTCGTTGTCATCACGTACAGAATTATAACCTATGGTTTTTTGCTTGTTTTCGTTTTTGTATTTGTTTTTTATTTTTTCTATCTCCGCATATCTATGCGATAGTGTACTTTAAAAGTGGCAATAAAAATGTACGTTAAAAGCTTAAGTTAACAATAAACCAGAGACCGTAGTAGGTATGCATTTTGTAATAAAAAGCATTAATCATTATTGATTAAGCATTAAAAAATTAAATTTTGAACAATAGATAATAATTATTTCTGCTTTTTATTTTTTAAGCCAAAAATAAAGATAAAAATTTGCCCGATATTTTTTACGCACTCAATAACCAGTAATTTTATTTTTTAAGGCAAAAATAAAAAGCAAAACTTGCCCAATATTTTTTTGAGCACAAAATAACTGGTAAGTTTTGCTTTTTATTTTTTAAGTCAAAAATAAAAAGGTAAATTTGCCCAATATAGTTTTGAACACAGAATAACTGGTAAGTTTTAATTTTTAGAAAATTTAAAAAAAAAGCAAAATTTTGCGCGTTATATATTTGAGGTCAAAATAACTTGTAAATTTTGATTTTTATTTTTTAAGCATAAAGTCCGAAAGAATCACGAAAAGATAAAAATTTGCCCAATATTTTGTACACAAAAAATAACCAGTAATTTTTTATTTTTATATTTTAAGTCAAAAATAAGAAGCAAAACTTACCAGTTATTTTGTGCTCAAAAAAATATCAAGCAAAGCCAAAGACAAAAATAAAAAGTTAAATTTACCCAATATAGTTTTGAACACAAAATAACTGGTAAGTTTTAATTTTTATTTTTTAAGGCAAAATTGCTTTTTGGGAATTGTTTATTGCAGACTGTAAATAATAATTATTTGTAGATTTTTAAACCAAAAAAGCATTGTGAAAAATTGTCGTACCGCCGTTTTGAAGATACTATTAGAATCCTCTATCCTCATGTAGATTTTTAAATTTTTGATTATTAAAGTTTTGAGCAAAAAATAATAATTATTTCTGCTTTTTATTTTTTAAGGCAAAATAAAAAGCAAAACTTGCCCGATATCTTTTTGAGCACAAAATAACTGGTAAGTTTTGATTTTTATTTTTTAAGGGAAGAAAAAAATTTAAATTTGCCCAATATAGTTTTGAGCACAAAATAACTGGTAAGTTTTCATTTTTATTTTTTAATGCAAAAATAAAAAGCAAAATTGTGTCCGTTATATATTTGAGGTAAAAATAACTTGTAAATTTTGATTTTTATTTTTTAAGCGAAAAATAAAAAGCAAAATTAGGGAAAACCCTAATATTGCTATATATAAATCCTAATTTTGCTTTTAATTTTTACCTTTAAAAACAAAAATCAATATTTACAAATAATTTTTTGCTCGTAAATATGTTGGGCAAATTTTGCTTTTTATTTTTGCCTTAAAAAATAAAAATTAAAACTTACCAGTTATTTTGTGACCAAAAAAATATCGGGCAAGTTTTGCTTTTTATTTTTGCCTTAAAAAAATAAAAAGCAGATATAATTATTATTTTTTGCTCAAAACTTTAATAATCAAAATTTTAAAAACCTAGATGAGGATAGAGGATTCTAGTAGTACTTTCAAACCGGCGCACGGTGGGGCGATCCCATACAAAGGATCCCATACATACATGGGTTGGACATCCAAAAAAAGTGCAACTTGCAAATTATTACAATATCTTGATACATTTCGATAGAAATATATTTGGGCTATTTGAATTCGGCAGTTTTTTTATTTTTAAGTGCGTACTTTTGTTTTTGTAAAGCCTCAAAGTTGATATTTTGTAATGTAAAAAAATATAGTCTTTTTTTAAAGTCCTATAACATTTTGTTGAACTGCTTGATATGAACAGATCTTTATTATTTTATGAAAGGGTATACTCTGAAATTTTAAACCAGTTATTTTGTTTTAAAGTTTTTTGCTATCCCGTTATTGCGATCAGGAATAAAAATTAAAAATTAAAAAAATTATTAAATTTGAAAAATAAAAAATGGCCAGGGTTGGCCAGGATCAAAGTACCTTAGATTACAAATAATGATAGTAAGAAATGTTTAAAAAAAAAAATTAGCGCGCGCCATCCAGCGCCTTCTGAGAATTTCACAGGAAAATTATATTCCTCAGGTTTTATTATACCATTTCTCACAAAGTTTGCCTATTACAGCGTAACTATAGGAACTGATTCATTTTGATTAGCGATAAAAACTTGCGAATGTATAAAAAAAAACAAGTTTGGCATACATATATTTTTTTAACCCATTCCGGCCCGGCTCCGTGAAATTTTGTTAACGGAAAAAATAGATAAATATTTTGCTTTGATTGCGGTAAAGCATCCATACTAGTAAAGTGACGTAAATTTATTATTACTTATTTAGAAAAGTGTAGACAGTTTTCATGCTGTTTGGTATACTGTTTATTTATCTGAAACGTCTTGTTCTTGAGATATATTTTAGACACGATGCAAATATTGTCAGGAATTCCAGTAAAAAAATTGCATAAACTGGTACAGTACAGATAAAGGGTATGAAATCTCCTTAAAAGTGATCTGCCAATAAACACAGTTGTTATATCTTTAACCGTCAATAATTTATATTAAATATATTTTAAAAGTTCAGTGCAAGCAAGATGTATTTATGAAGGTGGCAGAAGTAGGTGACGTCTATCAAATCGGCACCGTAGGAATGTCAAAATAAAAAATTAGTCAATATTGCTATTTTGTATTTTTTATGTTTTTAAAAACAAACATTAATGTCATCTTCTCATATTATGTTTCTAGTAAAAAAATTTTTTCTGCAATAATGACCAAAATGTAAAGATTATGATAAAAGCATTTGAATCAACACCAATATACTATTGTGCTGACGACGAAATTAACATGTTTTAAGGTTTGTTAATAGACGTGATATTACAAGGCTCTGGTAAATGTCATGACTGTAACACTGCTCGCAGATTTTTTACTAATTACAAGAAAAGTTCAGAAATCACTGTAGTAGACGAAAATTTAATTAAACGGTTTTATGTTATATTACTGGTAAAAATTTTTAATATATACATATATGAATTATTTAAAAATTTTAATATATTTCAGGTCATAGCATCTGGTCCTAAAATTAATATCACAAAATTCAAAAATTATTGTTTAGAAACAGCAAAATTATACGTTGAACGTTATGATTTGTACTACATGCCTGTTACTGTACATAAAATATTAATGCACAGTGCGGATATAGTACAAAAAGCAATAGTAATCATAGGTCAGTTATCCGAGGATGCACAAGAGGCCAATCACAAAATATATCAGTTCTTTAGACTTCACAACACGCGCAAATTTTCAAGATCTGCTAGCAATTCAGATCTTTTGCATGCCCTTCTACTAAATTCAGCTCCAGTACTTTAAAGCCTTGGTTTTAATAAAAAAACCACCATAAAGCTATCTGATTGTAGCAAAAGAGCTTTTTGATGAGGAAAGTGAAAACATAACTTTTACAGATAATGTGTAAAATTAAGCATATTGTCTGTCTTAAAAAACTTTTAAATGTAATAAGCTAATAAATTCTTATTTAAAAACACATTTTGTAATAAAATACAGGTACGAAATATCGCTAAACACAAAAAAAATGGTTTTTTACCATGAATATGCATGGGTATCCTAGACCCGCTACGCTCATAAAGGTTAAAGGATTTCATGATAAACTCTTTTAAGAAGACTTGTTTAAAATTTGGTCGAAATACATCAAATGGTTTCAGAGTTGCAATCAATTATTTAAAGCAATATGCAATGTCCAACCCTTTGTATGGTCTCGCCCCACCGTGCGGCGTGGGAACGTTTTTTAAATCTTCATATATATTTAAGATTCTTGAGAGAGTTGTTTGATATAACTTCAATACGAAAAAAATATAGCGTTATAAAATATGTGTTATATTTGAGGTAGGCGTGGTTGTGGGCAGATGTCAAAAAGTTTTGTATTATCTTCTAATAGAGATAATTTCAACTTAAATACCAAATTTCATCGATTTTCGACAACTCCTTCTATTTTTTCCAAACTTTGTATGGGATTAAACCACTGTGAAACGCATCGCTGCGTTACCCATGTCTAGGATACATAAATAAAAAAGTAACCCGATGGGAAAGGGAGCGATACAACATATCGCTTTGACTGCCACCATGCCTAAACCATGTTTCGAAATTAGCATCTTTCTTGTTTTTGATTTGTTGTACAGAAATTGAGTTTATTATTCACGTAATGACATACAAATGTTGTTGGTCTGTCCTTTGATTGCATTTCAACATTTGAAACTTTTTTTTAAGTCTTAAGAAAAGTTGCCTACGTTAAGGCTTTGTAAGCAGCAGCATACATGAAAGGCTCGTTGAACACAAATTATTTTAATATTATTTTTGAGAGCTGCTTTGATTATAATAATTGCCACCATGCGTAGCTTAAATAAGGAGAGCCTAAGAAAAAACCAAACCGAGAGACTGTCAATAACGAATGCTTTATGTTTCATCAAGAAATTTTGTAATTTTTATGCGTGTGTAAATCATTAACATTTGAAATTCCATTATCGCCATTTTTTCTTTACCAATATTTATACCTTTATAATAAGTGTTCTCATCTAAGCATGTAACTGACCCGTAAACATTGTAAATCTTGTGAACTTACATGCGCGTAAACTATCTGTCAAAATTTGTGTGGGTGTGAGTTTACATCATTTCCGAGCCTCTTTTTTAGTGTAAGCTAGCATGTAACTCTGCGTGTGTGAATGAGGGTTGTCTTTGGCGCTAATCATTACATATTATTTAAAGTAGTTGAAGTAAATATGAACACGTTTAATTTATTTTTCTATGTTAACGAAGGTTTTTAAAAGGTTTAAAATTCAAAAAAGTCATAAAGGGTTCTCATCTAAGCATGTAAACATGTATAGCATTTAAACTTTTGATGAGCGATAAAGTGTAAATAGCGTAAATGTCGACAAAATGGCGGCTGCGACAACATTATGACTTTTTAAATTTTAAACCTTTTAAAAACCTACATTAACATAGACAAATAAATAAAACGTGTTCATATTTACTGCAACTTCTTTAAATAAGTAATGATTAGCGCCAAAGGCAACCCTCATTCACACACGTAGATTTACATGCTAGTTTACTCTACAAAATAGGCTCGGAAATGATGTAAACTCACGCCCATACAAATTTTGACAGATAGTTTACGCGCATGTAAATTCACAAGGTTTACAATGTTTACGGGTCAGCTACATGCTTAGATAAGAACCCTTATTACATTTCATATTATATGAAAATTTGGATATGAAAAATTCGATGTCTTTTCTATTATTTTTGTATGAAAAACTTTTACAAAAAAATTTAAAAAAAAATTTTTTAATGAACGGAAAAATTTGTAAAAAAATGTTGATTAAAAAAAAATAGAAATAAAATAAAATTTTTTTGATCCGAGCTGGGTCGAACCCGCGCTCCCGAAAGCTTACTTACATTTGTAATGATGCAGATTAATAGCCCTATCACGGCTCACAACACAACAGTAATTGTTGTCTTCAATGTGTAAATTTCTATTACGGTAGACAACAAAGCAACTGAATACATTCCACTGTTGTCTGTCAACAATGCTGTGTCTTCAATACACTTACTACGCAACACAGCAGTTGTGTTTTATTGTCTTGTTATCTGCCAAATTTTGAAGACAGCTAATTTGGTGTTGTGTTGAAGAAACGAAATAGATTAAAAATGAAAATTTTATTTAAAATTGCGTTTTTCTTTATTAATTATGAAAATGTCAAAGAAAATTGATAATACGTCTCCTTGTGAACAGAATTATATTGAATTTAGCAATTGAATTCGAAATTGTTTGTTTGTATACTTTTTTATTTTGACAGTGACCAGTTCACAGTTGCATCGAAACGTACTAATTAGACTACGTTTTTATCTTGAGAGTAAGAAAATTTCTGCGATGCTACCTTCTTATTATTTTGGAATATTTATGATAGAAAGAATTGCTATTTTATTTTATTAGTTAAGAAATGCCGGGAGAGGGGTTTTAAACTAAAAACAAGATGTATTTTAAATTTGCCATAATTCTTAAATTAAAGTTATGCTACTGGCATCAGAGAACTGCACAAGCCTACTTGAAGTCTATTGAAATACAACTTCAAGCTAGCTTGAGCTTGATAATTTTGAATCAAGTACAGCTTGTAATTGAATATAAATAAGCCCACTACAGGTTGCGACTTGCAACTATGCTAGTTTACAAGTGAACGGCACGAAGTTTCAAGTAGAGGAAAGCTTGATGACTTCGGCAAAAAGCTTGAAAAGCTTGAAATTGAAGGCAAGTATCCAATTGAAGCAAGTATCCAAAAAATTCAATGAGCTTGTTTAGAGAGAGCTTAAGCATAATAGGACTTTTAAGGATTCTGTAAACTACGTGGTTGGAAGTTTTAGGGGCAAATGATTTCGAAAATGATGTCAAACTTTAAAATTTAAGATGGCGGATAGAGTTGCCACCATGATTTTTTTTTTATTTTGGCGAATTCTTGTAATTTTGAAATTCTGACAACGGATTTGATTTCGAATATAATGTCACAGTTTTAAAATTTAAGATGGAGGTTAGGTTAGGGTTGACACCTAAAAAATTTATTTTTAAGAGTTTTAAACATCATTTATCAGTGTTAAGGGGTCGCTGATTTCGCATCTAAAGTCAGAATTTTAAAATTCAAGATGATGGATAGGGTTGCCACCTTAATTTTTTGTAGTTTAATGAATTCAGGGCTGGCAAAAAAATTGTACACCAAAAATTAAAAATTAAAAAAATTATTAAATTTGAAAAATAAAAAATGGCCAGGGTTGGCCAGGATCAAAGTACCTTAGATTACAAATAATGATAGTAAGAAATGTTTAAAAAAAAAAATTAGCGCGCGCCATCCAGCGCCTTCTGAGAATTTCACAGGAAAATTATATTCCTCAGGTTTTATTATACCATTTCTCACAAAGTTTGCCTATTACAGCGTAACTATAGGAACTGATTCATTTTGATTAGCGATAAAAACTTGCGAATGTATAAAAAAAAACAAGTTTGGCATACATATATTTTTTTAACCCATTCCGGCCCGGCTCCGTGAAATTTTGTTAACGGAAAAAATAGATAAATATTTTGCTTTGATTGCGGTAAAGCATCCATACTAGTAAAGTGACGTAAATTTATTATTACTTATTTAGAAAAGTGTAGACAGTTTTCATGCTGTTTGGTATACTGTTTATTTATCTGAAACGTCTTGTTCTTGAGATATATTTTAGACACGATGCAAATATTGTCAGGAATTCCAGTAAAAAAATTGCATAAACTGGTACAGTACAGATAAAGGGTATGAAATCTCCTTAAAAGTGATCTGCCAATAAACACAGTTGTTATATCTTTAACCGTCAATAATTTATATTAAATATATTTTAAAAGTTCAGTGCAAGCAAGATGTATTTATGAAGGTGGCAGAAGTAGGTGACGTCTATCAAATCGGCACCGTAGGAATGTCAAAATAAAAAATTAGTCAATATTGCTATTTTGTATTTTTTATGTTTTTAAAAACAAACATTAATGTCATCTTCTCATATTATGTTTCTAGTAAAAAAATTTTTTCTGCAATAATGACCAAAATGTAAAGATTATGATAAAAGCATTTGAATCAACACCAATATACTATTGTGCTGACGACGAAATTAACATGTTTTAAGGTTTGTTAATAGACGTGATATTACAAGGCTCTGGTAAATGTCATGACTGTAACACTGCTCGCAGATTTTTTACTAATTACAAGAAAAGTTCAGAAATCACTGTAGTAGACGAAAATTTAATTAAACGGTTTTATGTTATATTACTGGTAAAAATTTTTAATATATACATATATGAATTATTTAAAAATTTTAATATATTTCAGGTCATAGCATCTGGTCCTAAAATTAATATCACAAAATTCAAAAATTATTGTTTAGAAACAGCAAAATTATACGTTGAACGTTATGATTTGTACTACATGCCTGTTACTGTACATAAAATATTAATGCACAGTGCGGATATAGTACAAAAAGCAATAGTAATCATAGGTCAGTTATCCGAGGATGCACAAGAGGCCAATCACAAAATATATCAGTTCTTTAGACTTCACAACACGCGCAAATTTTCAAGATCTGCTAGCAATTCAGATCTTTTGCATGCCCTTCTACTAAATTCAGCTCCAGTACTTTAAAGCCTTGGTTTTAATAAAAAAACCACCATAAAGCTATCTGATTGTAGCAAAAGAGCTTTTTGATGAGGAAAGTGAAAACATAACTTTTACAGATAATGTGTAAAATTAAGCATATTGTCTGTCTTAAAAAACTTTTAAATGTAATAAGCTAATAAATTCTTATTTAAAAACACATTTTGTAATAAAATACAGGTACGAAATATCGCTAAACACAAAAAAAATGGTTTTTTACCATGAATATGCATGGGTATCCTAGACCCGCTACGCTCATAAAGGTTAAAGGATTTCATGATAAACTCTTTTAAGAAGACTTGTTTAAAATTTGGTCGAAATACATCAAATGGTTTCAGAGTTGCAATCAATTATTTAAAGCAATATGCAATGTCCAACCCTTTGTATGGTCTCGCCCCACCGTGCGGCGTGGGAACGTTTTTTAAATCTTCATATATATTTAAGATTCTTGAGAGAGTTGTTTGATATAACTTCAATACGAAAAAAATATAGCGTTATAAAATATGTGTTATATTTGAGGTAGGCGTGGTTGTGGGCAGATGTCAAAAAGTTTTGTATTATCTTCTAATAGAGATAATTTCAACTTAAATACCAAATTTCATCGATTTTCGACAACTCCTTCTATTTTTTCCAAACTTTGTATGGGATTAAACCACTGTGAAACGCATCGCTGCGTTACCCATGTCTAGGATACATAAATAAAAAAGTAACCCGATGGGAAAGGGAGCGATACAACATATCGCTTTGACTGCCACCATGCCTAAACCATGTTTCGAAATTAGCATCTTTCTTGTTTTTGATTTGTTGTACAGAAATTGAGTTTATTATTCACGTAATGACATACAAATGTTGTTGGTCTGTCCTTTGATTGCATTTCAACATTTGAAACTTTTTTTTAAGTCTTAAGAAAAGTTGCCTACGTTAAGGCTTTGTAAGCAGCAGCATACATGAAAGGCTCGTTGAACACAAATTATTTTAATATTATTTTTGAGAGCTGCTTTGATTATAATAATTGCCACCATGCGTAGCTTAAATAAGGAGAGCCTAAGAAAAAACCAAACCGAGAGACTGTCAATAACGAATGCTTTATGTTTCATCAAGAAATTTTGTAATTTTTATGCGTGTGTAAATCATTAACATTTGAAATTCCATTATCGCCATTTTTTCTTTACCAATATTTATACCTTTATAATAAGTGTTCTCATCTAAGCATGTAACTGACCCGTAAACATTGTAAATCTTGTGAACTTACATGCGCGTAAACTATCTGTCAAAATTTGTGTGGGTGTGAGTTTACATCATTTCCGAGCCTCTTTTTTAGTGTAAGCTAGCATGTAACTCTGCGTGTGTGAATGAGGGTTGTCTTTGGCGCTAATCATTACATATTATTTAAAGTAGTTGAAGTAAATATGAACACGTTTAATTTATTTTTCTATGTTAACGAAGGTTTTTAAAAGGTTTAAAATTCAAAAAAGTCATAAAGGGTTCTCATCTAAGCATGTAAACATGTATAGCATTTAAACTTTTGATGAGCGATAAAGTGTAAATAGCGTAAATGTCGACAAAATGGCGGCTGCGACAACATTATGACTTTTTAAATTTTAAACCTTTTAAAAACCTACATTAACATAGACAAATAAATAAAACGTGTTCATATTTACTGCAACTTCTTTAAATAAGTAATGATTAGCGCCAAAGGCAACCCTCATTCACACACGTAGATTTACATGCTAGTTTACTCTACAAAATAGGCTCGGAAATGATGTAAACTCACGCCCATACAAATTTTGACAGATAGTTTACGCGCATGTAAATTCACAAGGTTTACAATGTTTACGGGTCAGCTACATGCTTAGATAAGAACCCTTATTACATTTCATATTATATGAAAATTTGGATATGAAAAATTCGATGTCTTTTCTATTATTTTTGTATGAAAAACTTTTACAAAAAAATTTAAAAAAAAATTTTTTAATGAACGGAAAAATTTGTAAAAAAATGTTGATTAAAAAAAAATAGAAATAAAATAAAATTTTTTTGATCCGAGCTGGGTCGAACCCGCGCTCCCGAAAGCTTACTTACATTTGTAATGATGCAGATTAATAGCCCTATCACGGCTCACAACACAACAGTAATTGTTGTCTTCAATGTGTAAATTTCTATTACGGTAGACAACAAAGCAACTGAATACATTCCACTGTTGTCTGTCAACAATGCTGTGTCTTCAATACACTTACTACGCAACACAGCAGTTGTGTTTTATTGTCTTGTTATCTGCCAAATTTTGAAGACAGCTAATTTGGTGTTGTGTTGAAGAAACGAAATAGATTAAAAATGAAAATTTTATTTAAAATTGCGTTTTTCTTTATTAATTATGAAAATGTCAAAGAAAATTGATAATACGTCTCCTTGTGAACAGAATTATATTGAATTTAGCAATTGAATTCGAAATTGTTTGTTTGTATACTTTTTTATTTTGACAGTGACCAGTTCACAGTTGCATCGAAACGTACTAATTAGACTACGTTTTTATCTTGAGAGTAAGAAAATTTCTGCGATGCTACCTTCTTATTATTTTGGAATATTTATGATAGAAAGAATTGCTATTTTATTTTATTAGTTAAGAAATGCCGGGAGAGGGGTTTTAAACTAAAAACAAGATGTATTTTAAATTTGCCATAATTCTTAAATTAAAGTTATGCTACTGGCATCAGAGAACTGCACAAGCCTACTTGAAGTCTATTGAAATACAACTTCAAGCTAGCTTGAGCTTGATAATTTTGAATCAAGTACAGCTTGTAATTGAATATAAATAAGCCCACTACAGGTTGCGACTTGCAACTATGCTAGTTTACAAGTGAACGGCACGAAGTTTCAAGTAGAGGAAAGCTTGATGACTTCGGCAAAAAGCTTGAAAAGCTTGAAATTGAAGGCAAGTATCCAATTGAAGCAAGTATCCAAAAAATTCAATGAGCTTGTTTAGAGAGAGCTTAAGCATAATAGGACTTTTAAGGATTCTGTAAACTACGTGGTTGGAAGTTTTAGGGGCAAATGATTTCGAAAATGATGTCAAACTTTAAAATTTAAGATGGCGGATAGAGTTGCCACCATGATTTTTTTTTTATTTTGGCGAATTCTTGTAATTTTGAAATTCTGACAACGGATTTGATTTCGAATATAATGTCACAGTTTTAAAATTTAAGATGGAGGTTAGGTTAGGGTTGACACCTAAAAAATTTATTTTTAAGAGTTTTAAACATCATTTATCAGTGTTAAGGGGTCGCTGATTTCGCATCTAAAGTCAGAATTTTAAAATTCAAGATGATGGATAGGGTTGCCACCTTAATTTTTTGTAGTTTAATGAATTCAGGGCTGGCAAAAAAATTGTACACCAAAAATGGGTCGCTGAATCCGAATCCGTTGTAGAATTTCCAAATTATAAAATTTTGAAATAATAAAATTATAATAGGGTTGCCACCTAATAATATGTCTTTTTAAGAGTTTTAAACGTCATTTATCAGTGTTAAGGGTTCGCTGATTTCGAATCTAAAGTCAAAATTTTAAAATTCAAGATGGTAGATAGGGTTGCCACCTTAATTTTTTGTATTTTTATGAATTCTGGGCTGGCAAAAAAAATGGTACACCAAAAATGGGTAGCTGAATCTGAATCCGTTGTCAGAATTTCAAAATTATAAAATTTTGAAATAATAAAATTATAAAATTTTGAAATAATAGGGTTGCCACCTACTAATATGTCTTTTCATATGTCCTTTACTTGAAACTTCGTGCCGTTCGCTTGTAAGCTAGCATACTTGCAAGTCGCAAGTTGTCGTGGGCTTATTTATATTCAATTACAAGCTATACTTGACTCAAAATTATCAAGCTCAAGTTAGCTTGAACTTGTATTTCAAGCAAGTACTTGAAATAGACTTCAAGTAGGCTTGTGCAGTTCTCTGGTTGCTACTGTAAAAAGGGTCCGTGTTCCCGGCCAAAAGGAGGGGAAGCGAGATTTTTTTTCAAAACCATTATAATCTTAGTAAAAAAAATGCTTCCTTGTACTTAAAAACATTTTAAAATCCAGCTATTTCAATATACTAGATTTAATCCTATTTTTTAACGCCAGTTGAAATTAACGGGTTTGAAGATGGGCTCGCAATATTTCCTTTTCATATCGCAAAAAAAATTTTTATCAAGACAGTACTTTTTGCTATTTAAAAAATACTTTTTAATGAGTACGTTTCTACTTTTCTCCGAAGCAACCCTGGACCAGCCAAGCAACGAATTCTACATACGTTCCACAATCAAACGTGACAACAACGTATTGTTGTGAACCATAATAGTTCGAAACTGTTGTGTCTTCTTGACTGTTGTGTCTTCTCGTAAGAAGACACAGCAGTTTATTGCTGTAAACCGTAATAAGCCTATAAGCTGAAACTTGTTAACAACTGTGGTAGAGGAGTGGATAAGATGTCGGACCGCGACACAATAGGACGTTGGTTTAAATGTGGATATGTTAGTAGTTTTTTATTTCAAGTTGGTAATTATATTGCTTTTCTTTCTAACGTGCATTCTCAAAAAAGGCTTCTAGCAGATTTCTGTAAAGTCGCGAGAAAGGAGGGCCTAGAAAATGTTCTCGTTTCATATAAAAAAGTTAATGGGCCTGGATATGAGTACGGAAGGGCTAAACAATCTTTATGATGGCCTGCTAGAAGCCCTGCTTTTGCCCACTGGGAAAGTTTTATAGATGGCCAAACGTAAGCCGTCGGTCTGTAAAACCGATGCGCGAGTATACAAAGTTTAAAAAAACTATGAATTTAAGACAGAATGCAGAAAATCCGCCCATCAAATTATATATGTTTTTTGCCCTTCAAATTCTCGATCAATTGTGATCAAACATTTAATAACACGCACAACACAATTGATCAATAGAAGCTAGGTCAAAGTACTTCCAAGGGCTGAAATGCCATTTTTTTTGCCCTTCAAAGCAGTGTTTTTATGAAATTTTGCAAAATGCTATCTAGTGGTCAAAAGAAGGGCTTTGAAGCGCTTCAAGCACTGGTTAAGTTCAAAAAAGTGACTACATTGATTCTGCAAAAATTTGTTGCCTAGCAGCCTTCAAAAGTAGCCCTTCCGCACTCATATTCACGTCCATTAACTTTTTTATATGAAACGAGGAAATTTTCCCGGCCTTCCACTCTTGCGACTCTAAAAGAGGCCCGCTGGAAGCGCTTTTTTAGAATAAATGTTAGCAAAAAAAAAAAGCAATATACAAAACATCAACTAAAAATCAAAAGTGAGTGACCATTTCATGACTTGAATTCTCTTCCTCTGGTGTGCTGGTCCAACATCTTATATGCTAGTCTATCGCAGTTAAAAAAGTTTCGCTTATGATTAATTACGAATTCAAGCCAGCATTCGGGAACGTGTGTTCGAGACCCAGCTCGGACAAAAAAAAACAAATTTATTTTTTTTGATATTTTTTTAAATTTAGATTTTTTTAAAAATTTTTCTGTTAATTTAAATTTAACCTTAATCGGTTCTTTGTGTAAATTTTACGGACTTTTCAACTTCAAGCTGATATTTCTTTAATATAAGTTCATCAAATCGAGCTAGGATTTTGGCTCAGTGCAAAATTTATGTTTTCGATGTTTTTCACGCTAGGTGTCGCTGCTACCCTACAGAAAAAATATCCCTAATAGGTTCTTGTGTGTAAAATTTACACACCATAATCTTGGCACGCCTATGTCACTGTTCTTCGGCTTTATTGTTAATTTTTGTTTCGATATTTTCCCAATTTTTCATTTGGTTTTAACTTGCTGAAACCCGTTACATGAGTTAAATCTTACGAGTGGAACGGCACGTGTAAATTGTGGTCGAATACCGAATTCCTAGGCTGTCGATATAGCAAATTTGGGTTTTTTAGGAGGTGCCACGCCTTCTTTTTCAATGCAAAAACCATCTTTGGTATGCGTTTAATAACTTTCTAAAGTTTCACGAAACTGAATTGCGATGCTGTGTGACCTATTATTCCAAATCTGTTCGATTTAGAAAAAATTGGGGTATATTTGAGGTGCCACGCCCATTTTTGCAATCAACACCAGGCTTCACAAGAACATTCTCAAGACTTTGCTTTCGTTTCCCTGAAAATTTAATAAGAATTGGTTCAGCGGTTTCGGAGTCTTTACGTGATATACACAGATACATATATTCATTTTTTTATAAAGATAGATAGGTGGAAAAACACTATATATATAAATGTCAACATTTATATATATAGTGCTCGCCACTTGGTCGCATTGCACCTACAGACCTATTTTCACTATCAAAACGTGAACATTTCAGGAATTAGCATGATTTCGAAAAAGTGGGCGTAGATATATTGCGACCATAGTAAACATATAAACTAAACTACCGAATATTTTGCCATATAGCTAAATGTTTTCATATAATATGATATGAATTCGGAGTCGTGGGTTCGAAACCCAGCTCGGACAAAAAAAAATTTTTTTATGTGTTTTTTTTTATTTCGATTTTTTTACAACTTTTTCTGTTCATTTAAAATTTTTTTAAATTTCTTCCTATGAAATGATATGAAAAGACTCAAAGCCTGCAAAAGGTAGGTCTTACAGAAGCACTCATCAATACAGCGGTAATGGAAGTTATAATGACGCCAATTATAGCATTACAAGCATGTCTTCTTTTGCGTAGCCCTAACTTAAATGACCATTAGTGGTTTGCATATGTTTATAACGCCATCAACGGTTAAACGCCTCAAAAAGATTCGCAACGCGCCATCTGACGTCAAGTATGGTGTGCTTTGGCTTATGCCTTTGTTTTAAACTGAGCTTATCCATTAGATAAGGGAAAAATGTATACTTATTAGCTAATCAACAAACAAACACGATGTTTCTACGAGGCGTAATGGGTTTGAATTCACCGGGACGATTGAGATGTAGCAAATTCAAAATTCGATACACCATTTTTTTGTAAACAGTATAGAAAAAACGGTCTTTTATGTAAAAGACTCCTCTCACAAGGTGCCTCTATCCACTGGACATTAGAAACAGGTTTCTGATTACGTTACTCTAAAGCTAAACATTTTCACCAACCAACTTTTTATACATACAAAGATTAAATGTTCAACAAATTTGCAAAGATTGCAAATCTTTATCTTGCTCTTATATTTTTAACACGAAATTAGAATATTATCAGTAACTAAATATGTATATTGTTCATAGCTTATCTCAAAAAGGCGTGGTTGTCTTACTGCAACAGTTTAGAGTGAAAAACTTTAAATGTTTGTTTATTTGTCAAGAAAGAAAATGCTGAGTTCTTGAAAATAAACATCAAACCCAATGTTGTCACATATATCTATAGGTATAAATAAAATCTTAATTGAAAATGGCATAAATCTAGACAATCAACTGTGACTAATCATGTAAACAAAACTAACAAAGAAAATCAACACAGAAAGCAAAAAATAAAAATAATTACTTTTTAGTTAGCATCGCTTGACACTTTTTTATAAGGTCAATTACTCAGCTCAACATTAAATGCTGCAAAACCTTTTCAATTAACACTCCCATTCATTCTCTTCTTTAACTTATGCATTTTTCTCTTGTTCACTCTCTTTTTATAGCTACACCAAAAATCTTTCCTCAGATAAAATCAATTTAAGCACATTTCGTGGTGAAGGCGAACTATCAAATTTAACACTAGATGAAAATGTTTTGACCGAATTGTTGGAGCTGCCATCTTGGCTGCGTTTAACTTCAGCCTGGTGCAATCATGTCTCATTTCGCATTAGTTGGACAAAGCTGAAAAGTGTACCCATCACTTTGGTGAGTTTGCAGTAATGTTCATTAATTTTTTTATATTTTTCTAAAATCTCTTTCCATTTCCACCTTACAGACTCTAGATGAGGTCAATATCACGGTGGAAACATGTGATCCCAGCACACGCATGCCGGATGCCAATTTGCCCGGCTTGCAGCCGCTGCCGCAGGTGCCGCCGGGCAAATATAGCTTCATACACAAGGTTGTCGATGGCATTACCATCATAGTGAATACTGTGAATGTTAAATTTCTGAGTGCCGCTTTTACAGCCTCAGTGCAGGTGAGTGGGGCTACCTGTCCTTTCATTATTTTCATATTAACTAATTCAGTGTTTAACTACTTGCAGATGTCCCGCATACGCGTTGAGTCAAAGACACCCAAATGGGCTACCGCCGATCTGCGCCTAACGCGTCTGAAAGATCCGCAAAAGGGTATTTTATTGATATTCAAAGAGCTTTCCTGGCAGACGGTGCGTATTGAGGCCAGCTCGACGCAAGACAAATCCTTGACACCTTTGCGTCTGCTCACAAATCATGCGCGCTGTCGCATAACAATACGTAAACGTCTCTCTGACTGCTCGTTGTTGGCCTCACGTTTGGTTTTAATCTTGGATGATCTGCTTTGGGTGCTCACCGATTCACAACTCAAGGCGGCGCTGCATTTTGTAGACTCACTGTCGGGTCTGGTGAAGGCGGCAACACATGCGACACACAAACGGAAAGCTGCCAAGAAACTCGAGGTAAGCTTATCTCTCTATCTCTCTCTATTGGTGGGAAATTTTGTAAATTTTTATGAATTCCAGACACTGCCCGATTATCAGGCACAAATAGCCCAACAACAAAATCGTCTCACCGACTCAGCTCATACCTCTGCAGCGCAAAAGATGTTCAACGCCTTCGATATGCGCGAGACATCGTATCACTTTTTCAGTCAGCGCATCGATTTGCATCTGTGCGATGATGAGGGCGGTAAGAAAAGTTTAAAATTACAAAAAAAAAAGTGTAGATCTTCTTACATTTTTCTCTTGGCAGATGGTCGTTCTATCTATCCCGACCTGGACAAGGGTGGCGCGCTGCAGATATCTGTAACAGCATTTCAAGTTGACTATTATCCCTATCATTTGGCCAAATCGGATCGTTCGCATTGGGCCAAGTAATGCATCGCTTCTGTCTGGTAATAGAGTCTGTGAAAAACGTTCTACTCTTATCTCTTGCAGATACAAAGAGGCCTCCGTTCCGCCGGCTCTATGGCTTAAGGAGTCTTTGAATAGTTTTCGCGAAGCCGTCTTAAATCTAAGTCAACCAAATCGTCCCTCAACACATGCGCCACTCGAACGCACCACGCCTGCCTCGCCCATTATGCTGAATGTTAGCGCTTTAGCGGCTGAACAGGCAGCTCTTGCGACTGGTCAATCTACGCCCACCGCTGGCTCTGTCGGTTCAGGTTCTGGTTCCGGTTCTGGTACTTCAATTGCCGCTAGTCAGCTATCGCAGTCCCAACATAAATTAACGCTTGATAATTTAGCTAAATTAATGAGCGCCTGTGTTATTCTGCGCATTGAAGATTTTACATTGTACAGAGTTACAACATCGGGCAAAAAGCAAATGCCAAAGGAATTTGTCTCTGGTGAGTCTGCTTTGTGGTGCCTTGTTGTAGTACCGAAAGAATTATCGTGTCTGTGTGTCTGACTTTTGCTGCTTTATAATCTTAAGTTATTGGCTTATATGTGACGCTAACTACTTTTTCCCCCACTTATTTGGCTTCATTGCTATTATGTCGCTCATTATCTAACTCATATTTTTTGTTTGATTTAATATTTCATGTTATCTCACTAAACAATAGCACAACAGAAGAGGAAAACCAAAGCAGGTGAATTGAAAAAATTAAAATTTCTTCCACAACTGATTATATATAGTTTTGAGCCTTAGAATATTGAGTATTTGAAAATAAGGTTTTTCAAATTAAACTTTTGTTTTGTTTATGACATAAATGTTGCTCTCTTTATCGTTGTGAAAGTTTTCTCTTTTGTAATTAAATAGAACAATTTCGAAATTGATACTATTTCAATTAAATTAATACTTTTTCATTGTTTTTTAAATAAAAAGTTTTTTCAATATTAATTTTGACTAAAATTGTAGCTAGTAAAAAAATTATTGTTTAAATTAAAGATTAGATATTTTTAATATCTATAATATTATTTTGCATGTTGTGCAGCTCTGTTAGTATTTAATGTTGATGTTACTTTAAATCATTTTTACCTTAAAAAACGCCTTTGCTAAGATGTTGCTTTTGCTCCTTTTGTTTTAGGTACTATATCGTCGTTGCAAAAGTAAACTAACGAATCTGAAATATATAATTTTTAATTCTCCATAGAATTTTCATTAGAAATGAAAAGTTTTATTTTTCAGATTCGCAAGTTTACTTTTGTATCGACGATATTTGAAAATTATCTGTGCTGCTGCTTTATTTTTCTTAAAGTTTGAATGTATATAAACTTAAAATATTTTTCGAGTATCATTAAGAACCATTAGAATTAGTAGCTATTTTGTTGTTTTTAACAGTTTGGCATTTGTTAAAGATTGTTTTAAAGTTTTTAGATTTCCATTGCATTTTAAGCGTTGTTTAAAGATTTGTCTTAAATTATTTTTATTTCATAAATCTTTTAATGTTTCTATAGTTTATAGTTGAAGTTAAAATTGCCAATTCCAGTCTCATTTTTAGGTACTAACAGTGGCTTTAAATGTATTTCGTTCAACCATCTTTTGGTATGCAACAAAAAATTCAAATACTTGAACTCTCAGAAAAAGAAAAAAAATTTTTTTTTGGTCCAAGCTTGGTCACGAACCCACGCTTAGTGGACCGTTCCATACAAATTTCATGGACAAAATTATTTTATGATTTCAAACAATAGGGGATAAAAAAACAAGTAAAAAATGTAGGGAAAGTGGTGGTCTATTTTGACCGCCTGGGGAGTTATGGTTTTATTTTGTGTTTTCCGAACTTTGTTTCACTGAAAATGCTCTTGCAACGAAACTTTTTTAAGTGGAGCTTTATGCAAAGTTGTATTAGAAAGGTAACTTCATGGCCTTTCCAACGATGTGAAACACATGTAGAGATTTTTGTAACAAATAAGTGTATTTGGGTGTCAAACTAGCAAATTTACAATATTTGGAAATTGGGGGAAATACACTATGCTTAAGTTTAAAGTGAATTTAAAGGAAAAATACTTCGTTTACCAGTATTTTTCATTAAAAATTATAATTTCTTGTAAAAACTCCTTAATAAATTTTGTTACTTTTGTTTACTTTACTGCAATTTTTACCATTAACATAAGCAATTCGGCCTTTGTAGTCTAGTGGAGAGTGCGCTAGACTATCGACCCAGAGGTCCCTGGTTCAAATCCAGATTCGGACATGGTTCTTTTCACGTTTTTTTTTTCTTTCCTACATTTAAGAATTATTGAAAACTAAAAATCCACAACTAAAATGTGGACAATGTGGAGTTAAAGGATAAGAACAACCCACGTGCATGTGACGTCAGAAGTGAAAGAGAAGAGAGTGTCAAACTGACTGAAAAAACGTAATAAAAAATTTTAATAGGGGTATTCGATTAAAAAATCTCCTCATTTTCTTATAAAATCTTTATTTTTTAAATGAAATAATAATAAATCATAAAACAACGCTTGTCCAGGAAAAATATAAATATTTTTCTTAACTATCTTTGATCTCCGCTCTCCGTGTTGAGCCCTTCAGAAGAAATAGCTATGTTGCTCGATTTATTTTGAGAGCAGTTTGACTGTTTCTTTGTTTTTTACCCAATAAGCCAATCAGATTCATTCCCAGTGGGCAATTGCAGGAGTTCGAAGGCCTTCTAGCAGGCCTGCGCGTTAGGTTTTAAAAGGCCTTCCATACTCCTTGCAAACACCGTTTTATTGCTTGTATGAAATGGAAAAAGTTGTCAGGCCTTTCACTCTCCTTGCTCAAGATGTATTTATGAAGGTGGCAGAAGTAGGTGACGTGTATCAAATCGGCACCGTAGCAATGTCAAAATTTGAAAAATCAATATTGCCATATTTTGAACAAAAATCCAATGAAAAATCCTATGTTTTAATACTTTATCCTATTGGTTTGAGGAAAAAAAAACGTGTGTTATTTTTATTTTGTAATTTTTTTGTGAAGTGTGCCAATATTGTGATGGAAAATATGCCAAAAACTGTGCGATCTGCCATAGTACTTGGAGCAAGGAAAACATATGTTTTTGGAATAAAAATATTAATATATGTATACTAAATAAAATAAAAGGCCACCAATCTACATTGCTTAACTTAATTACTATAAAAACTTGTTGAAGTTGACTGCTTGTGATGTTCCGTAACATAATCTTCTCTCCCGACTTCAAAACTCCCACTCGCAGAATTTGTCCCACAAAAAAGAAAATACTAGAAAGTGGCATCACTTGCACAAAAATTTTGACATTGTTACGGTGCCGATTTGATAAACGTCACCTACTTCTTCCACCTTCATAAATACATCTTGTCCTTGCTCAAAAGAGACCTACCAGAAGCCAGTGTTGCCACTTTGTGAGTAATTCCTCAAAACGTGAGAAATTTAAAGTGACTGTGAGTAATTTTTGAGGAATTTTATTTTGATGAATTTTTGAGGAATTTAAAAATTTCTAAAATTTTTTTTATTATACATATATACAAAAAAAAACCTTTTCAGCATATTTTTCTGGTTGGTAGAAACATACCTTCAAAATAAACTGAACACTGAACTTTCCGATTGCGTTTCCCCGTCACTATAAAAAATTTGAAACAAGTGCAAACGAACTTAGTATTGGCGTATGGTTTTTGGTTAAATCAGTTTAAATATAAAATAAGTACAATAAAAAGGATACATGATTGCAGTCTGCATCGGAAGCAAAGGTATGCATTGACTATTATTTCTATTGTTGCAATTATCGATTAACTCTTTAAATCAACAAACATTTTTTTTACACATTGGCTAATTTTGACCATATCTTTGTTTTGACTAATTTTTATGTGGTGCAGTTAATTTTGCGAAATCCGACTTTGTGGCCTTTAACGTGTGCCATTTCAAACTTACTTTAATTTTAAGAGAAAGAAAAACTAGGAAGTCCAAATATATTTTTTTCCATAGGTATGAAAACCACAAACGATTTTAAAATACGAGCGGATATATTTTCTCATCCAAATTACGTCAAAACTTTTATGAAGCTACTCCAGCAAAGTAAAAAATTCATTTTCCGGATTGGTTTTTCGGATTTTTTCAATGCTTAAAGTGAACAAAAATTTTAAAAATTTCAAATTGACTTTTGTATAGAAATATGCCATCGGTGATGACAATTCCACAAAAAAATTTACAGCGGGTTTGCTTGTCGTCCTCAAAGGATTAATGTAGATATCCAATAAGATAGAATATATTTGTGTATGTTTACTTAATAAATAAAATATCGTTTGAAAAAAATTTTTGAGGAATTTCATTGAAATTTGAGGAATTTTTGAGGAATTTGGGTATTTAAAGTGGCAACACTGACAAAAGCGCTCTTTCGAGAAGTCACGTTAGAAGGAAAAGCATTTAGGCTATTCACAGTTTAAGCGTACATTCAACAAATCGTATTTATAGCATTTGTTATTGTTCAAACTGTGAGCACCTCGCCATGTTTTTGTCGTATTTAAAAATCTTGCAACCCTGTGATGTATGTGATTATGGTGCTGTAGACAGAACATAAAAATACGAGGTGCAACAAACACGTCCAAGGGCTACTTTAATTTACGCGTGCCCGCGTATTTGCATTTGTATGCAAAACAACAACAAAGCAAAATACGCTTTCGTAAATTGGCGTACATATAGCAAATCGTACAAATAGCAGACCAGCGTATTCAAACTGTGAATAGCCTTAATATAAATATCAACTTGAAATAAAAAACGACTAACAATTTCAGATTTAAACGATGGTCCTCTCATGTAGCGGTCCGACATCTTAACCACTCGTCTATCGTGGTTGTTAAGAATCAATAGCTTACTTTGCATCAATGCAAATGAAAGTTAACTTTCGGGAGCCCGGGTTCACGATAAATCTACATTTTTTTACAAACTGTTCTGTGTATTTAAAATTTTTTTTAATTTTTTTATAAATTTTCTGCATACAAACATATAAGAAAAGACTTGGAGTTTTTCCATATAAATATTTTCATATAATATAATATTGTAATGTGTTAATTTTCGGGAGACCGGGTTCGAGACCCAACTCGGACAAACAAAATTTTTTGTTGGTTTTTTTTAAATATACATTTTTTACAAACTGTTCTGTGTATTTGAAATTTTTTTTGGAATTTTTTTTTTGGAAATTTTTTCATATAAAATAATATGAAAAGAATCAGAACCTTCAAAAAGTAGGCCTTACAGAAGTACTCATCAATGCAGTGATCATGGAAGGTGTATTGACGCCAATAATATCAGTGCTAGCATGCCTTCTTTTGCGGAGCACTCGTTAAAATGCCCTCTGGGTTTGCTTAGATTCGTTTGTTGTGTATGTGTTGTTTTTTGAGGGGATGTGTTTCGACTTATGACGTAGGCTGCGCAGTAGATTTCCATTTCTGTGCACTTATGGCGGGATCTTTTATATATTGTACTTGAGCAACAACTAAGGGCTGGAAATGCTTGCCGAGGTTAAGACATAGCACTAGCCTCGGTTAAAAGCAATTCAAATTGTCTTTCACGTTTGTTTCGTCTAATCAATAATTCACGTATGGTTCCAATCAATTCCTTTCATCTATCTATCTATCCCTATCCCTTCAGCGCAAATCAAAACCTTGTTTGAATAAGACGCTTGCAAGGTTGGCAGTAGTATGGGAAAAATTCCATTCGTGGTAATTTATAATTGCTCTTGGGAATTTTTTTTTTTTGAATTTCCTCGGTATATTTTAATCCAGCGTGATATTTTTTAATTGGAGTGGGAATTTAGAGTATTTTTTAATTGCATGAGAATTCGGGAATTTTCTCTTTTTAAAATTTTTTTTTCACTTTTATTAAGCAAAAATGTAATAATGGTCTCCGATGAACGACGTATGTATACAGAAGCGATAAGCTATAAGGTTACGCTGTACATTTCTTCGAACTTACCCTTAATAAAAACGATGAAATTGCTTATTTGTTTTAAGAACAAGTTACCATCACAAAAATGCATGAAAACTAAGAAAACATATTTTGAAATATGGAAATACTATCCTTAATTTTTATATTTTTGCAAGCGTAAAGTTTACAAAGATTATTTTAAAATGCCAAAAATAAGGGGGAAAAATATTGAAAAATATTTGCATCCATAATGATATCGAATCCATTGATTGGTTTTCAATTATCTTTTAAAATGAAAATTAATTCACAGTTGCCATTATACGCACTATACGCCATTATCGTAAGCTGCATTTGAAAATCCCTTACATTTTTGTTGTTGCAAAATACTCTTCAGTTAATAAATCGCTCTTACGCTATTCATATCACAAATACGCCGTGTATTGAATACCCTATTATTTATTTGTGGTATTTCTATTGTTTTTATATGGTATTTTTTATGGGATTTTTGAATGCATATGGGATTTTTAGTTGTATATTCTCAAAGAGTGGTATTTTCGTGGTAATTTTTAGAGGTCGTGGGATATTTTTTGCTATTTTTTAATTGCGGTGGGAATTTTTTTTGTTTACGTTTACCATGGGTATTTTGGTGGTATTTAATTTATGTTAATGTGAAAAAAGGTAATTTTCGTGGGAATTATTTCGAATTTTGACTGGCAGCCTTGGGCGCATGCCTTAATACAATTAATAATATTAATAAATTAAATTAATATAAAACGAAAAAAGTGATATGTAGACCACCAAATATCGAATTCAATTATAATTCGATTTTTCTTTCACTCTGAAGTGAAATGTAGAACCTGCCTGATTGCAAACAAAAAGGGACATTTTTAAGAAAAAGCTATTTTTTTGATATTTTTAAAATTATCTTGATTTAATTTTTATTTAACCCCTTGAGACTGAGGCCTAGACCGTTAGAGATATACAAAAAATTACTTTGGATTTGAGTTGAAGGTGGTCAAATTAAAAAAACAATTAAGTTTGCAAAATTTTGGAGAGCCCTCTATAGACCTCAATTAACAAAATAAAATGGGTTCTTACATGACCACATCGGTCTCAAGTAGAACTTTTACGTATTTTTTCAGCTGTAATCTGTGATGGGTATGATCGTATTTTTAATGAAATTTCAAATTTAGTAAATGAATACATATATAAATATTATACATAAATACCGAAATTTTAGTTTTTGTACAAGATCGCTAGGTAAAAAATTGCGATTATATAAAAAAACATCGCAAAAAGTTGTCAAACCTAAAAATGTAAAAAAAATTAAGTAAATCTAATAAAGCTTAAGAAATTGTCAAGAAAAAAAAATACAAGAACATACAAGAAGGGATGAAATTTCACCTGGAATATGGCAAAAATTACCGTTTTTAGTAATTGGAGCGTATCCTCAAACTAAAAAATTCAGCCCTATCTGGAATAATTTTTCACGCGGAATCGAAAAAGGTAGTTTTTATTTTTAAGATAAGGCTCTAGAACATTTTGTAAAGTTTTAATGCAAATTTGTTCATCAACGGTTTATCAACAAATTTCATTGAAAATCTTTAAAATAATCTTAAGCTTTATCTTAAAAATAAAACTCCCTTTTTCGATTCCGCGTGAAAAATTATTCCCGATAATGCTGATAATTAATAGATAAAATCATTTTTGGTGTACTGGGAGCCAATTTTTCAGTACGAGTTTAAACTCTAGTCAAATTAAACCAAGCTTAACTTACCAAAATAGGACGTTTAAACTCGGTTTTACTAGATATTTTAGCATTTGTTGAAGTTAAATTCACTTAAATTATCATATGATGTCTTATTTTTGCCTAAACCGAGTTTAAACGTCCAATTTTGGTGAGTAAAGCTCGGTTTAATTTGACTAGAGTTTAAAACATTCTTTAGCTGTTTTTGACAACTACCAATCGCCAAAAAACTGTCACGGCTACCTTGTAAAATAGTTATACCATGCTTTACATGCATAAGGGCACTAAGGGCCGTTTTCTCAATGTCCGGTTAAGCACTAATCGGAACTTTAACTGGCGGTTAGCAAAAAAGCATTTTCTCAATGTTCGGTTAGGTCTTAAGTGCCGGTTAAGTTAACGGCAAGTTGAGGTTCCGGTTAGTTGCTAATCGGAAGAACAGCTATGTAGCGTAAAAAATAATTATGTATTTTATAATTAAAAATGGGTAGAATTTCGAGGATTTCGTTTTTTTCTTACTTGAATTAGATCCAAAATGTTAAAAGGACATATGCGCATAGGCGTGATTACGTGGAAGAGTAATGCACTTTCTTCATATGCACTGAAGTTCGGCACTCTGTTGCGTTTTTCAATTATTTATTAATTAATCCTTGTTAAATCACATCAAAAATAAAATAACAAACAAGCGTAAACAGCTGATATGCAGTTTAGCGTATTCACAATTGAAAAAATTCACAATTAATGACTTAACCGACACTTACTTAACCGACACTTGGTGAAAACGAAATTGTTTTTTTAGCTATCGTACGGTTAGCTAACTCCCGGTTAAGAGCTTTGCTAACCGGACATTGAGAAAATGGCCCTTATACTAATACGTTTCCCTCGGGCGCAGTGCTGCCACTTTTTAATACCCAAATTCCTCAAATTTTAATGAAATTTCTCAAAATTTTTTTTTTCAAACGATATTTTATTTTATTTATTAAGTAAACATAAACAAATATATTTTTATTACATATTTTATATCTTATTGGATATCTTTATTAACCCTTTGAGGACGACAAGCAAACCGCTGTAAAATTTTTTTTTGTGGAATTGGCATCACCGATGTCATATTTCTATATAAAAGTGAATTTGAAATTTTTAAAATTTTTGTTCACTTTAAGCATTGAAAAAATCCGGAAAATGAATTTTTTGCTCTGTTGGCGTAGCTTCATAAAGGTTTTGACGTAATTTGGATGAGAAAATATATCCGCTCGTATTTTAAAATCGTTTGTGGTTTTCATACCTATGGAAAAAAATATATTTTGACTTCCTAGTTTTTTCTCTCTCTTAAAATTAAAGTTCGAAAAATGGCACACGTTAAAAGCCACATTGATTTCTCATCCTTTAAGCCTAACTTTATGAAAATATCTAGAAAAATGTGCTCACACTACTTAAAAATGTTGTCAAAGGATTAAAACGCTTAATGCGTTCCTTTAAAAAATTGTAAGACTTTTTAGTTTTAAACGAATGTTTTTGTTAAAAATTTTTAGTTATAAGCATTAATAATAAATATGGAACTTTATTTTTTCCAATTCAATTCAAATATGTTTTTATTTGATTCAAATAGGTCATCACTATTTTTATGAATTCCTTCTTCATAGAAATATAAAAGCTTATAACAAATGATAAAACTGTTTTTGTATCGATTCAGCTTCTCAAACTAGTGATATTATTTACTAACTACTCACTAAACTGATGCTTTAGAAAAAAATAAGTAAAGTAATGATATTAGCTGCGTTCCATTCGCTTTAAGACAATCCAGATTATTTTTTTTACATGCAAAGCAAAAACAAAAATAATAATCCTATAACAAATAGGATTATTTTTGCTATCCATATAAAATTGTGATATAGCCTTTAAAAAATTTGAAACACAGGTGCCGCACCTGTATATTTTTATGAGTTGTCATTTCATTTTTTGAATTATTTGTTTGTTTGATACAATGACTATTAGGTAGCCATGACAGCTACCTATTTTCTTACGAGCTGCGACCATCGAATGTTAAACAAAAGAAAACAAAACAAACCGCGTGTGTCACACATATTGGACGCATTCAGCGGAGCCAACAATTGTGCTTAAATTATGTATATAATTGCATTATATTTATTAATAATAAAATGAAATAATTTACAATTTTTCTGACGTTTAGAGTTTAAAACACATTCAGAGAAAAACATCGTTCACTCAGGTATCGCTACCATAACAGTTCACAACAGTTTTGAACGAAACACGTTCTCATGACACCTAATAGTTATTGTATCATGATTGCTTGTTTGAACTTTATTTTGACTGTAACGGTAGTGCCCTCTACGAGTCGTTTTTCTTGCCGTTCCTTTGAGAAAATTTGTTATCGCGATTATATTAAGGCGAAAGGAACGCAGCTATTACTTTTTTTTAATTTGAAAACAAGTATATTTACTAAATTTTTTATATTAAAAACTAGTTTTTAATACGACTCTGGATCTAAAAAATAATCGAAGTAAAAATAATCTCCACTCATTATCAAAATTTTAAACAGCTAAATTTGATAGAATTTATATGCCCGTTTATGCTGGCTTTTACTTCAAGGAGTGCTCTTAAATATCTCTAACCCAATAAGGACAATGATGTAAACTGGCATCACTAAGTCGGATTTCGCAAAACTAACTGTGTCAAGTAAAAATTAGTCAAAACAAAAATATGGTCAAAATTAGCCAATATGTAAAAAAATTGTTTTTTGTTGATTTAAAGAGTTAATCGATAAATGCTACAATAGAAATAATAGTCAATGCATCCCTTTGCTTCCGATGCAGACCGTAACCGTTCCGTATCTTTTTTCTTGTACTTTCACTTGTTTCAATTTTTTATAGTGACGGGGAAACGCAATCAGAAAGTTCGGTGTTCAGTATATTTTAAAAGTATGTTTCTACTAACCAGAAAAAGGTGCTGCCAAAGTTTTTTTGTATATATATTAAAAAAAATCTAAAAATTTTCAAATTCCTCAGAAATTCCTCAAAATAAAATTCCTCAAAAATTACTCACAGCTACTTTTAATTCCTCATGTTTTGAGCAATTACTCAAAAAATGGCAACACTGCGCGGGCGTACTGCTGAGAAACACTGCCTTATACTATTCTTATGCAAGGAATACAAGTTGCAAGCGTTGGTACCATGGCAGAACAATGAGGTAGGGTAAGTAGCTTTAACAAGACCTATTGTTAATGTCAAAATCATAAAATATAGTGCTGCCATATCACAAAATAAAATCCAAACTTTGTCTAAGCGTTTCTGATGAAATCCTTTACTAAAAATACTTCAAAACGGGAAAGTACAGGTTTTTTTTAGGCAAGCTTGAAGCGGACTTATTTTGCGAAATATTATTGTATGTTATAATCCAGTTTAAGCCTTCCAATTCAAATTTATTTTTGGTTATATAAGCGTGTATTTGTGGTTTTCATAGTGAATTTTGTGTGAAGTTACATATATTTTAATAAATTTTAAAATTATAAAAACGGCAAAAAGAAGTTGTGCAATTTGTCGGACAACGTGAAATAAAGAAAATTCAGGTTTTTTTAGTGTTTTAAGTGATGATGTGAAGAGGCGAAAGTGGGTGGAGTCTTGTGGCTTAGACTTGGAATTTACAGTAAAAGTTTGTGAAAAACATTCTTCAGAAACCGATTTCATCAACGCTCCACGTAATTCGTGCTGCAAGCCACCTTGTTTAATGCCGAATGCAGTGCCATCGTTGCATATCAGTCATTTGGTACAAAGTGGTCCATTTTGCAAAAAACAACGTTCGGTGCCGAATGCATTGCCGTCGTTGCAAGTATGTTTAATGGTTTAAAAATTGAGCACTGTCTCAATTTAAAAATTTTAGATTTATGTTTGTCCATTGCATTAGAAAACGATATAAAGAAATTCTTTTTAAGATACAGGATGCAAATGAGAATCAATTCTTGAACAAAAAATTTAAAATACAAACAGCCAAACAAAAAATTGTGGGCAATAATAAATTAGTCAAGATTATGCTATAAAACTACTTTAAAGCTTATTTATTTCATAATAGATACAATAATAGATTTAATATTATTTACCCTTCATAAAATTCCTTTTCAAGTGTTTATCCCAGAAATAACAGCAATAAAGAAAACTGGCAACTCTAAAACACACTTTGACATTTACGATAGGTCTTGTCAAAGCTACTTACCCTACCTTATTATTCGCCATGGTTGGTACAACTCAGTACAACTCAGTTGGTAATCAAGTTGGGCGTTTTGCCCACAGACAATACAATCTCATTACAACTTGCCAAAAAATCAAAACAAAAAACAACCTGAGTTTGTACCAACGGTCGCAACGCTTATTCTTGCATTAAGAATATCAACAGAGTTGCGCAGTTTTCGTATATAAACTTATCACCAATTCAAAATAAAACACACTGTTGCATTGCATAATTGTATATACCCAGCGGGTAAAAGTAGCGCTGAAACACTAATGATGATGCGCTGTTTTTTAAGCAAGCAGCGAATCTTTTTTGATGAAGCTTACTTTTCTTTTTTGTTCTACGTGTCCGCAAAAGTAGGCGCATTTTTACTGCATCTTTGGTAAGCTTTGAGGATGCAGTTAAATTCGAAAACAATATTATAGATAAATAAAAAAACTGCTGTGCATAGTCTGGCATTGAACTCGGACTGCGTAGCTTAGAGTCGAATGTCCTAACACTGTGCTATTTTCTTGCTTCATTTTATATGAAAAAAATGTAAATAAAAATATGCGCTCAAAACTTTGAAGTCTGAAGAGCGCGTCCTTAAAATTTACCAAAACTGCGCATAAAATGCGGTGCTTCTACAAGAGCTTTTTATTTTTCCGCTGGGTAGTGACTCAGCCTTTTTTTTTGTGTGCAACTACGTTTTAACCGTATCGTGTAGTCGTTTAGCTTGTCATTAATGTATTTATTATTAATTTAATCATATACTTCGCAGTTATTTTCTCGTTATTTGTTGAATATAAGTATAACTTATATTGCCCCCTTATCATGTGGTCCATAGTTCCGTCACATGAAAGGGTTATCTGCATTCCTTAATTGTAGAGTCACAGAGTTGTTACTAAATAATGACAAAAGTTTTAAAGTAAATTAGCAAGGCCATGTATAATTGTTTAAGATAACAACAGAACGCTATTGCAATTGTGTTGGCGGTTGAGTTCAGTCAATGATGGTATTAAATTAAATTCTGTTAAGAAATTTGAATGAAAATACCAATACGATTTGACCGAAAGCATGTTACGCTTTCTCGGAGAAGTTTAAACAAATCGGTTGTGGCCGGAACTTTGCTTAATGTGAGGGGGGTGTAGAGGAGGAACAGCGACCACTTTTTTTTTTATTTCAAATTTAAACCAATGTGAAAATAAATTGGTTTTGAGCTTTTAATTGCATCTGATGCATTTCAATGCAAAGAATTTTCCTCCCCCACCAAAAAAAAAATCCAATTCGGTTTAGAAAAAATCATAAAATTCGATGCTAAAACCAAACCACCTATGTATATGATTTTTTTGAATATTTTTTATGCCAAAAACGCCAATGTGAATTTTTATGTTTTTTGGGAAATCGAGCTTAAAGATTCAAATGGCTCAGAAAAATCGAAAAATAAACTTTTGGGTGTTTCCACGAAAAATGACACCTAGAAACTGAAAAACAAAATTCCAATTTTTAATTATAATTGCTGTTTATATTATAAAAAACACCTGTATATATCGTATTCCGAAAGATTTGATAGAATTTTCTTGATATTAATAACAAAAAAACTACTTTGAAAAATGTGCACTATACGTCTTTCTTCCCCACTGTAATAAGCCATTTTCAAGCCTGTTGACATCACTGTTCTAACGGTATTTGGCAATCAAAACAATAACCAGCTGACAGTTACAAAATTTTTCTATTCTGTGCAGCAATTTGACATACGTGGCTATCGAATTATAATTTTTGCAAATTATTTAAAATAAGCAGTTTTTGTCGCGACTGAAACCACAAAAATTAGAAAAAGTTTATTTTTTACGGAAATCGTGTGAAATATTTTTAACCAAAGTTGTGAAGAGTAACAAGGTTAGTGTGTTAAAGCATTTTCAAATGACAAGTAGCGCTCAGCAATCGTTTTTTTATTTTTTTAAATATTTTTAAAAATGTCGCGACTGAAACCTTTTCCAGTTTGAACAGTCAATGTTCTTTTACAGATTTCCTGAACAATTATGGAGTTTCCAAATAAAGTTCAAAGGTACAGAAATAAATTAAAAGAGGATCCAGCAAAGTACCAGGCCTATTTGGAAAAGAACAGGGAGCAATGCAAAAAGCGAAGACTGGCCCAAAAAGAATTAATGGATGATGAAAGCTTAACTCAGAAGCGAAAATACGATCGTGAACGTCAAAGGAAGCTTCGAGAGAAAAAGAAAGGAGATAAGGCACTAGATGTTGAAGCTGCGCCCTCCTCATCGTCAACCATGGGATCCTTCAAATCCTGTCGTTCGCTCAAGAAAGCTGTAACAAAGGTAAGACGCAAGCTACCGAGTAGCCCATCAAAAAAACTTGCAGTTGTAAGGAAGCTTGCCTTAGAAGTTACTGGGCCCAATTCGGATTTGCTTTTAACTGTTAAAAAAGTACTACAACGTGCTCAAATTCCTGATGCCGATCGAGAAAGAGCGAAGAATTTTTTTTTAAGAGATGATGTAAGCTACCAAACGCCAGGAAGGAAGGACACAAAACGTATAAATGGAGTGCAGATGCAGTTGAGGTATATGGTTATGACTATTGGAGAATGCTACCAGCTATTTAAGCAAGAAAATTCACAAATTAAAATGGGAAAGTCTGTGTTTTACAAACATCGCCCAGGGTATGTTCGCCTTATTTCAGAAACTCCAGAAAAATTGTGCGTCTGCATATACCACGCAAATTTTGATTTTTTGCTGAAATCAGTTTCAGAAGTACTACTTACCGTGCCAAGAAACATCAGAGAATTTATGAAAGAAGTATGTTGCGACACAAAAAGTGAGGCTTGCATGACAAGTAATTGCAAGGAATGCGATACCATTTTTGATTTATTGCCACTGAATTATAATTCAGGTATAAATATAGAATGGAAACAGTGGACAAAAAGCGAAAACCGTACTCAAGTAAAGGATGAGCAGGGAACTCTTCTAATTATGCTTCAAATATTGGAGACCAAAATTAAAAAATTCAAACAACATTTCTATATTTACCAAACCCAAAGTGAACACTTTCGTAACATTAAAGAACAAATTGAATCCCATGAGGCAGTGCTTCAAATCGACTTTGCGGAAAATTTTACGTTCGCTTCCCAGGATGAAGTGCAAAGCGCGCACTGGAATCAGGCGCAAGTAACTATTTTTACAGCATGCGCCTGGGTGAAGTCTGAAGTGGGTCTCACTTCCCATTCTTACGCAATATTAAGTGATGATTTGAACTACAATAAAGAAAGCGTGTGGTATTTTATAAAATCTGTTGTTGAACATCTCAAAAGTAAAATTGAATTACGCACTATACACGTGTTTTCGGATGGATGTGCTGCACAATTTAAAAATAGATTCAATCTTTTTAATTTATGTTTTGCAAAGGAGGACTTTGACTTAAATATGACATGGTCATTTTTTGCATCGGGCCACGGTAAGGGCGCAGTGGATGGGATTGGGGCCACAATCAAAAGATCCCTATGGGTAGCAATAATGTCCCGGCAAGCTAAAATTAGCACTGCAGCAGAAGCTTTTAATTTCTTCGTGCACAATAAGAAGTTGAATGGAGTGACTGTATTATACTGTGATAAGGAAGAATTAATGCAGAAAACAGAATTCTTGAAAGGAAGGTGGGCAAATCTGAAACCGATAAGAAATATTCAAAATATGCACTATTTTAAGAACGCTGACTTCAATTCATTGCTTTCTGGGGTTACCGCATTGTCTGCGCTAAAATTGGGCTGCCTAAAAAGATTGAAGTACGGCGACATTTATTCTTCGACGGAAAGTGAATAAAATCGCAAATCAACACTTAATAATTGCTTTCCATATTTAAAAAGAATATTTTCCGATGTTTTAATTGTTTTACTGTGGAATATATGAAAACAAACTCAAAACTCGTTTAATTTTTTATGTTGTCGCGACTGAAACTTTTTCAAACAAATTTTTTTTTTATATCTTGACATCGTTATGTCACAAAACAAGTATATTGTTCTACAAAATACAACAAAGAGTTTAATGAAATTTTTTATTTTTGACTTTGTTTGAAAAATTTTACAGTCTGAAATGTTTTCTATCAAAATTCGAAAACAACATATTTATAATGTCGCGACAGTAACCTTTTGCATGATTCAAAAAAGTCTTTGAATTAATTTTTTTCTGAATGTTTTCACTTGTCGGCAGAACTAGACATTTCAATTTTTTAAAATCAAACAATCCTTTTAATGTATTTATTCAGATTTGGATTTAATTTAAAAAATAAGCGTAAACCTGTCGCGACTGTAACTATGGAAATACCCTTTTTCTAAAATTTCTTTTTGGAACTAGATGGATGTCTACTGCCATTTCTGTGTGGATTTCGGCGCTCGGATGTGGGCGCTTGTCCTGATGACTGATAATCAAGGTCGTAAAGTGAGCCCTTGACGATTTGTGTTGCTCCATAATTTGTGACTTCCTTCATTTCGTAAGCAGGTTACGCTCTCTTGGAGAAGTTGTTTAAACAAATCGGTTGTGACGTAACTTTGCCTAATGTGAGGGGGGGTGCAGAGGAGGAGGCAGCGACCACTTTTTTGTCTCCGAAATCTAACACATTACATAGCTTTTCTATTGCATACAAACCACTTGCCATCTCTATAAAAATACTTGATTGCGCGAAAGTTATTTCCGCAATTTTTGGAACTTGCCGTTGTTTGAGCTTTATTTTTTGCTCGTTTTTCAGATTTCCTTGCTTTTGCTTTTCTACAGAATCTTCAAATACTTCGTCGCCTGTTGAGTCCCTTTTATTAGAACGCTGCTTCTCTGGATCTTGTTGACTTTTACTCCTAGTTACTGGTCCATCTGGGCCCTTAACCTACACTCATGGACAGATAAATAAGAACACAACTTGCTTGTGAGTGCATTCACTGGTGATGCTTTATTATTCAGTACTAAATAAAAATAAATGACTTCATTAGTATAAATAACTTAACTTATATAAATAACTTAAAATTAGTTAATACAATTAAAAAAAAATAACATAAGCAAGTAAATAACAAAATATTTTTGCAAAAAACTTATTTGGAACAAAATAGCCTGGCCAAATAAATAAGAACATTCAATGTTTGCTTACAGATTAAAGTTTAGGAACATTACTGGTACAAAAAAAAATTTAAGCTTAATATCCGGAGTGTCCTTTGTTTTGAATAACTTTTTGTATCCTATTTGGCATTGATGAAATTAATTTCCTACAAGTTTCTATGGGAATTTTTTGCCATTCCTCTTTTACAAAACTCCATAATTGTGCTTTGTTTGAGAACTGCCTTTTTGATACCTCTTTCTTTAAGACACCCCACAAGTTTTCAATGGGGTTTAGGTCCGGTGATTGACTTGGCCACTCAATCATTCGGATTTTATTATCTGTCAGCCACTTTTTTACTAACTTGGAGGTGTGCTTCGGGTCGTTATCTTGCTGTAACGACCATATCAAGGGCATATTCTCGCCGGCATACGGTAACATTACAGTTTCCAAGATATCCTTGTAGCTCAATGCAGTCATAGTGTCGGTAATGAGATGTATCGGACCAACGCCATACCAAGAAAATCCTCCATACACCATAATGTTGCCGCCCCCATGCTTTACAGACTTTTTTGTAAATCGAACGTGGAATTGTTTACCCTTTGGCCTTCGTACATTGCGTGCGTAATCATTTGAAAACAAATTAATCTTACACTCGTCAGTCCATAGAATATTTCTCCACTTCTTTTCACCTTCAGTTCCCTTCCATGACACATGACTTTTGGCGAATTCTAACCTACTCCTTAAATGATGAGGACGTAGCAAAGGGACTCTTCTGGATATTCTTCCAGGTAGATTTGCGGCCTGTAATCGCCTCCGGATGGTTCTTGAAGACACTTCATTATTTATTTCGCCAGCAATCTGCCTCGAAGACATGAAAGGGTCTCTTTTTACTAGCGTTACAATTCTACTGTCTGTAGAGTCTGAGGTTTTTTTGTTGGATTTTCCTCGACCATCATCACTTTTTTGTGGCTTAAGAGCGTTGTGCACAAAACACAAGGACTGATCCAAACAATTAGCGATGTAACGGAACGTATGGCCCTTCGATTTCAATTTCTCAACCAACCGCTTTTCCTCCAATGAACAGTGCTTACTTCGTCCCTTCTAATACATTATTTACATTAATTAAACTAAATATTTCTCCTGCTATACAGAGAACTACAAACCTTTGATAAAAAATCACTTCAACCCGTAGAATTTTGAAAAAAATGCTTACGTACTTATTTATTTATCCACCTGTTAAAGCAACTGGTTGTAGAAAAGTACGCATCAAACACAAATAACGGGATTTCCCCGTTGGTTTTTACTAGAATACGGCATTGCCAGAATCAAAATATAAATTTCATTGCGTTTGGTGTTTATGCATCGAATTTTTTTGACACATTTAGGTATTTTTTGTTTTTAAAAATATGTTCTTATTTATCTGTCCATGAGTGTATGTTGGGTTACCGAAATCGCTAACTATATATTCCGCAGCCAAGAATAAGAACGCGAGAGCTAATTCTATTTTTGTGTGTATTAGAGTACCCATATGTGCCTTTTTCCGATTTTGTTCGCTCCCCTCCCCCTTTCTGTTAGGTTGAGGCTAAAAAATAAGATCTGCATAGAAAATTGGATTTCGATATATCCCATGAGGATCAAAAAATTAAAAAAAAATTAATTAACTATTTGAAATAATAAATCAATAACAATAAAAAAGATTGTTCGGAAAACAATGTCATAGTAAATTTCATGCACTCTAGAAAATAGGTTTCTTTTTTCGTTCTGTTCATTAGCGTTTTGTGTTTTCATTGTGTTTTACAATTATGTTAAAATACAATTATGTTATTTTTCTAGTAATTCAGCTGCCAAAAGAATGCTGAATGCTTTAAGCTAAATGGATTCACTTTTCTGAAAATATTATATTTTAGCGTAGAAAATGTGCTTGCAATGAAAAAATGAAGAAAATGTGCTTTGAAAAATACTATGAAAAAATTTTGAATTACTCTCATACCTCCAAAAATCAATATTTTGGAATAAAACCAACAGTACATTAAACTTTATTGAATGGTCTTTGATATGGTGTTAACTGTTCAGAAATATCTCTTTTCAAAAATTTGCGAGGGTCGTTCAAAAAATATATTATTTACAAATCGTGACTTTGACTGCGTAAAACACTACGAAAGGTCATTTCAAGGTCAAAGTTGGTTATGAAAAAATGTGTATCTGTTTAGTGTGCATAAAAATGTTAATGCATTTTAAGAGCGTAAAACTGTTATTTTAAGAGATATAGAGTAAATAAGCCAAGTACCATTTTTAAGTCGTTTTTGGGCCCTTAACCCCAGGGGGCCAGGGTTTTTTCCACTACCGAAGTCCAATTTTGTATGCAGATCTTATCTTTTAGCCTTAATCTAACAGAAAATGGGCGGGGAGCGAACAAAATCAGAAAAAGGCACATTCCATATGTTTCATGGGTACTCTAGTGTGTATTCAGTTTATTGATCACTTAACGACGAAAATTAAACAATATAAGAAAATGCATATGAGAATGCTTAGGAAAGAGTTTCGGGTTGCCAGACTATTCAATTATATATATACTATTTCAACAAAAAATGATTGTTCTTAAATTTATATTAGCTGCGTCTTTTTCATGGGAGATCAGGATCATATCAACGCATTTGCAAGCAAAGCAAAAACAACAAAAAATCCAGCAAGTGAGCTGGACATTTAGATTGATCCAATTCTATGTTTTTAGGTGTCACATTATCACTTTTATATGGAAAAATTTTAAAAGCTGAATTTTGTTAACAACTGCGGTAGATGAGAGGATAGGATGTCGTACCGCCACATGAGAGGACGTTGGTTCAAATCAGGAAATTGTCAATAGCTTTTTATTTCAAGTTGATATTTATCCCAGTGGGCAAAAGCAAGGCTTTGAAGCGCTTCTAGCAGGCCATCATATGGATTTTTTAGCCCTTCCGTACTCATATCCAAGCCCCTTGACTTTTTTATATGAAACGAGAAAATTGTCTAGGCCTTCTCTCTCGCGACTCTAAAGAAGCCTGCTAGAAGCCTTTGGTTTTTTAAAAATATTAAAAAAACAAAATTTTTACATAATTCTAGTCCGAGTCGTAGAGAGGGATAAAAAAAAGGCCCACACCAAATTTTAAGTTAATCGGTCCATTAGAACTTGAGATATCGTCAGCTGCATGCCAAAACCATGAATGTGAAAAAATTTGATTTGGGGTGTACTGCTGTTTCTGAAAGTAAATTTCATGAGCTTCCGAAAGCTGTTTAGATAACTAAGCAATTTTGATGTTTAGTATAATTTTAAACAAGCTTTTAATGAAAATTGACATTAAATCATGGGGAGACCCAAAAACTTATATATTAATATTACGTTGAGTTTTTAACAATAATAAAAGGCCCAACCAAGTTATGCTTAAGCAAACAAAAGTTTCAGAGAAAAGTTGACGAAAAGTATGATTAAGTAGAAAAATTGCCCAAGTTGCAGATTTCATGCTTAACAAAATCTCAATCACACGTTCACAAAATCTTGACAAAAATATATTAAATAAGTTATTATTAGATTTATTAAATAAATCTTTGAAAAATTTGTTGAAGTAAAACCTGTCAGCTTTTTCATATATGTTTTTATGTTTTTGGACACTCTGTATAATAAAGTTTTTCATCAAAATTTGGATCTGCATTCATTTTGAACCAATAAATGAACGTATTTTTTCCAATTGACAGATTAAAAAAAAAAAATTTTATACATATGTTAAAAAGGGTTGGCATCAGCTAACACAAAAAAATATGTTTATTGCGCTGATTGGCTTATAAGTTGTGGTAAACGTAAATTTTCACAGCAAAAATATACAAATTTTCCATAATTTGCTTAAATAGACACAAACAAAACAAAAACAATATTTTTCATTGAAAAATTTGAAATTCAAATAAAAACATTTTAATTAAACACATTCTCAATACTGTTAGCAACCCTATTCTGCTTAGCAAACTACTATGTCAAGCGCTCTATCTCTAGTTTCAAAAAGTAAACGAAAGTTGAAAAACTAAACGAAAGCAATGCTTAGACAAAACTTGTGCGACTTCATATATTGCTGTGTAAGAGCGTGCTTTTGCTCTCAAACTTTTGTTTGCTTAAGCATAACTTGGTTGGGCCTTAAGATGTTTATAAATTTTTAGAAATACAGAAAAAATGGAATTAAAAAATTTTATCAGCAAAAATTAACATTTTGAAAACATCGCAAAATTGCTTATTTAAATTTTTGTGAGCGGACAGGTAACAGAACTTAACATAAAAAGCATTCCAATTTTTGGATTATTTTGAATATATTTGCTTATACGTTTTTCTTTTTTTATCTCAATTTTAGCATATTTTAAAAAAATATAAAATACGAAAAGTTTCTCGTTGAAATGTGGAAGCTTTATTTTAATTTTAGACCCATGGTTTCTTGGGCAAACTTTCCTAGAATTCGTCGTAGATTACGATTTTGACAACCGCTTGTTGAATTTTTTTAATTCATACAAATTGACCCACTCTTATATACACTTTTTAAAAGCTTTATCTATCCAAAACCAATTTACAATCGAAAATTGGTCGAAAAATTTCTGAGATAGTGATTGTTTAATGCGTCAAGTATTCAATAGGTTTTTTAACGGTAAAATTAAATTTTGGCGGTGTATGAACCAGTTCAAGTATGGTGTCGTGTTATACTCGATTAGATCTACAACCTTAACACACTGTCTCCACTTAGGCCTTTTTCACATGGAGCAATTGAGAAGTAATGCGAATGCAAAGCAACAGCTTAAAAAGTTGCAAACCACTCAATTTTAAACTGAATTGCATCCTACGCTTTCAGATGAGCAAGTCACCTCGCAACGCAACATTGAAAAATTCATAACAACACAAATACTTATTTAATTGAAGCTTTTTTAAATAGATATAACAAATAAATTGAGGACAAAAAAGGATATTTCTCCACTTCCTGCGTTTATTTCATATTTATTAACTGATTAATTATTTTCGTAGCACACAACACACATCGCAAACGTAACAAATCGCCGATTTAAATTGCAGCAAGCCGTGTTGCATGAAACTGGTTGCGAATGTGCTGCTGAGTGCAAGTTGTTTCATGTGAAGGCTTCGGTATAAATACATTAGTTAGAAACTTTTGATGCAGTTGCATCACTTTTCAATTGCTCCATGTGAAAAAGGCCTTACAATATTTGTCTGCATGCGAACTATCAAATGGAATTTCATGATATATATCTCAAGTGTAGACCACTCATATTGAGAAATTGTTCATATCATGAAATTTATCTCTTGAAATATTTCTTTAGATATATTTCATGAGATGAGCTGTCATTTTCATTAAAATATAATAACAGCCCTATTCTGGCAAATTAACAAATTGATAACCAGTATTTAGAATATTTCAATGTGTTTGTTGAAATTTTTTGATTTCAAAACAAAATTTGAAGCTCAAAAATAAAAAATTTTGATAAAAATTGTCAACTGCTTTTCAGTTATTGACAATTTCATTCAAAAATTTTGTTTTTTGTGCTTCAAATTTTGTTTTGAAAACAACAAACATGTATAGGGTTTTCACAAGCTGTCGTATTGTTGTATGTCGTATTGCGTTTTCAATAAAAAAATACAACTGTGAACATACCCTAAGGGTTTATTTTGTTGTATGTCGTATGAATATAGCTGACTGAAGAAACAGACAGATGATTGGAGAAAATAAATTTTTTAAAATGCCTAAACAAAACGAAAAGAATGAAATAATAGGGCTGTTCCCGTACATGCTAGTTTGTGAAAACTTTCGAAAACGTTCACTACTTTTTACTAATTTCCGTTCCCGTACACCAAAAGCTTGCAAAAGAGAGTGATAATCAGAGAGTAAAACATTTCTCCTCCTTGAGAAAAGTTGCAAGTTTCTGCTACACAAATTTCGTTTAGTAAAACCTTGCAAGTTGTCATGTCAAAATTTGCGCTAAAACCACAAAAAAAAAAAACAGAAGACAAAAGGAAAGGAGGTATCTCCTTTAAGTTTTCATCTTCATATTTATCAATAATGTCAAACATTTTCTTATCACTATCACTTTCAGATTCACTTGAAACAATGAAATCAATTAATGCAGCTAATTTTTCAGACATATTCGAAATCTTAAAAAAAATTTTGGTCAAATTTACAACATATGTTCTTGACGTTTGATTAAAAGTTGCAAGTTTTTACGACAAGTAGTGAAAAAATACGACAATACAACAATACGACAGCTTGTAAAAACCCTAAATAAACCCTCCAGGAAATGTGAACATTCCCGGATGTTACCAGGAAACATTCCATGGAATGTAGGAAACATTCCCCTTTGTTGCACACTCCATTGCTTTTTTTACATAGCATGTCATTAGAGGGAAACATTCCTCCCCGCTGTGTTAAAAAGTCATGTGGAAACATTCCTCTCCGCTGTCCTTCAAAAGTGAATTGGAAGCAGTCCTCTCCCCTGTTTTGAAAATTAAAGTGGAAACATTCCTTTTCCTTTTTATCAAAATGCCCGGCCAGGATTCGAACCCGGAACCCCTGAGCGACAGTCAAGCGCGCTACCACTAGACTATCGAATTCTACAATAAGCGGCTAGAAAACAATGATATTAATATTTTCTATTGTCATTGCTTGACAATAAATAAAAGTTTCCACATGCATTCTTAAAGAAGCGGTTTGGAAACAATATAAATACAAAACTACCCTTAAGCTTCCAAAAGATACGGTGGGGGATGTATCTTTATCACTTTTAAATGGAAGCCTACCGATTTTTCCCTGAGGGAAGCGGCTAGGAAACAAGATATTAATATTTTCTATTGTCATTTCTTGACAATAAGTAAAAATTGCACATGCATTCTTAAAGAAGCGGTTAGGAAACAACATAAATACAAAACTAACCTTAAGCTTTCAAAAGATACGGGGGGGGGGGAATGTTTCTTTATCAGATTTAGATGGAAGCCTTTCGATTTTCCCTGGAGGGAAATATAAAAAATACTGGTTAACAATTGTTAATTTGCCAGAATAGGGCTGTAAGTGTGTGCACTTTTGAGAACTTTTCAAGCAAAAAATATTGCAAAAGCATTAAAAGAGTGATAAAACATAAAATAGAATGGCGAATGGAAGAAATTATTAAGTTAATAAACTTTTAAAACCATTCCAAAATGAAATTTCATGAGATGAAGTGCCAACCTAAAAATTATAGCACGGAATCTGGATATCATGAAATTCAATTTGACAGTTCGCAGCAATCAAATATTGTAACTGGAAACAGTGTGTTACTATGTCACTTCAAAAGAACACGCAATTCTTTTTTTTTGTAGCACTGTGTTATTGTTTAATAAGTTGAATATGAACTTACCACTTGCACTCTAATTGCAGTTTCAGCATTTTCTACAATTACTAAAAAGTTTTTGTTTATTTTGTTAAGCAAAATCAGCTGATTGTAAATAATTTACAAATGTACGTTCACAATCTTATTCGAGGTGTGTCAAATTTTTTAAGTTTTTACCGCAATCACCACGTTGTGAATACCCCTTATCTAAACGACTGAACGAACAGCTAAGGACATGCTGTCATTTCAGCTGCTCCTAATAGCGGGGTTCACATGGTCCTACATGTTGTCACACATTGTAGGACAAGCCTCGTATTTGACCGTTCGAACACTCGATACAGCCGACTGACAACATGTTATCTTGAATTTGAAATATTTCAAATTCAAGGCCATCACGCCAGGCGTGGCAACATGTAGGATCATGTGAACCCCGCTAATTGCACAGTATTTTTTCGTGTGTTGCTACGTTTCAACCGTGTCGCGTTGTGGTCGTTTAGGGTGTTGTTACGGTGGTCGTCATATGATCCCTGTAGAGGAATTCCCAAAAATTTAATGATAATAATCGTTGTCGAGCGTTTGGGAATTCCACTACTGGTCATGACACTTTTAACACTCTTTTTTTTCTTTTGATGAGCTGTGTGACGAAAGTATGTTAGGGGTCGTCCATAAACTACGTTACCAATTTAGGGGGGGGAGGGGTTTTGAAATGCACTACGATAAGTAACGGTAGGGGGGGGAGGTGTTTAGATATTGTAACGTTAAAAGATATTGTAATTAATAACACAATCATTTAAAAAATTTTTAACCTTACATGTTTATGTTTGATCGTCTAAATTTATGGTTAACTTTTGTTTCAACGATTTCTTCCACCGCCTTTTCCCTCGACACATGAACCTTTTGGTATTTTTTCACCATTTCAGCACACGTCTGAAAAATTTGGGTCTTTGCTTTTGCGACAGGATTTGACGTTAAGGCCTGAATGTTCTTGATCAAAGGAGATACCGTATGACATGTACTGTCCTTCTCAGAAAGAAGAAATCGGTTCAAGGTCGTGTCCTACCTGCGGCTTGTATTTCGTTTTTAAATGAATTCTTCTATGAATTGTCATGTTTGTATTATATCGTTTACAATAAATCGGAATAAAACATACTATTTAAATAAATCAGTTTTCAGAAAGCATTTACACAAAAACACAGAACTTGGTGCAGCTAGGGTGCAGCCTTTAAGGGTACTCTGTCAAAGACCAGGTGAATTTCTTTGCGGTAGAAATGAGGATTCACCTGAATGGGTCGGCATAGAATCCGATGAAAAATTCTATTTTGAAGAATCCTCAACAAAGCTACCAGCTTCTTCTATCCCAGTGATTGAGAGCATCGAATCTTGGATCGCAGATGGAATAGCTTTTACAGAAGATATTAATTATTGATTTTTTTCCAATTGTTCCTTTAATGTATCTTGTCATACTAGTCACTAATACTAGTGAAAATTGTCAGAGCTAGTCAAAATATATAATCATTCGAATGAACTAATTTCATATGTCACGTTACTTTAAGGGGGGGGGGGGGGAGGGGTTTTGAAAAGCACTACGAAAAGTAACGCAGGGGGAGGGGGGGGTAAAAAAAACCGGAAAATCAGTAACGTAGTTTATGGACGACCCCTTATGCTGGTGGTCATATGAGGCCTAAGTACACTTTTTGCTACTTTTAGTATTTTTTCAACCGATGAGTGTTGCTATTAAGCAGGTTTCATTACTGCTTTCACACATTTCGTACTAAAAGTGTACTATTTTCGTGCCTAAACACAAATGTTGTGAATAATTCCACAACGCAACACTGTTTTGATCCCATGATTACATTTTTTTGTCGAATCATTTGGTGACCGTGGTGGTGAAAATTTACTCTCTTGCTCTCGCTCTCAAATTTTTAATTTACATTGAAACAACAACAATGCATGACCATAATGAGCCCATGACCGCCACCGTAACAGGGCACTTAGTTTAACATAAGTGTTAATATACTTCGTTGTTATTTTCTCGTTATATGTTGAATATAAGTATAACTTATCTTGCCTTATCGTCATGTGGCCCTTAGTTCCGTCACATGAAAAGGTTATCTGTATCCCTTAATTGCAGAATCTTCAAGAGTTCTTACTTACCATTGTAATCAAATGACAAAAAGGGTCACGTACAATTGTGTTAATAAAATTAACAGATTTAATAAAACTCTCTTTAGAACGCAGTTGTGTTTCAAGTCAGTCGTATTAAAAATGGCATTGATTAAATTGAATTTTTAAGAAAGAAATTTAATTACCCAACCAAAATGGCAGCTGCAAATTTTAACCGAAGGCAGTTGTGCTCTGAGAATTGGTGTTCGGAGAAGTTGTTTAAAGAAAAATCGGTTGTTACGGAACTTCGCCAGAAAGCGGCGGACCACTTTTTTAAAAATCTGTGTTCTTCAAATAATATTATAAATAATTATAAAAAAACAACAATTAAAGTACCACTCTATCGTAACTTCTAATATCAAATTATCATAATTTTGTCTGAAAATACTGCATGTGTTTTGCTTTCTCTTTGACTCTTTTGGAATTGCTTACTAATATTTGTAATATTCTCTCCAATATCCTAGGTGACAAGGATCGTTACTCCTTTCCGGCCGAAATGTCAATCGTGCATGCGGAGTTTACATACTTCTACTATCCCGGAGATTTTATTTTTCCATGTAAGTTGCTATAATTATCTAATATATATGTAATTTTAAACAATTTTTCCCGCTACCTCCTTTCAGTACCACCCTCAAAAGCTTTTGTGCACGTTAATCCTGTCCAAGTTCATTTCGATCTCAGCTCAATTTTGTGGTTCAACTCGTTCGCCTTGAATCTACACGAGAGTCTGCTGCGCACAAGTGTTGGTATTTCGGCCACGTCAACACCGCCCTCCGCTTCCATGGGTGGAGGACGAGCCTCCTCGGTATCCTCCTTCTCGGCTTCCAACTCTTCACGCCGCGAATCGACATTTGCCGCCGGTGTCTCACAACAGCTGCAGGCACCAGCTTTAAGCGAGGCCGAACCTAGTCTTATGTACATGGATGTCAAGCTGGAGGCCATCATGCCACGCATTGTCATCGAGTCTGTCGTCGATGTGCCAAATCAAAAGGATCGCCCTAAGATTATGCAAATTCAAATCTCACGTTTTGCACTCACCAACATACGCGAAATGGGCTCATCTCGTGCGGATTTAGCGCAAGCGTTGCACTCGCTACAGGAGGGTTCCCTAGTTTTTGGTACTGGCTTTCCAGCCGCCAGTGGAGACATGTGCATCGTAACTGATCGCATTTTGTCGCATGTCGCAGCTTCGGATGTGCCTGCTTTTGCGCTGGGTGGCATGGCTGCGTGTGCCAATAATTCGACAACTCTACCGAAATCCGCCTCGACGCAGAATCTCTCACGCTATGCCATGTGGTCGGAAGCACGCGATGTTTGGTGCATCAAACTAGATCCCGTATGGGTTGATTTTCTTGGCGCCCGCTCACTGGGGCCAAACAAGTCGATTCCCTTTGTGGATGCAGTTCCTATAACGCTGTGGTTGCATGCCGGCGCTGGCGCTGGTGGCGGCGGCGCTAATGAAACATCAAATGACGCTGCCGATTCCGCCACATTGTCGTCCACAGCGAAGGGTTCCTCCGTTGAGACGAATATCAATCGTATGGGTGGCGGTGGCATCGCCGGTGGTGGCAACAACTTTGCCACCATGTCTGCGCGCAATCCTTTTTTAAGCGAGGAAGAATTGCCTGCGGTTGCTGAGAAGAAGTCGCAGACATCATCTGCGGCGGCGCTTGACAGAACCGCTGACATGCACGCCATTGCGCACATTTCGAATTTGGTGAGCATCCAAATCGATCACTATCAGTATCTGTTCCTATTGCGTCTGGCAGAGGAGATGAATGAGATGGCAATTTTTCTTTCCCTGGATGCGGAACGCATATTGCAAAAGGTTTTATTTTTAAATTTGCGTGCTTTTTTGGAAATTTTTTTTTTACTAAATACATTTTTATCTTTTATAGCAAAATAATAAGAAATCCCTAATATTTGGTTGTGTTGTACCCCAAATCGAAGTCACACTCGTGATGCCGTCCCCTACACCTGGTAAGGAATCAAGTGGTGGTGATGCTGAAAGTGTCTTACCTGATTCAGCTAGTTTGGGTGATGATTTACACATGAATAGTAAGATTTTACGTTTTATTTTATTTTTTCATATTCAATTTCGTCGTGAATACATCAAACAAGTTTACAATTTTTTACGTCTTACTAACTTCACCGCTATTTTAATTTTTCATTATATCACCGATAGCTTACAAATGTCACAAGTATTTATTTTAGAATCATTTCTTAAAAAAGCTTAGTAAAAGATTTTAGTAGTAATTTTCCTTTTTACCTTTTTACCTGGCTACTTTCTTGTTTTCAGTCTCATTATATTGTTTGTATAATTTTAAGGCTTACTTGGAGGATTTTTTTTAAAGTAATAACTTTTAACTTTTGTAATAATAATAATAATTTTTGTAATAATTTTTTGTAATAATTTTACGTAACAATTTAACAAAACAAAAAAAGAAAACAAAAGAAATCCGTAAACTTGCATGCCTTTAATTGCTGCTCTTGCGAAAATACTCAAAGGAAATCCTTAGAATGTTTTTAGTACGAATAAAGACCATTAGCACTTGTGACACATAATGTTTTATTTGACGTTGCATTAAAAAAATTACCCAATTTATAGTGCAATTTTAATTTATCTAAGTATATAATATTTACATGGTGCAAATTATTTCTTTTATTTAAAATTTTTCTAAATAAGTACTTTAAACCTTTATATTCTTAAGATAATAACAGTAGTTTAATTTGGTGACAAAATATTTTTTATTACATTCATTAAATAACCGAAGGTTGTATCTGCATGTTTTGCATATATTTTGGAATTTATTTTAAATTATTTTGGGAAATTTTTGGGCTAATACACCATTAACAATTGTCGTTCAGAAAAGATAAACTGAAATTAAGAAAAGATAAATTTAATTGCGAAAAATATAAATTGATATTCAGAACTTCCATTTGGGATTTAGAAGAGGTCAAATGAAATTCAGAAAATCCATTTGAAATCCGAAAAGATCAATTAAAACTCTGAAAAGATAAAATTTAAAAACCATTCGAAATTCGGAATAGATTAAAATTCCGATATTAAATTGGAAATTCGAAAAAGATAAGAATGGAATTTTTAAAATTCAAAAAAGAACGTTTCAAATTCATAAAGCTGAATTTAAATGCTGAGATGCTCTTTTTAGAAAAAAAAAAAAAATCTCTTGACATTTAGAAAAACTATAAATTGAAATTCAGAAAAGATCAATTGAAATTCAAAAATGTGAAAGAACAATTCAACTTTAGAAAAAATAAATTCAAATTAAGAATGGATTAATCAATTTCACTCTGAATTTCTATTCGAAATCCAGAAAAAATCAATCGAAATCTGGAGAAGATCAATTATAATTAAGGAAAGATTAACTGAATTTTAGAACTAAATTTTTATTTACTAGTCATTAAATTAAATTAATAATTTTTTTTAATTAATTTATTAAATAAAATAATTAATAATGAATAGTAATAAAAGGCTTTTGTTTTTAATGCCTCTTCTTCTCGCTAGGTGGTGCATAAAAAAGTAGTCGTTTACAGCTGGGGTCAAAATATTTTCTTCTCAATTTAGCGGGGGAAAAAAATTAAAGTGTATATTAATAAGGGAATTTTTCGCTACAATCTATGCTAGAACTATTTAGTTTGGTAGAATTGTAAAATTTTAGCGTTACTTTTAAAAAAAATCTGTAATTTTTAACTCTTTAGATCTCCGTAGCGGGAGCAAATTCATACCAAACTTAATAATTCTAGTTTTAGCAAAAAGTACCCTTATTTATAATGCACTTTAAATTTTTTGTTCCTGATAAATTGGGGCTAAAATATCTTGACCTCGACTTAAGACTACTGCTTTTAAACGCCACCCAGCGAAAAGAAGATGCATTAAAAAAATCTTTTTTGGAATAAGTATTGTTTTTTTCGTATTATTTAATTATAAAAATTTAAAGTTTTGTAATGGCACCAATTTTCACCGTGGCAAGTTGCACAGCAGTATTTGGGTTATTCACGATGTAGTTTATTGTCCCTATAATTTTGGTACAAAATTTTCAATCTTTACTACTTATCGTAAACGAACCTTCCATAATATCTTGTATTTGATTTTAAAATAGACAAGTTAATGTCAAATTCGCAACATCGTGAATACTCCTAATATGTAATTGCTTCAATTTGGTTATCTGACAGCTTATACGTGTTGGAATGTTACAGCTGACACATTTTATATCTGACAGCTGCCATTTTCTTCTCAAATTTGACCGCTGACACATTTTCAAATTTGCCAGTTGATCCTTTTTCAGATTTGACAGCTGACACATTTTCAAATTAGCCCGCTGACACTTTCTCAAATTTGACAGCTGACACCTTTTTCCAATCTGAGTTAATTTTCTTACTGCACACCCGTGTCGTATGACCTAGCAAGTTCTACCATAAGGCTTGCATGTGTAGTGACAACTTTCGAAACGCACCCGTTGACAGTGACAGTAAAAAGGGCGTTGTCTGGAAAATTGACATGAGTGTTTTTGTTGCTTGGCCGTGGTTTGGAAGAAAAAAAAAGGAATCCGAAAGAGAAAAACGTCAAAAGACCACGCTGCGTGCTTCTTGGTTGAAAACTTTTTTTTAAAACGGCTGTGTAACACAATGGTTGCAACAAAACTGGCAAAAGACACCATGGCAGGACTTTAAAAGCAATTAACTCAGATTCAGCTGTCAAATTTGAAAATGCGTCAGCAGTCACATTTGAAAAAAGGTCAGCTGGCAACTTTGAAAATGTGTCAGCTGTCAAATTTGAAAATGCGTCAGCTGTCACATTTGAAAAAAGGTCAGCTGGCAAATTTGAAAATGTGTCAGCTGTCACATTTGAAAAAAGGGTCAGCTGGCAACTTTGAAAATGTGTCAGCTGTTAAATTTGAAAATTTGAATGTCAGCAGTCTTATTTGAAAAAGGTCAGCTGTCAAATTTGAAAATATGTCAGCTGTAACATTTGAAAAAAGGTCAGCTAGCAAATTTGAAAAAAGGGTCAGCTGGCAGATTTAAAAATTATGGCAGCTGTCATATTTAAAAACGTGTGGGCTGTCAAATAACCAAATTGAAGCAATTGCATATTAGGGCTATTCAGGATGTTGCCATTACCTTGTGTATTTTGAAATCACAAGGTTTTTTTTCTGAATTACATTTGAAAATGGTATAGTTTGTACCTATATTTTATAATGTCAACATGTATACTAACAAAAACAAATATCATTTGTACAAGCATTTTATAGAGTGTACGTACTCAACTTACCGCAACTCATTTAACCAATTAAAAATGAAATAAAAACAATTTAATTTACCATTAAAAGGTACAAATATAACATGGCCAACACCGCCACCACTTGACCAAATGAAGCATAATACTTTTGGCAGTGTGGAAACGCCATCGCCGGTAACTAATGAACCACCCTTCGAAGGTAGCATGTTTACCTCGAATCCCAATACGCACGGGTGAGTGCTATAACATTCTATGTACAGTCAAAATCGAGAGAGTCTAGCGCTCTTTTCCCTACAGCTACAATGTGCAAATACTGAATACACCCACGGTTGCCTCTTCAACACCTAGTCTAGGCTCACGACCCGATACTGGTGTCTATACACAATCAGCAACTTCATCTGCCAAAAGCACACGTTCCACACGAAACTCCAGCAGCGATGCAACAAGTTTATCCAAGGAATTCAATTCGGGTCTTATGTCCATGAAAAAGGGTTTTTCCAGTTTTATGACCTCCATTGATTCAGCCATTAAATCAGGTGCACCCAATGATGATGCCAGCGATACGTTCTCCATACAAAGTGATATAAGCTCGGATTCGGAGAATTTTGCCATTGTTATGGGCGATGACAAGACAATGGATTGCATTGATGTTATGTTTAGGTGAGGCATAACAAATGGAATGCCTTTACCATAAATTTTTGTATTTTTAATTTTAAACTTCAGATTAAATCCTTTTACGACTGACAACAATTTGAAAGCGTCACCCGTGGAGGTTGCTAGCGAAGTTTATGAGGAACCAAATAACTATAAGACCAATCTATCATCACCATCAGAGCCTTCGGAGGCCAGCACATGGCGGCGTCGTGATCTAGTCTCAATGGCCACATTCAGGTTAGTGCTTTTATCATATTGTGCTTTTTATTGTACTTATTGTGTTGTTTTGTTCGTGTCCTCAGGTTGACTACAGTTGAGGTTATACGCCAAAATGAGGGTAACAGCTCCTCGTTGCGCCTGCAGGTCGCCGCCATATCCAGTGATGAGTGTGGTGCCATACCCTGGGATGAGTTGCAGGTACTTTTTGTAGCTTAGTTATTTGTTTAATCTTTTTGGTCTTGAATTTTTTCTCAACTCTTTTTGTTTCGTTTTGGTTTTGTTTGTTTCATTAATTTAACAATAATTTTCTTTGTTAAGAAAAAGATGAATTTCAAAATATTTTTCAAGCTTTCCACATTGAATTCTAAATTTATATAAGCTATGAGGATCAAGCGATCGCTTTCATTTTTCGCACAGTAATGAAGGCTATTATTATTCGCTGGTTTTGGATAGAAATTGAAACTTAGTTGACCTTTAAATATAACCATTGACAAATTGATTCTATCGAAAAAATATAAGGTTTAGAAAATTAGAGATTCATTGTCTAAACAGAATGAATGGCGTCAGCGTATAGCGGCGTCAGCTCAAAATAGCCTGCCGTTCCTTTGGCTTTTTTAAAAATTTGTGAGGTTTTAAAATTAAAAAAAAGCAAAACAAGCGATTTGTAAAGGAACTCGATGCCATACAAAATGATTCAAAGTAATATGGGTTCAAATGTTTTAACTTAAGGCAATTTTCTTTAAGCAATCAAAGAACACATCTAGGTATCAGTATCGAAAAAAGTTTATTTCGATTTCATAAGAGAAAACAATAATTATGTACTTAGTAAAATTTCCAAAATAAACGTGTTTTTCTGTATAGATCTTTTTAATTAATTAGGCTTTAATCGCAACATAGGTAAATTTTTTTAATACAGTATTTTTAATTTTCTTTTTTACGAATTGACAGAACTTTTTTTTTAATTTAAAATAAAATTTTTCACAAAGTTTTTTGCATGTTTCTCTCTTCTACATCGATAGCTGGTCTTAGTTTTTTTTTTCTTTTCAACGCTATTAAAATTATCAAAATTTTATCACTCTTTCGAAATTTAAAAGCAAATATTGTATAAAAACTGGTACTTTTATAGCAAAATATAGCAAGAAACTATTTTTTGATGTAACAAAAACATCATGATTTTTTTTATTTAATCCTATAAACTGCACAAACAAAAACGCATTAACTCATGATTAAGTTAATAATTAACTCTTTCAAGCTCTATGTTTGTTTATTTTAGTATTAAAGCAAAAGTCCTTATATATACATATTGTTTTGCTATAAAAGTGCTAAATTTATTTTTAATAAAAAATATAAATTTTGAAATTCTTGTCAATATTGTGAACATTTTTTTCTTTCTAAAACATTTGTAAAATAATTACCTAAATATTGTACTCATTTATTTAAATATATATTTATATGTAATCATTTTGTAATTTAACTTTTTTTTTTGTTTATCTCTTTCTCTCTCTCTTTCTCTCTCTTCTTAATACATACTTATATAAATATATATATATATATTTTCAATGTTCGCTAATATCAATTTTTATTTATGGAACAATTTATATAAAAAAAAATCAAAACTCTTAACAAAACTGCTTAACCGACAACAACTACAACAACAATTAACAATAAACAAATTTCGCAAATTCGCTTCAAATTCGAAATTGAATTTTCGCAAACCAAAAAAACGTTTGCATTTATTTGCAAATTGTACAGATTGCTCAACAAGCAAACAAGGTATCTACTCAAAACTCTTTACTAAGCAAAATTATTAAACTTTATTATGTACTTTTGTTTTTTTTTTTTTTGTTTTTGAGAGCTTTTAGTTCCCTTTTGATTGGTTATAATTTTGAGTTTCTTAGATTTCGTTTAGTTGCTGCTTCATATAATTTTTTTATTTCCATGAATTTTTTTAGTAGTTGATATATTATTTTGAATTTTTTATTTGGTGCCTCGTCTTCTATTCTTACAGTTGTTTTTTATATGATTGACAGTATGTAAAAGCTTTGTATAAAATACGTAAAAGTATTTAAGATGTTCAATATTAAGCACCCTAACTACAAGAGAGACACAATTAAGGAGTTTTACATTTTCAAGAGAAGTAAAAACAAAATAGAGAAGCTTTTGTGTCAACCGAATGCACACAAAACTAAGCGGCTAATTTAAAAGGTTTTTGAATTCAAGAGAAAGAAGTTGTGCACTCAATTTTTACAGTCGATTGATCACTATAAAAATTTTTACAAAAAAGTCAAAAATTGTAAATTTTTAGTAGTGGCTCTTTCGTAGCAGAGCTGTAAAAGAATGCAATCATTTGTGATTTTAAATCATGTGATTTATATTCAAAATGAATGCAATCATTTTTCCAAATCATTGAATGTGATTTGAAATTTCAAATCGCAATCAATGATTTAAAAAAATGATTGCATTCATTCATTTGAATGATTGCATTCATTGTGATTTGAAATTTCAAGTCCCAATCAATGATTTGAAAAAGTGATTGCATTCATTTTTTCAAGTCATTGATTGTGATTTAAAATTTCAAGTCCCAATCAATGATTTGAAAAAAATGAATGCAATCATTTTTTCAAATCCTTGGTTGGAAATTATTGACTGCATTCACAATATTTCATTCATTTATTTAAATCATTGAAAACAGTCACTGTAATCTCAATAACATAATGTTTTAAAATATCAGTGTGAAGTAAGTAAGATATTTTTTTTTAAACAGTGTGTTTGGATCAATGCTTCAATCCGGCTTCGATTGAGTCCTTGGGACAAGATGAGAAAACACATTTTATAGAGGGGGTCCATGTTTTCCTGTAACATATCTAATAATCAAAAGTATTGATATCTCTGTTGAACAAGTATTGGAAATTCATAGACTAATATTATTTGTTTAACAGTTTATCTTTAATACTTGCAAGCAAAAATAATTTTTTAAGAGCTTTTTAATTTTATTTTGTTATTTATTGTTCGGTTCGCTCTCGCGCTCTTTCACATGTTTAGCTTACTCTTTTAATATTTCAATTCCTTATACACGGTTAAAATTCTTGGAATAAATTTTCGTACAGCTCAAAGTATACTGCATTTGCGGTTTAAAATTAAAACTTTCACAAATACCAACCCATAACTAAAATTTTTCTGTACTAAAATTTAAACCAAAGAAATATTGCAATGCTGAAACTCAATATGAGGCTATTCGGTTAATATGCATGTTTATTTCTTTTGTTTCGTATTGCGCAATAGCCCAGTGGTTAACGTAGTAATAAACAGGCATTACAATTAAATTATCGTGAAAAAATGTTGCTCAGAAACATGTTGCGATAATTTCACGCAGCGGAACGGAGTACTGCTCTGACGAAAATGTTGTGAAAATTAGCAGGCCTTAAAAATTTGAATTTTGTCATTTCTAACAAAATATTTTAAATTAAATAAAATAATAAAAAAAATGATTTAAATGATTGAATGCATTCATTTATGATTTTAAATCATTTAATTCCCAATCAATGATTTAAAAATTGATTGCATTCATTTTTCAAATCATTGATTGTGATTTGAAATTTAAAATCTCAATCAATGATTTGAAAAAATGATTGCATTCTTTTTTTCAAATCATTGATTGGGACTTAAAATTTCAAATCACAATCAATGATTTGAAAAAAAGAATGCAATCATTTTTTCAAATCATTGATTGAGATTTTAAATTTTAAATCACAATCAATGATTTGAAAAAATGAATGCAATCAATTTTTTAAATCATTGATTGGGAATTAAATGATTTTAAATCACAAATGAATGCATTCTTTTACAGCTCTGTTTCGTAGTTAGGGTGCGATATATATATATTTATATATATATATATATATATATATCTATATACATGCATATTCTGGAGAATGCTCCTGCAATTACATCATCGAAATTTAATTTCCATTCTGTTACCTTTATAGGACCAATTTTTTATTCACAAAAGATCAATTGAAATTCAGAAAAGTTCAATGAAAATTCAGAATAATTCAACTGAAGTCACGAATGGAACAATTGATATTCAAAAGCTCCATTTCAAGTTCAGAAAATATCAATTGAAATTAAAAAAAATCCATAGCAGTCAAAATAGATTAATACAAAATTCAGAGATTCTATTTGAAATTCAGAAAATCTCAGTTGAAGTTTAGAAAATATCAATTGAAATTCAGATATTCCGAAATTTTATGTAAAATACAAAATAGATTAATTAACATTCAGAGATTCTATTTTAAATTAAATGTCGAAAAATCAATTGAAATTCACAAAAAAATCAATTGCAATTCAGAAAATAACCATAGAAATTAATTTGAATTCGACGTAACAAATTATTTCTTAAATATAATGTAGCTGCGAGGCCTCCAAATCCTCCAAATATTTACAATTCTCTATTACATTTGTTCGGACATGTCCGCTAAAACACTCATTACATCTAACTTACACAGTAAGCGACGATGGGAGTAGATATGCTGCTTAAAACACATAAGACAAGAGATATCAAACCGAAAAGAAACAAAGAAAAAGAAACAAGCGAAATAGCAAATGACGTTACCAATTATTTTCAAAATAATTTCAATAATTTAATGTTTCGGTTACCGTTTCGCATTACAATGTTATCACCGAAAAATGTTATTAGAAGAAATGTTGTGTGGGAAAAAATAATAGGACCAGCTCAAAAATGTTACACCTTTAGGGGTTTGTGTTGTTTTATGAAGTATTATGACATTTTTCTAAATTGTCTGTATGTTTTTTTTGTATGGGGACTCCCAGAATGGTAACAGACAGGGGCGTACCGAAACCATGTTGATTAGGTGGAGGAGGGGGGAGGAATAAGGTATTTTTGCCGACTGGATACCCTCAAATGCCTACTTTTTTAACACACCATAAATGAATTAATCAAAGTTACTCGTGCGTTCGATCAATATAAATCTTAAAGGCAAATGCCATATCGTTCCCTCTTTTAATGAAAAGAAAATAATAGTATTTCTACAATATCGAACCAGCATATAGAAATTTATTTTCGTTTTTGTTTTAATAATTTCTTAGTTTATATATCACCAAAAAATAACCAAAGCTTAACTATTTCATTAACTGTTTTTCTTATAAACGTTTGAATTAATTATAAAACAAATAATGTATTTATTAAAAAAAAATAGGTTAGTTTATAAGTATACAGCAATTCCATTTTAAACGTACTGGAAAAATAAAAAATTACGGAACGACCATATCCGATTTAGTGCTAAAATTTTGCATGGAGCATCACTTACGGAAATAAAAAACTTAATTTGAAAGAAAAAAGTTTGGAGTGGTTTTTGGCGGAGTAACGGGTGTACACAGAATTGACAAAAATCGGTAAAAACGTCCAAAATCGATTTTTACGAAAATTCATATCTCAAACACTTCTTTACCGAATGTTTAGTTTGAGCTGGAAAGATAATTAAACCGACTTTAATCTAAAAATAATTTTGGGGATTTTTGGTAGTTCCCCTGGTGGAATCCCTTGCGTTAAGGTAATTCATTTCGAAAAAGGAGTTCGAAGAACTCTATTTAAAAATTTGGCAAAACTATCGGCTAAAAAAGCTGGTAAAATTACCTTTTCAACAATATAAAAATTGTAGTTAAACGAATTTCTTAACCGAATTTTAAGATTAAACTACTGTTAGAAAGAAAATTACGGGCTTGAATCTAAAAAAAATTTTTAGAAATTTTGGTGGTTGGGAGTTCCATCGCTTGTAGTAAGATAATTGATTTCAAAGTAGTTGTTTGAAGAACAGCATTAAAAAATTCAACAGAATTTTTGTTCTTAAAGTTGGCAAAATTACCTTTTCAACAAATTAGGGTGGATACTCAATGAGTCATCAATGTGATATGAACATTTTAACATATAAAAAAAAATTGGATTGAAAAATATTTTTGTTTAATGCCTCAATGACCATATTTTCTGTAAAGGCCTACCTTTTGATGGTTTGGAGTCTTTTCATGTTATTTTATATGAAAAAAATTTAGAAAAAATTATAAATGATCAGATCAATTAAAAAAAAAAAATTAAAACTGAAAGAAAAAACGAAAAAAAAAATTTTTTTTGGTCCGAGTTGGGTCGCGAACCCAGGTCTCCGAAAACTAACACATTACATATGACATTATATAAAAACTTTTATATGGAAAAATTATAAGTCTTTTCTATTATTATTGTAAGATGAAATTTTACAAAAAAATTCCAAAAAAATTTTTAAATTAATAGAAAAATTTGTAAAAAAATTTAGATTTTAAAAGAAATAAAAATAAAAATTTTTTTTTGGTCCGAGCTGGGTCTCGAACCCGCGCTCCCGAAAGCTTACTTTCATGTTTTGTAATGTTGCAAAATAAGCTGTTACTTATTTGTACTTACGACTTTAGAGTCGCGTTCTGTTCATTTAACAAATTTATTTTTTGTAAAGTTTCTTCATATAAAAATAAAAATCATAGAAAAGACTTAAAATTTTTCCATATTAAAGTTTTCATATAATGTGATATGTTATGTGCTAGATTTCGGAGACCTAGGTTCGAGCCCCAACTCGGAAAAAAATTTTTTTTTTTAAATATAGACTTTTTTAAATTGATCTGATCATTTATAATTTTTTCTAGATTTTTTTTAAGAATTTTTCATATAAAATATTATTAAAAGACTTCAATCCTTCAAAATGTAGGCCTTACAGAAGCACTCATAAATACAGCGAGCATGGAAGGTATATTGACGCATATAAAAGCACTACTAGCATGCCTTCTGTTGCGTAACACTAGCTAAAATACCCACTGGGATATTGCTTTTTTCTAATTGCATTCTAATTGCATTCAAAAAGGGCTTCTAGCAGGCTTCTTTAGAGTCGCGAGAGAAAAAGGCCTAGAAAATTTTCTCGTTTCATATAAAAAAGTTAATGGGGTTGGATATGAGTACGGAAGGGCTAACAATCCATATGATGGCCTGCTAGAAGAGCTTCAAAGACCTGTTTTGCCCACTGGGTTGATGCTCAAACGCGTACAAATCTGCAGATAAGCTTTTGTGCTTTCACACGTGCATAAAGCTCACGCATACAAAAAATCACCCCAGTTAAGGCCGCTTTACATTGTCCTACTGTGTGTTACCACATGTGAGATAGAAAGTATTATTGAATTTCATCATGCTGTCATTTTTAATTTTTGTATGAAGAAATTAATTTTTCGCTTTTAGACTATCTCACAGAGTCGCACCGCATTTTTATACTTTACACTATACTAAAACGTGAAATTTTGAGTAATGAATCGGTTTTTAATGAATTTAAAGCCCCTACAAAGTTCAATAAGCTGTAAACTGCTTCCTTCTGTTATTCCATTTGGAAATACATAACGAGCTTAAAATTTTCTCACTTAAATAATAAATTTCAAGTAAGTTTATGGTAAAATACATCTCCGGTGGGATAGAATGTGTGATGAAATTAGGAACAAACCAAAAAATAAAATGTGGTACGACATGCCAAAAAAATCAGAACACACATTGCTTTCCGTTGTTTACACCATCGCACTTTCTATCACACATGAAAATTTTGACATGTGTTAACACACAGTGGGATAATGTAAAGCGGCCTTAAAGGTGGAAAACTAGCGATAGTATTGACTATCGATATTTGGCGATAGTATTCGTGCCATCGATATATCGATACTATTGTGAAATAATTCCAAACAACAGATATATTATTTTGTTGTCTTGTTTGGTGGAGAATCTGACATTTTGCTTGCACAAAGAAACAAATACGCGCACTTGTTGCAGGCTGCTCAAGCGAATGTGTGTGTGAGCCTGTTCTCACGCGCCTTACGTTAGGCGGATCATCGGATTAATTTTGACGTCTACAGGTAAGGTGGGAAGTGGGAAGGTGACAAGTTACGTGAGGCAGCATTTTCAAAAATTTTAAAAATTTTGCGATTCATTTTGACGTCTGTTACTTTGAAGTTTCATTGTGCCTCATTTTCCTCGTGGTTCTCTTATGTTTTAGCGCAAATAAATTTTGTTTTGCATTGGTTGGGTTTTCTGTTTGCGTTGCTGTTTAATTTAAGACTTACAAAGTAATGAATTCTCCGAAATTTAACACCACATTTATGGACTGTTCTCGGAATGCAAAATAAGGCGGGCTTAAAAAAGTCGGTAGTAAGAACACCTGACAGATGCATAGTGTCAAAATAACGCCATTACTCTGCCTTTTTTAAGGCGAGTGAGAACAGGGTCTGTGTGTGTGCGAAATTACCCGCTTCCTTTGCAAATTAAGTGTTGCCAAATTACTTAAAATCAAGCTCCTAAGACTGTGTTCATACGGGGCAGCTTAATGCTAATGTCTTATAGCAATTTACATAATTGAGGAAGTTCCGATAGTATTGATAGTCCTAAGCCATTGATAGTATTTTTTGAAAAAACAAACTATCGATATATCGATAGAATCGCAGATTTTTTGCCACCACTACACCCCAATTCGCTTTGACATTTCAAGCGGTGAAAACTGTGTCGCTTAGTTTCTTAAATGCACGTGAAAAAATGTTTGCATGAACTATAAAATAGGTTTTTAATTAGGACAAAATATATTTTTCGAGTAAGTAATTATATTCAAAATGGTTTCTGCTAGTCATCTAATAAAATATTTCTTTATAAGAACATTTTTTTCTAGAAGACATTATAGAAAATCCCATGAAGTATATAATTCCTACTGCGGGGAAGAGGGAAGAAAATTGTTCCGTAGATTAAAAAACAAGTTTTTTAAGAGACAGTGGTGAAAACAAAAAATCACATCACATAAGCATAGTAGAACTAGACAAGGTAGTGTTGGAGCTGAATGTGTTCTCTTTCTAAATGACCATAACTGTCGAACTCATCCATTTTGGTATTTTTGCCAATTCTGGCTTTCATATTGCATTTCTCATTGGTTGCAGATTTTGTGTGAAATGTCAACTTCGTTTTGACAGTTTCGGTCACCGGCTCTCCGCCCTAACACTACATTGTCTAATTTTGCCATGCACATAAGTAGTCAAAAAATAACAAATCATAAAAATGAGAGCCAATTAACAGTAAGCGTAAACCATTTGTAATTAATAAGAAATTTAAACATCGAAGAACTGAGCAACAGAAAGCTTACACAACTCATTTCTGTCAGTGCAGAAGCTTTCCGGTGGGCAAAAGCAGGGCTTCGAAGCGCACTCACATCCAAGCCCATTAACTTTTTTATATGAAACGAGAAAATTTTCTAGGCCTTCCTCTCGTACGCCCTCTCATGTGGCGGTTCGACGTATTATCCACTCGTCTACCGCAGTTGTTAACCCGCCGTTAGTGTGGTGGGGTATGACATACCCCAGAGACCTTATTTCCTTAAATATCTTTTTTGTAGTATTCGCAAGTTTCAATAAAACTATTTTTTTTTATTGCAACGCACTAAAAATATTATTTTTTCAACAGTAAATCAATGAAGAAATCCGAAGCGATCTGAAATTTTCGATAATATTTTATTGTAGTATTTTTCACGACTTTTACTTTTGGGGTATATCAAACCCCACCACACTAATGGCGGGTTAACAAACCTTAGCTTCATTTGCATCATTACAAATGAAAGTAAGCTTTCGGAAGCGAGGGTTCGAGACCCAGCTCGGACAAAAAAAAATTTTTTTTAGATATTTTTTAAATTACATTTTTTTACAAATTTTTCTGTTCATTCAAAAAAAATTATTGTAAAATTTCTTCATACCAAAAATATAAGAAAAGACTTAGAATGTTTCCATATAAAAGTTTTCATATAGTATGATATGTAATTTGTTAGAATTCGGAGACCTGGGTTCGAGACCCAGCTCGGACAAAAAAAATTTTCGTTTTTTTTTTTAATTTAGATATTGTTTTAAACTGGTCTGATAATTTATAATTTTTTCAAAATTTTTTTAAAAATGTTATTATATAAAATAATATGAAAAGACTTAGAACCTTCAAATGGTAGGCCTTACAGAAGCACCCATTAATACAGCGATCACGGAAGGTATATTGACGCCAATTATAGCACTACAAGCATGCCTTCTTTTGAGTAGCCTTAGCTTAATTGCCCACTGGGATCCTTTACTGATGAAAGTGTTAGTACATCGTTAAGACGTGAGCCACTTTTTGCGTAGTTCTTAAATAACTTTTAGGATCATTACGCAGGAAGTGATTTTTTATTGCTTTTTGAAAGATATTTTTTAAACTACTATTTGGTAACTAGAATTCGATTTTGGGTCAAGTCATATAGGCAAAAGTAGTAAGTAGTATGAAGTTAGTTTTCGGTTTGATTTAAAGTGAAATAGCGGACTAAAGTTGGCTTTTGATATAGATGAAGGTGAAAATGCCAAAAAATGGTACGGCTGACACTGATGCGTTCATAAGTATTGTAAATAAAACTCAATATTTTAAACAAATTTCAGCAATAAAATAACAATTAGATCGACTTTTTAAAAAATAAGGGATAGCTTACCCTCCAACAACAAATGAAGGAATTTGGGTTATTTCCTTCAAAAAATTCCTTGGGAGCTTGAATTGTATATTTTTTTAAAAAGAATGCATTATTGAATAAAAATCATGTTTAACTTACATTAAATACGCTTGTAATAAGCCGCTTGTGAATGCTGTTTTAACAAAATTAAATAAAACCAGAGATAAGAAATGTTAGCAACGTTATTGAAATGTCAAAACGCAAGTAGAAAATAAACGAGATCGCTCAAATACAATAAAAAAATGTGGTTTAAAGACAATTTTATATTGCAGATTTATACATTTCTTGACTATTCGAGCAGTCGAATAACTCGAGCCAAAAAACCGGTTTTCGAATTATTCGAATAATTCGAACCGGTTTTGCATACCCTAGTGGGTATTTCAACTTCGATCCAGTCGAAGATAATTTCTTAGTATTCTATGAACTATTTTCGACATTATTTTCTTTTTGTGTTGTATAGGGCTAACCCCAGAAGAAGGAGGGGTTCTTCTTTGAGAAATATTAAATGAGTTAAAATCAGAGAGCATCTTAGTTAGCTAAGGTTATTTGAGGAGCGCAACTTGTGAACGAAAACTGTTCAAGAGAAATTAAATATTTTTGATTAGTCTGAACATTTAACGTAAGACATATTTTTTTTCTTCACGGTTGAGAATAGCGAAATGAATTGCTTGTCAAATAATAATTTCATATTAATGAGAAAGAAGGAGTGTAATTTTGCTCATCACATGCGCTTTTTGCTAACCCTGATCAAAATCCTCTAAGAAATAAAGTTTCTTCATCTAGTTTTTGGTCCCAAATTTGTATGAAATCAACTTATAGGACGAACTGGAAGTGACTAAAAAAGTGTATTTTTGTCATGTTTTTCATATAATGCATTCCAATGTGCAAAAGAAAGTTTTTCTATAAGTATAATGCAATGTTTACAAAAAGTTTTAAAAATGTGTGTGTGTTTTTTATAAATTCTTAAGATAAAAGTCCCCTTAATTTTAGTTTTAAAGCATTTCGAAGACATATTAAGTTTTGCCGTCTTTAATTGCAATGTTTTAAAATTACTTTATTTAAATAGAAATGTTACAAATTTGCCCGAGGTATTGTCCTGTAACTATATAGATTTTAGAGTTTTGTTTTTTGGGCTTTTTCAATGCATGCACTATTGAACAGTTATTGTAAATAGTATTTTATTTTTTATTTTCACTGAATTTTATATGAATTTTATCTAATTCCGGATGTTTTTTTTTCATTTGGTTTTGAAAATTTTTGTACTCTAATTTACTCTGTTGAATATGGTTTTTTCTTAAATTTTTTTTTTATATATATCAGTTTGGCTTTTTCGTGTTAGTTGACTTTACTTAAAAACAGTGGTGGGCATCTTCTTACACTAGCAAGCTAAAAGCTTTCTATGCCGCCATCAGAAACGCATAGTGGCAGAAAAAGCTTTTTGCACTCGTGCAGCAAAATGTCCCTCATGCTTACAATTTTTTATTTTATTTATAAATAAATTGACTTTTTCCACTATTAAAGTTCTACCAAAGAGTAGTAAAGAGTTGTCAGTTCTGCACAGTTGCGTTTGTGCAGACATTTGTGATTAGTGAGGATTGGGCGAATGTGGATGTGAAGGAAGGCGATAAAATCGAAATTTGTCGCCTGACTTTGATCAGCTGTGCTTAGACCCCTTTTACATTGATCAAGACTTGAAGTCAAGTTTTTTTGACGTTCTCTTTTGAACTTGACGAAAGATTTCACATTGGTCAAGACTTGAATTCAAGTTCTTGTCTTCTTTCCTTGTTTTCTAAAAATAAAACGAGATAGGTAGCAAGCAAATGAATTATAGTTTATAGAAATTTGCAAACTGAATTTTATTTTTTTACCACGATGGAAGTTAACAAAACGTTTTTGCTTAAAAATTTAATGCAAAATTAAATTATATTAAATGCAAAAAAATTTTAATGCAACCGAAGTCTAGCAAACTCACATTGATATGCGAAAAATAAAATAAAAAGCACTGTCAACAACGCGAAAATAGCAAAAGGAACACGAAAAAACACGAAAAATTGCCGGTACAGCTTCAAGTTTCTTTTTCCCTTCCGTCGCTTCCGATGTGCGGCGAATTGCCTACAAACTCTGAAACTTGACTTCAAGTCTTGAAAAATATAAAAGGGGTCTTAGCTGACGTTGCTTTGTGGTTCCGACGCTTAGCGAAGAATGAGCTGTATGAGTGCGAAGAAATAGAAAATAGAAAGCGTGTGATGAAGCGAAAAGAAAATAGTTTGCTATTGTTTCTTTTCGCTTCGGTACGACTTTTTTTGTTTCCTATAAGAATCTTGCACTCATATGAATGTTTACATTTTTTAGCTAGATTGGATTTGGTAAATTGAATGAATTTACCAATTTCAATCTTTTTAAATGATGAGAATATTTTTATGCCCTCCTTTACCTATAAATTTATTTTAATTCTTGCAGGTAAGAAATTTTTTATTCGAAGCTACATTTTTTTATCAATTTCCAGGTACTATGAATTCAGCCAATTTTTTTATTTGAAGCTAAATTTTTTCTCAATTTCTAGGTACTATATGAATTTAGGATTTTTTTTAATTTGAAGCAAAATTTTTTAACTAGATTGGATTTGGTAAATTAAATGAATTTACCAATGTCCAGCTATTTAAATTATGATAATATTTTTATATGACCTTTACCTATAAATGTCTTTTAGTTCTTGCAGGTACAATGTATTTAAGAAATTTTTTAATTTAAAGCTAAATTTTTTAGCTACATTGCATTTGGTAAATTAAAGGAATTTACCAATTTCCAGCTATTTAAATGATGATAAATTGATTTACATGATTCAAATTTTTAGCTACATTTAGCTACATTAATCGGCATTCGCAAGATCAATGACATTTCTATTACCACAAAAAGTACAGCCACCTTGCAGATAGATCTTAGGCCGCATCTCTTTTGCCCAACGACAGCGGAATTACCACAAAAATACAGCCACCTTGCAGATGGATCTTAGGCGCTTAGCACGCTTATTGCTGATCCGAGCCAAAAACACATTAGAGCAATAGAGAACACACGTCATGCATCTCTATTCCCCCAACGCGTTTTTGAGTTAAAGTTCGGCTCGGCTCAGCAATAAGCGTTTACTATAAACACATTCTTTGAAATTGCATGATTGAGTGGTTTTAAAACACCAACAATTGAAAACCAAAACTGCAAAATAAATTAATATGTATGTCAGACATAATTTTGCTTTATAAAATGAATAAAAGATGAATTTATTGCTTTCTTTATTAATTGATTAATTTTATTAATTTATTAAAAAATCTATAAATAAACTCATAATTCATAAAAAGATGAATTTATTGCTTCCTTTATTAGTTGATTAATTTTATTAATTTATTGAAAAATCTGTTTGCTAAAATTAAATAAATCTTTAAATACCTTCAGCAAATAGATTTTATACAAAATTTTAATAAAATCTCAAAATAAAAAAAACAAGGAACTTTATGTCACCATAACAATTACTGTTTAAAGAAGGTAATTAAAATGAGAAAAAATATCTTTAAATATTAATACCATTTTTGGATTATTAAACAAACACAATAAGTTTTATATTTTGGATTTGAAAACACAACAAAATACTTAAATTTAAATGTTTCAAACTTTTATATGGTATTTAATATTTTAAACACTTTCGTAAACATTCTGAGTTTGCTTAAAATAAAATAAAAATTTTCTAAATACCTGCAACAATTGACAGAAATTTATATATATATTTTTACATAAAGAAAGTATATACATCTCATATATGTGTATATACTGTGTAGCTTAAAAATTTATAATAATTTGAAAAGAGGAAAATTGGTAAATTCCTTTAATTTACCAAATCCAATGTAGCTAAAAATTTGAATCATGTAAATCAATTTATCATCATTTAAATAGCTGGAAATTGGTAAATTCCTTTAATTTACCAAATGCAATGTAGCTAAAAAATTTAGCTTTAAATTAAAAAATTTCTTAAATACATTGTACCTGCAAGAACTAAAAGACATTTATAGGTAAAGGTTATATAAAAATATTATCATAATTTAAATAGCTGGACATTGGTAAATTCATTTAATTTACCAAATCCAATCTAGTTAAAAAATTTTGCTTCAAATTAAAAAAAATCCTAAATTCATATAGTACCTAGAAATTGAGAAAAAATTTAGCTTCAAATAAAAAAATTGGCTGAATTCATAGTACCTGGAAATTGATAAAAAAATGTAGCTTCGAATAAAAAATTTCTTACCTGCAAGAATTAAAATAAATTTATAGGTAAAGGAGGGCATAAAAATATTCTCATCATTTAAAAAGATTGAAATTGGTAAATTCATTCAATTTACCAAATCCAATCTAGCTAAAAAATGTAAACATTCATATGAGTGCAAGATTCTTATAGGAAACAAAAAAAGTCATACCGAAGCGAAAAGAAACAATAGCAAACTATTTTCTTTTCGCTTCATCACACGCTTTCTATTTTCTATTTCTTCGCACTCATACAGCTCATTCTTCGCTAAGCGTCGGAACCACAAAGCAACGTCAGCTAAGCACAGCTGATCAAAGTCAGGCGACAAATTTCGATTTTATCGCCTTCCTTCACATCCACATTCGCCCAATCCTCACTAATCAGAAATGTCTGTACAAACGCAACTGTGCAGAACTGACAACTCTTTACTACTCTTTGGTTCTACATGAAGCTGGGTTTCAAAATTATAAGCGCGAAACAATTTGCCATAAGAATTTAATTTCCAGAAAACTATTACGAACTGTGTACAAAAGTAGGAGTGTCTAGCTTTCAGAAATTCACTATTTTCCGCTGCTGTTTTGCTAAACTACACACCAACTACACACCAACAAGATCAGAACAACTAAACCATATCATCTCAACACCATTATCACCAGCAGCACAACAACATCATCTCCACAAAAACATCACAGCATCAATATTATTATCAAAAATTGGCTTCTTTTAACATTTCTGTCGCTTTCTGCTTTAAATGTGTTTGGCTGCTTGCATGTTAAAGCATCTGCTACTGCTGCTGCTGTGCAATCTTGCAGCTTAAAGCTTTCAATTTTCTTGCATGCTTTTTAAGTGTTCTATGTGTAGAAGTTTTCAAAATGTGTTTTAATCAATGTTGAAACAATTTTCTAAAATATATGATGTATTTCAATAATTTTGCAGACGAAATTTGGTGCACGTTGTAAAGTGTGGAATCTGGCGCCCTACAATCCGGAAGCACCACCTTGTGTACAATTGCGACTTGAAGAGACCCTCAATACTCCACAGCACATAAGTGCCATAAAGGATAAGAAAAGCATACAAAGGTGAGGAATTTTTTTCTTAAAAATCTATTAAAAGCTTTGATTAACATTAAAATGTTTTAAACTTACAGCTGGTTTACCCACAAAGCGGAGGTACGGGTCAAAGATATTAGTCTTGACTTATCCATGAGCACCATAATCGGTTTGGGTGATTTGGCCGAGGATGAAGTGATAGCAAATCCCTTGCCTGTGAATGTAAGCTTTATTCAGTTCAATGTTTTTGTTAAAAAATTCTAAAGCAGAACTCAACTCTGCAGGTTACCTTGGAAAATGTTAAACTAAACCTCATAGAAGATCGTCCAGCCGTTAACATTACCTCGCCCGGTCCAGTGCCCATTAATTTGATCATAGGACGCATGCATGTACGGCGTGACAACGGTGGTGTGCTGCACATACAACCAATTGGTATTTTTGTTAATTGTTTAAGCTGCCGTCAATTTTACCTTAGACAAAAATTGCTCTTCTTTAGATACCAGCTTGTCTGGCGTTAGTGCTGCCCACTATCCTCTGACCGCTGCTGCTTTAAGTGTGCCACCTGCCCGAGATCGTGAACGTGATCGTGAAATGCTCTCCATGCAACTCGTTATGCAGCAATTAAAGCTGGACAATGATAACTTGCGCAAGCAGCTGGTCAACGTCAAAGAGAATTCCGATTGCTATCGGTAGTAGTTATTGATATGTTTCTTTCTCTAGTTTCATCCATTTGATATTTTTGTATTTATTTCCTTCATGCTCAGTCAAAAAACCCATCAGGAAAACGATGTTCTGCGCACATATCTAAAAGCTGCACAGGATGATATCACTATTTTGCTGGAAGAGAAGAAAGCTTTGCTGGACACAATACGCTCACTTCAGGCAAGTTTTCAATAAATTGTGAAAACAACAAATTGCAAATATACACTAAACAACAGATTCTTAAAACCAACACTCTTTCCAAAACACTTCTTTCTGTATTTCTATTTCTTCTAACTATTTAATTTTATTGTTGGTGTGCAACCTGTTTTATTTTATGAATTGAATGTACTGTCTTAAAAGTTGCAATTAAAATCTGCAAACACTGAACCCCGGATGTCAGGTCAGTTTTAGTTTTTGTTTTTTGTTTGTTTTTTTTTTTATAAATTACTTTTGCTGCCTTAGTTTTGGATTTTGTAGTGAAAATGTTAGATTTCACCTAGATGGAGATATTTATTTTTTTAAATTTAAATGCGCCGCTCATACTCAAACTTATATTAAGCAGCAGCTTTGTAATATCATTTCTTATGATAATATTTCGAAATTAGTTTCGAATTTATAAGCAATGCTTTTTAGTTTTTATGTTGCATTTTATAATACAAATAAGTTCATTAAAGTAGTATTCATGATAAGTTATTTTGAATTTTTATTGCATAAGATTTAATTTACATAAAAAAAGATAGTTTTTTAACACTTAAAAGAAATATATTTTAACTTGTATGTGTTTTCTCAAACCGTGGTACAGTTTTGGTCTAAACTTAAAGTTGAAACGATAATATTAAAATATTTTTATTTAACACTCTGCCGCTGACGTGGCATTGCAACACAAAAAACTTCGTGCATTGCTTCGTAAATTTCGTAAATTGTACTTAATTTAAAATTGAAACCTTAGGTACATTGCATTAAAACTGTTTCTTAAATTAAATACTAAAGGACCAATAAATAGCGAACTTTATAAAAAGAATTCAGTTTTAAATAGTGTTCGTCAGATTAGAAATATTGTTAAAATTATAGCACTGGAGTTGCAGAGGGTTAAGTGACAATTTTTATTTAAAAACTAGCTGATTAACCCGAGTTACTCGAGTAGTTTTTCCAAAAAAGCCCTTTTACATGCAGCGGTGGATCTGGAAAAATCTTGAAGGGGGAGGGGGGGTATAACATATAATGGACACACTTTTTAAATTTTTGAAAATGTTCTCTTTTTATAAATCGTGTTATTAAAATTCGTTTAAAACAATTCGTCTCTAAGAATTCTTCTAGAAATCTCTCACAGAAGACAATTTCTATTTACGTGAATCGAACTAAACGAATTGCAATTAGACAAATTATTATAGATTTTCAAATTTAATCTAATTTAATTTAATTAGTTTAAATTTAAAATAATTAAATAATGTTAGCTTTCTAGCGGAAGCAAAAAGTTTTCTTCACAATTCTTTGGGGAAAATCGGCAAATTCGTGGAACTCAAAAGAAGAATAGACAAAAAAAGAAGAGGCAACTAGAACAGTCAAAATCTCTGGTAGATTTTTAGGCTTTGATCTAATAAAAACTTCTGCTTTTAACGGCAGCATCTTTGTATATAACATATGTGAATATATATTGTGATGGTGAAATTTTTTACATATATAGGGTATTCACAAGGTGTGTTATCATGTCATAATCTCATATTGTCCTAACATTTTATACTAGTTTAAACATTTTATTGTTGCCTTCCATATAAAAAAAGCACTAATATATTACAACTCTGAAAGCTATGTTTATTGAATGTCGTAATCAAACAGTTGTTTCTTATTTGCATTTTTTTATCTTGTAAATTTTAGTTGTAAAATTTTATGACAATATGACATGATAGCACACCTTGTGAATACCCTAATAGTAAATTTTGAAAAAAAAATCAAAATGTTATTATGACACCACAATTATTGCGATATCTCGAAAACTATAGAATTTCTCAATACAACTTATTTTTGTATGAAAAGTTGTTGATTAGTTAAAATAACGGTAAGCGAAAGCTTTTTCGAAAACAATTTTGTAAGAATAGTCTAAGTCAAGAATATGCTCGTTATTATGGCATTAACATTTTTACGATATCTTGAAAACTATAGATGTTCTTAGTATAACGTATTTTCTTGTGGCGAGGTCATCGCCTCAGAATAAGAAAAACACGATTGAAATTTAAAGTTTTGACTTTGTCAATCTATGTCATTTCCCAATCGATTTTCATCAAATTTTTGCTGTCTGAAAGTTTATTTAAATGACTTTGGAGAATTGAGAAAAAACTAACCGTTTCCTTATCAATTCAATGCTTTATATATTTTTCAAAAAACCTCTAAAACTGATCTTATTTTGCTCAAAAATAGGCTTAAAGTTGTTTTTGTTGTAAATTTGTTTTTTTCGAAAATTTCTATTTTCCCCACTCTTTCATATGACAAATCATTTATGTGCAAAAATTGTTTCATTTTGGCACATAATTCAATAAACAGTTTCTATCATTAATAATCATGGGCTACCGATCATTTTTATGATGAAAATTATTTTTTTAAAAATTTTGTTTTTATATTTTAAAATTTCTACGCTTAAAAAATAATTGCTGTGAAAAATTTTCAAATATTTCAAACCATTCTAACTATTCTTAACGCAATGGAATTTTCCAGTCAGGGCCATTTTGTTCACAGAGAGATAAATTTATCCCCGATTTAATTCCATGATTTTTCCAGTTTGTCATTTGTTCACAGTGAGTTATGCATTTAACTCTTCAAGCTGGAGATAAAAATGGTGGCGAGATAGCTTAACCCCAGAAATATTTAACTCGTGAAAATTGGTGAGTTAAGATTTTTAATTCGCTCTCATCACTCTCATTTTAATATTTTTTATTTACTTGGTGTCAAAATATTGAAAATACAGATTTTTAAACATAGGGAAACAGTATTGGGGTTTACTGATTTCGAATCTGGTGTCAGAATTTTAAAATTAAAGATGTTGGATAAGGTTGCCACAGTGAAAAAAATTTTAATTTTTAACCGAAAATTTTTGGTCAATTTGCTCCCTTTTAAATTAAACCACATAGCTAATATTCGCTTTTCCCATTGACAAATGCAAAAACTTTATATTTTCTGATATATCTATATCATCAAACAAAAGGTACAACTTCAAGATTTTGAAAAAAATATTTTTTTTTACATTTTTTACGTAAATTAACTTTTTTAGTAAGAAAAATATAAATAGATGGATAGCTTGATAAGAAGATTAATTACCGATTTTCCATTCAGCCAAAAAACTATTTTGTTGTTCCCAGAAAAAGTCACCACGAAATAGACCCCAATTGGAATAAGCGCCCAAAAAACTAATGATAAGCCCCCACAAAATGTCCATAAATTTTTGGGTTTTATTTCATATGAAATAACTCCTAATTTTTAGGGACTATTTTATAAATTTTGAGATATATTTCATTTTTTGTTTGGGTCTTATTTAATTATGAAACAAAGCCAAATAAAATAAGCCCCAGTCAAATTTTATTTGGGGCTTATTTCATTTAGATTTTTTGAGGGCTTTATTTCATTCGGTTTGGGTTGTTATTAAATTTTTTAAATTAAGGGATCTAATTTTATTTGGGGGTTATTTCATTTTGCTTTTTAAGTTATCGAAGGTTGCTTACAAATAAAATTCAGTGGAATTGTTTTAACTTTTTGTAATTTTTGATTAATTTGGCTTTATTTTTTCCGTGTAGCAGCGCCTCTTACAAATTATTCCTTTTATAAAAGAAGGTTAGGTTAGTTATGGTGGCGGCAGGTCTTTAGACAAGTCCACTTAGACCATATAATTGGTCTGTTGTGTTACCACAGAATGGAAGAAGGGAGGTAATCAAATGCAACTTTTGTGTAGGATGATCTTAATGTGGCAGAGAAGCTAAGCTGTAGAACATGTAAGATGATATTAAATCTGAGTGTAAACTAATGCAAGTGCTATGCCTTGACATCAGTCAAATCAAATTACTAAACGCCCAGTGGGCATTTTAGCGAGTCCTCCGCAAAAAAAGGCATGCTAGCATTGCTTTTATTGGCGTCAATACACCTTCCATGATCACTGCATTAATGAGTACTTCTGGAAGGCCTACTTTTTGAAGGTTCTGATTCTTACCTACCTCTTACCTACCCTTCTTAGGCCTACCTTTTGAAGGTTCTTATTCTTTTCATATTATTTTATATCAACAAAAAATTTTTTTGTCCGAGTTGGGTCTCGAACCCGGGCTCCCGAAAACAAACACATTACATATTATATTATATGAAAATATTTATATGGATAAACTCAAAGTCTTTTCTGATAATTTTGTATGAAGAAAATTTATAAAAAAATTCCAAAAAAAATTTTGAATACACAGAACAGTTTGTAAAAAAATGTAGATTTAAAAAAAAAAATTATTTTTTTTGGTCCGAGTTGGGAATCGAACCTGGGCTCCCGAAAGCGTACTTTCATTTGTCTTGATGCAAAATAAGCAAACAATTCCTAACAACCACGGTAGACGAGTGGGTAAGATGTCAGACCGCCGACTGAGAAGACCATAGTTCGAATCTCAAATTGTTAGCCGTATTTTATTTGAAGTTGATATTTTTAATATCAATACACCTAATCCTGTTTTTGCACGGTACATACGTTCCAGAAAATATCGTGTAAAAAAAAATCGTGTAAAAAAAGACACACACAAAAATACAATAAAAACACAACCTAAATATTAAAAAAAAATCACATCTTCAAGTAACATAAAAAAAAAAAATAAAAAAAAAACAAGTTTTGTCGTGTTATTTTAAAAATAACGTGTAAAAACAGGATAAGTTTATTTCTGTCGACCGTGTTATTTCAAAATCGTGTAAAAAAAGACCGTGTAAAATCAGGATTAGGTGTATATAAATATATAAATTGAGTTGTAATATATTACTACTCTTTTTATATGGAAGGCAACAATAAAATGTTTAAACTAGTGTAAAATCTTAGGACAATATGACATTATGACATGATAGCACACCTTGTGAATACCATAAATATATTATATGAAAATATTTATATGGGAAAAACTCAGTCTTTTCTTATATTTTTGTATGAAGAAAATGTATAAAAAAATTAAAAAAAAAATTCAAATACACAGAATAGTTTGTAAAAAAATTTAGATTTAAAAAAAACAAAAAAAAAATTTTTTTTCCGAGTTGGGTCTTGAACCCGGGCTCCCGGAAGCTTACTTTCATTTGTATTGGTGCAAAATAAGCTAATAATTCTTAACAACAACAGTGGACGAGTGGGTAAGATGTCAGACCGCCGACTGTGAAGAAAATGGGTCAAATCTGAATTTGTTAGTCTTTTTTATTTGAAGTTGATATTTTTATTGCTTTTCCTTCTAACGTAACTTCTCGAAAGAGTGCTTCTGGCAGGTCTCTTTTGATCAAGGAGAGCGGAAGGCTTGACAAATTTTCCAGCGCTGCCAAAAAAGGCCCTACTGGGACGTTCGTCTCCACAAATTTTTCCTACCTCACCAACCACAACCTTTCGTTGTAAATTGATGTGTTTAAAAGTTCCTTTGAATAAGGAAAAAAAGGTTAAAGCGTAGGACCAACATGGCTCGGCCAGGATTCGAACCCGGGACCCCTGAGTGGCAGTCAAACGCGCTACCTCTAGACTATCGAGGTCATCTATAAATAAAAGAAAGGCACATATGAAACCAATTATACGGTAAAAGTAGGTAAAATGGATATGTTAAAAAAGCATTTTTCGCATTTTGTATATTTGATCATTTTTGGCATAATTTTTTTCTGTAAAAGGTGCATATTAAAAAATGGTTGGCCCTAGTACGAAATGTTGTTATTTCAGGCATATTTACCTTAGTTGTTTTGCTTTCTTTACACAGTCGATTACGGCTTACGACCGGCAATTTTTTTTTTGTCTTATGACCTTTTTGAAACTGGCCATAACCCCAAATCATATTTTAAATTTAGGAGTATGTCACTTGGGGCTATGTCGCGTCTCCAATTAGACAAATGACTATTCAATGGGGTTATTTCATTCATTTTGGGAATAATTTCATTTTAAGTTGAAACTTTTTTTATATAAGGCTTATTTCATTTTTTTTGGGATATTTCATTTGGGCTTATTTAATTTTTTTAGTTGGGTGTTATGTCATAATAAAATAAACCCCATTTGGGTGTTATTTAATTTTCCATTTGGGTGTTATTTCATTGTATTTAGGCATTCTTTAGTTTTTTCGTTTGGGATTTGTATCATTTTCTTTGGAATTTATTTCATTGGGTGTTGTTGCATTGGGTCTTTTTTTTATTTGGCCAGTTACAATTATGTAACACGACTATACAATGGGTTAAAGTGTTGTCACTGTCAAATTTCAATATTAAGTAAATTTTATATTAAGTAATGAAAGTGACTTAACTTAAATTGTTGAACAGCAACTACGTTCTAGACTCTTAAAATAAGTACATCAAAAGGTTTTTATTCAAACCTGTCCTTAAACTGATGATAAAATAAATCCCTAAAGCTTATATCCAAAAACCCGATCTTCGGGGGAAAATCACTAGTATATCTTATTCACGACTTATTATCTAAAAATACAGATTTTTACTTTGTGAAAGAAAAAAACAAAGCAGATACTCGCTCTTAAGAAATAAAATATAAAAATTTATAAATAAAAGCTTCAGACTGAAAACGAATTTATCAGAAAATTGGCCTTAGAAATAAAATATAAAATTTTATAAATAAAAGCTTCAGACTGAAAACGAATTTATCAGAAAATTGGCTCGGTACATTTTTTACAACAGTTTGAAAAAATGGTGGAGTATGATCACCTTCTACCCTACCAGGGAAAAAGTTGGTAAGTACTCCATCAATCAAGAGAAACGCAATTAAAAAAAATGTTATAATATTTCAAAATCTAAAACAGCTAAGCATAAAAAAGAGAAATTAGAAAAAAACAGAAAAAGTCACGAAATGGAGAAAGAACTTAAAAGAAAATCGATTTGTGTCCCTGTAATCACCCAAAAACACATGAATATGAATCAAGTGATTTTAACTTACTTTAGGGCCAAATAGTATAAAGAAACCATAATTCTATCTTCAAGTTTTATTATTCCATTTTTTTAATTTTCATTTGAAAAAGGCACTTTTGGCGGAATTGCCCATATATATAAAATTTTATATACATTTTTTGTTTAAATGTTTTTAAAAACCACTAATAATGAAAAACATTTTGCACGCGAGTTTCCAAATTTCAGCGTCTGATATGTAGTTTAGATTTTATGGCGAAAAACGAAAAAAAAAAAATTCACAAAAAACGACATATGAAATTAACATGTAATATAATTTTTAAAATTCTTCCAAGGATGCAGTCTTGTAGGCAGAGGCTTAACAAACATTTTGGTGCATAAATCGTTCTTATATAATGTATAGTTTAAGAGTTATGATGAAAAAACAAAAAAGTGGAAAATCAAAAATGCCGTATAAAACTAAGATTCTTGAAAAAAATTCTCATTTTTCTAAGAATGCAGTCCTGTGCGTATATGAATTACAAACATTTTGGTGCATAAATCGTCCTTGTAGGATGTATGGTTTGAGAGTTATGACGAAACAACCACATGTTTTTGGCCTTCTATCACTCCAAAAAGTGTTCTGCAACTCCTAAACTAGAAGAGATAGAGCAAAACGCATTTTGATAGAAACGTAACCCGCCTTAAGGAAGATGTTATGGCGATCATTTTAATGCATGAATCTTCCTTGTCTGATATATAGTTTGGATTTTATGGCGAATTTATGGTGAAATAACGAAAAAAAAATCACAAAAAAAGAAGAATAAAATTAACATGTGATATAATTTCAAAATTCTTCCAATGATGCAGTCTTGTAGGCAGAGGCTTAACAAACATTTTGGTGCATAAATCGTCCTTTTATGATGTATGGTTTAAGAGTTATAACGAAAAAAGAAAAAAGTGGAAAATCAAAAATGCCGTATAAAACTAAGATTCTTGAAAAAATTCTCATTTTTATAAGAATGCAGTCCTGTGGGTATATGAATTACAAACATTTTGGTGCATAAATCGTCCTTGTAGGATGTATGGTTTGGGAGCTATGACGAAACAACCACATGTTTTTGGCCTTCTATCAGTCCAAAAAGTGTTCTGCAACTCCTAAACTAGAAGAGATTGATCAAAACGCCTTAAGGACGATGTTATGGCGATCATTTTAATGCATGAATCTTCCTTGTCTGATATATAGTTTGGATTTTATGGCGAAATAACGAAAAAAAAAAATCACAAAAAAAGAAGAATAAAATTAACATGTGATATAATTTCAAAATTCTTCCAAGGATGCAGTCTTCTAGGCAGAAGCTTAACAAACATGTTGGTGCATAAATCGTCCTTTTATGATGTATGGTTTAGGAGTTATAACGAAAAAAGAAAAAGTGGGAAATCATCAAAAATGACAAAATTAAGATCCTTGAAAAAAATTCTCATTTTTCTAAGAATGCAGTCCTGTGGGTATATGAACTACAAACATTTTGGTGCATAAATCGTCCTTGTAGGATGTATGGTTTGGGAGTTATGACGAAACAACCAAATGTTTTTGGACTACTATCACTCCAAAAAGTGTTTTATAACTCCTAAACTAGAAGAGATAGAGCAAAACGCATTTAGATAAAAATGTTACCCGCCTTAAGGACGATGCTATGGCGATCATTTTAATGCATGAATCGTCCTTGTCTGATATGTAGTTTGGATTTTATGGCCAATTTATCACAAATATAATTTGTAGGCAGAGGCTTAACAAACATTTTGGTGCATAAATCGTCTTTTTATGATATATGGTTTAGGAGTTATGACGAAAAAACAAAAATTACGTAAAAACTAAGATTCTTGAAAAAATATTTTTTCTGAGAATGCAATCGTGTGGATATTTCAATTACAGACATTTTGGTGCACAAATCGTCCTTGTAGGATGTATGGTTTGGGCGTTATGACGAAAAAATCAGTGTGACGGATACCAAAAATCTATTTTTTTTTACTTTTTTCGCAACTTTGATATAAGTATTTATAAACTAATCAATGTATAATTAAGTTAAAAAAAATGTGTACACTTTAAGACACCAATTAAAACATGTTCAAATTTCAAAGCGTTCTGTTTCCTTATATAAAAACATTTATGAAAAAACGTCAAAATTTCGGTCGTAACACTGGGCTACTACCCTAAGTTACAAAGCCCTGAATTGCTTGAGATATAGTTGAAAGTAGTTTGTTCGTTAGCAACCGCTCAAAATAGTGGCAAAACAAAGTTAGTATTGAACGAAGTAGATGTACAATTTTTATGCGAATTTTGGACACCAACTTCCTAAAAGTTTTAGTAGGAAAAGGAAATTAGGTTCTGTCTAAAATAAATAAAATAAACTGCTGTTGATAAGAGTTTTGCGAAAAATTGTGGCGTTATGTGTTCAAGTACCAATTACAATTCCTGTAATGGAATTGATGATTTTATTCCAATTGCATTCCTGAGGAATTGGGAGGTCCACATACCCATTCCAATTCCTTGGAATTAGGAATTAATTGTAATGAATACTTTTTGACCCAGTTCTATTTATGTATATTTGTTTTTTTAAGTATTTTCGTTTATTTTGTTTTTACTATAATGCTTTTTGATAGTTTTTGTTTAATTTATTTACATATTTTTTTTTTTTTGTAAAGGAATAAATTTTTAAATAGCTTTACGAATGTCTTTTTTGTGTTTTTGTAAATGAATAATGCTTTTTTTTAATGCTGTTTTTTTGTTTTACATGTTCAAACCAAAATACGTTTAAAATGGCGTATAGAGCAAAGTGGATTTTTTTTTACCGTTAAAAAAATGTCCTTTCGTACGTGAGATCAAGAATTAAGAAATATGTTTTTGGTGTTACCACATTTACACAAATTTAATGAGCGACATTCAGAAAATCTTATAGTATAGTTTTTTTTTTTAAAAAATTGCTTCAAACTTTTGCTTCGATTTAATCAAAATATCTTTTGTGCACTTAGAGCAAATGAATCCCCGGACGACAATATGTAGATGTCATAGCAAAACATATTTTTAATTAAATCTAGATCCGTTTATAAATATCGTTTAAATTATAAGTTTATTTTATTATTTCAATTGAATTTAGTTTTAATTTAGTTTGCAAGTAGTTATGTTAAATTTTAAAAAGCTTTCAGATAACTTAAATATCTTCTGTAAAATATCTTTAAACCACATTAGTATAAAAAAACAACAACAATTACACTTAACACACATTCACCATCTTTAATCTTTTACATATTAAAGATAGCGTTCGAAACAAAGTTAAGTTGATAGATATGCACAAATTTAAGTGTATTTTATTCAAGTTTCTTTCAAAGCTTTTTAACATGATTTGATTAGCATGAAAGTGACTTTTGCCAAAAGCTTAAATTGCGACATAAATAAACTTTTCTTTGTAGAGCTCACAAATATTTTTTTTTTCTTAAAAAATAATACAGTAGACATCATGATATGAATAAAAACAATGATTATTTCTTTCTTTTTTTATTAACAGCTGCAACTGACATCATCGAATATAAATAGGAAGAACGATGGCAATAGATAGCATAACTGCATGGACTGCATCCAGTGCTGTGGCGAGAACAACAATCCATGAGGTTTTACAAGTAGTAAAAGTAAAAACTATAAAACAACAACCACAACAACAACATCAAAAGACAAAAGTAAAAAAAAAATGTAAAAAAGATAAAAAACTTACAAATTTATAATAGATTCAAAAAGTAATTAAAACAAATAAGTAGCGGGCTACTGAGGTTCTTCTAAAATTAGAAAATAAAACTAGATAAAAAAGTTAGTTTTTAATATGTTTTCCAAAAAATAGTTCTAATTTTCTTTTTGTGTTTTTTTTTGTGTGTTAATTTTGAAAACAAGACTTCGCAGTACTTAAAGTAAATAATTACTTTGCCATTCATCTTTCAATCAAAACAATATTTTGAAATATGCCTCAATTAAACTCGACGAACTCATTCAAATAATTGCAAATATAGCCATTTCTGGGTAGTCTATAAAAAAATATTTTGTAAAAATCTCTTTTAAAGTGTATGTATCTTTATTTAGTTGTAAAAAGACTGAATGCAATTTATATGAATTGAACTGTTTTTTTTTTTGAGTTTGCAAATTGATAAACATTATAAATAAATTGGCGACTTTAAGTTTCAAATTACTAGTAAAATATAAAGCAAAACATAAGAAAATTATGATTTAAACTTTTAAAAAAGTCTTTACAAATGATATAAAACTCATATACAGTATAACAAAAAGCTTTTAGCTTTCACGTGTTTTGTCATAAAATGAGCTCTAGATAAAAAGCTTACTTTTTTTTTCTTTACTTTGAATGAAAATGTTGTGATTGTGAATGTACTATATCATATCAGTATAAATTGAATTTGCTCTAAATTTTATCAAAGAATTCATTCATAAAAACTAAAATTTTGTTAACTTTACAAAAAAAAAATACCAAATCGATAATTAAATGTGCTGAAACTGTGTCCTGGGAGTAAATTTTTTTCCTTTTTCAACATTTACCATTACTAATAAACTTTGTTTTTGCTTTAATATATGCAAGTGTGGAAGTTTTAGTGTAATAAAGTCTATTGATTTTAGTGTTGTGATAAAAAAATATGTCCATATATAGTTTATATAATATTAGCGTAAATAAATAATAAATAATTTTAACTAAAACGCTTTGAAAAAAGAATGGAATTGAAAGGGTACATGCCAAAATGACATAAGTCAAAAACAGTTTATATAAAAACTATGTTCACTATTGTTGTAAGTTAAATGCAAAACATAAATAAAGCTTCGCTTACATTAAATTTAAGTTCAAGCAAAGGATTTCATTTTCTTTATTTTGAGCTTTCATTAAGAGTGTGTGAAGCAACAGTTATACATTTTAAGTTTTTATTTAAAGTTCTAGAAATATGTTATTTACTGTATATTGTTTTTGTTTTAACAAATTTGCCTACCGACTTTCTGCTACCATTACATCTGTGGTCTCAAGCCAATAACAACATTCTCAATTTGGTAACTTTTTGAGTGCATCAAAAGATATACATACATCTAAAGAAAAGTTAATAAAACATTTTAATTATAACTTTGACTTAAATATTTTAAAACTTTGCAATTTAAATAAAGTTTTCGAAATCACAATCAAAATATTTTTAATCGATTTTAAGGGTTTGAAGCAAGAATGATAGAATTCTATCATTCTTGGGTTTGAAGGGATCTCTTAATAGTTGCACAAATTGAGATACGCTTTTATGTCTTGAGATAACTTTTTAGTTCTATACAAAAGCTTTCATAGATTTAATATTTTAATACCACACATTGAACAAATATCACCGAAACCACCAATTCTATGCCCCCACCGTCTTCAAGTTACTGCGAATAGGCAGCCATTGATATATAAAAACCTTTCATCAAAAACTTATTTATATCACTTTGTCACAACTTTTTTTTTGTTCTCAAGCGCTTAGATTATTATACTTACTTACTTACTTAGTTGGCGCTACAACCGTATGTCGGTCTTGGCCTCATCTAAGAATTTGCGCCAGCCATTTCTGTCTTTCGCTTGCTGGCGCCAGTTGGAAATTCCAAGCTTCGTCAGGTTGTCCTCTACTTGGTCTTTCCAACGAAGATGCGGTCGTCCTCTTCTGCGTTGACCGCCGCTGGGTACCGAATCGAATGTTTTCTTCACTGGAGCATCGTCTTTCATGCGCTGAACATGACCAAGCCAGCGAAGCCGCTCGATTTTAATGCGCTTGACTATGTCGATGTCAGCGTACAGCTCATACAGTTCATCATTCCACCGTATTCGGTACTCGCCATTGACGCAGATTGGTCCGTAGATCTTACGAAGAATCTTTCTCTCGAATGCTCCTAAAGTCTTTTCATCTAAACTGCTCAGCGTCCAGGTTTGTGATGCGTAAAGTAGGACGGGCATGATGAGCGATTTATAGAGCGTGATTTTCGTTCGTCGAGAGAGGGCTCTGCTTCTCAATTGCCTACTGAGCCCAAAGTAACACCTGTTGGCAAGAGTTATTCTTCGTTTGATCTCAATGCTGATGTCGTTGGTAGAATTAATGCTGGATCCCAGATAAACGAAGTTCTTCACAACCTCGAAGGAGGTATTGTCAACGGTAACGTGGGTTCCAAGACGCTGGGACTGTTTGTTTGTTGACACTAAGTATTTCGTCTTGTCTGCATTCACTGCCAGACCCATTCGACTTGACTCTCTTTCTAATCTGGAAAATGCTGCACTGACTTCGCGCGTATTATGGCCAATGATATCGATGTCATCAGCATACGCAAGCAGCATAACACTCTTGTAGAATATTGTGCCACTACGTCTCAGATCAGCAGCTCGGATGATCTTTTCCATCATTAGGTTGAAAAAGTCGCACGATAAGGAATCACCTTGTCTGAAACCTCGTTTGGTAATAAATGGTGGGGAGAGGTCCTTCCCGATTTTAACTGCGCTGCTGGTGTTGCTCAGTGTCATCCTGCAAAGTCGTATTAGTTTTGCAGGAATACCAAATTCAGACATGGTGGAGTACAGGTGCTTCCTTATTGGGCTGTCGAAGGCGGCTTTGTAGTCGACAAAAAGATGGTGGGTGTCGACTTGTTTTTCTTGAGTCTTCTCCAAGATTTGTCGTAGCGTGAAAATCTGGTCGATGGTGGACTTTCCAGGTCTGAAGCCACACTGATAAGGTCCGATCAGTTCGTTTACAATGGGCTTCAATCTTTCACATAAAACGCTCGACAGGACCTTATATGCGATATTAAGAAGGCTTATCCCACGGTAATTGGCACAGATAGTGGGATCGCCTTTCTTGTGGATTGAGCAGTGCACACTGAGATTCCAATCGTTCGGAATGCATTCTTCCGACCATATTCTGCATAGAAGCTCGTAAATGCATTTAAGTAGAGCTTCGCCTCCATTCTTAAACAGCTCAGCAGGTAAGCCATCAGCTCCCGCGGCTTTGTTATTTTTAAGCCGAGCTATAGCTGTCAGAACTTCATCATAGTCGGGCAGCGGAACCTCAACGCTGTCATCCAAAATTGGGGTTTCCGGAATATCATCTCTATTGGCGGGATTGTTGTCAGCGTCGCCATTTAGAAGCTTAGAGAAGTGTTCCCTCCATAACGTCAGTATACTCTGGACATCTGTTACTAGATTCCCGTTTTCATCCTTGCAGGAAGAGGACCCGGTTTTAAAACCATCGGCAAGGCGTCTTATTTTTTCGAAAAATTTTCGGGCCTCATTCCTGTCACCATACATCTCAATCTTCTCCTGCTCGCGCTTTTCTGCCTCTCTTTTTTTCCGCCTGAAAATATGTCTCTCTTCCCTCCTCTTTTCTTTGTATCGCTCCTTAGCAGCGCGCGTTACAACCGACTGCAGGGTGGCTTTGTAGGCGGCGTCTTTCTCTGCAGTGGCGTCGCGACACTCCTGGTCGTACCACTGGTTTCGGCTAGGGCGTTGGTAGCCAATCACCTCTTCAGCAGCCGCACGCATGGAGTTGGAAATGTGAGTCCACTGCGCGCATATATCATCGATTGGAGGAGTGCTTTGAAGCAGGAGTGAGAGTCGAGTGGCAAAAGCATCGGCTGTCTGTTTTGATTGCAGCTTATCGACGTCTAGCTTTCTCTGTGTAGGGTTGCGTGTATTCTTAGCTGCGCATAGACGTGTACGGATCTTGGCTGCAACAAGATAGTGATCCGAGTCAATGTTTGCACCACGGATCGTGCGTACATCCAATACACTGGAAGAGTGCCTTCCGTCGATCAAAACGTGATCAATTTGATTCTTGGTTTTTTGATCAGGGGACATCCAGGTGGCTTTATGAATATTGAGATGCTTGAATCTAGTGCTACTTACGACCATGTTTCGTGCTGCGGCGAAGTCAATCAGCCTCATTCCGTTATCGGAGGTGTTGTCGTGGAGGCTGAACTTTCCGACTGTTGGACCAAAAATATTTTCCTTGCCCACCTTAGCGTTGAAGTCACCAAGCACGATTTTTACGTCGTGACGGGGGCAGCGCTCGTAAGCATTTTCAAGGCGCTCGTAGAAAATTTCCTTGATCTCATCGTCCTTGTCTTCTGTCGGAGCGTGCGCACATATTAGGCTTATATTGAAAAATCTAACCTTGATGCGGATTATGGCAAGTCGTTCGTTCACAGGTGTGAATCGCAGGACGTGGGGCCGTAGTCTCTTGCCAACTACAAATCCGCATCCAAACTCGTGCTTCTCCGCATGGCCGCTGTAGTAGATATCACAGGGTGCATGCCGAATGCAACCCTGTCCCTTCCATCGCATTTCTTGGATAACAGTGATATCAGCTTTGTATCTTTCCAAGACATCAGTCAGTTGGATAGAGGCACCTTCCCAATTAAGGGTTCGGACATTCCAGGTGCATATCCGTAAATCATTATCAGTTTTTCGTTTATGGTAGTCGTCATCAGATTTGGGGATCATTTTTCTTCTATTCTTGTTTGTTTTCATTGAAATTGGTTTTTACGGGTGGGCTTCAAACCCGACGCACAACCTATTTTAAGCCTAGGGAGGCCCGCCGCTCAGATTAGCCGCCAAACTAACGGTTGTCAGTTTTGACGTTGCCCAGGAAACACCACGTGGAGGTTTGAGTCGACTTGAGACGATTTCACAAAGATTATGCTGGCCTCGCCAGATTAGCTTAGATTATTATACCAAATTTTTTTAATTGGAAGCATTCTAGCTTCAAGCTTTTCTGATCAAATCGCAACAAAAGAGAATAAATAAGTTCTAAATTTTGTCACGCAGGCGTTTCTTAAAAAAATTTAGTTTTACTAAAGTTTTTTATTTTGCACTAATGCTACCGCAGGTCCAAAATCAGCAGTTTCTAGTAAAAAAAGGCTTAATTTTGATAGAAAGCTTTTAAATATGAAAGCTTTATGATCTTAAAACAAAAAGTTTACATTGTGAAATATATTACTGCAATTCAAATTGTATTTTAAATTAGATGAAACCCGGAGCATTACTGCCAAGCCCCCTTGTCCAACGCTCATAAATTGTTATCAGAGAAACTGCTTGTATAAATTGAGGTCGAAAACTGAATTCCGAGGCTGTTCCACCTATAACTCAATAGATATTCGATATCGTAAATTTGGGTTGTATGGGGTTGCCACGCCCTCTTTTACAATGCAAAAATCATTCTTGGTATGTGTTTTATAACTTCCTAAACTTTTATAAAAGTCGGTTCGGCCGTTTTTGGTTATTAGCCTGATTAGCCTGAGATTAGCCTCATCTCAAAAAAATGTTAGTAGATATAGTGTGTCTACGCCCATTTTTTGTACAGTTGCCGACAGTAACCATTTGAACAAATTCGGGCTTTTTTTGTTTAAAATAAGGGGATATTTTTTGCATATTGTGGGCGTAAAAAGTAGGCGTGTCAAATCTTACATAGCCTATCACGATTTAGTTGAAATAATAAATCGTATGGTATATATGTATGTATATCGTCTGAATCGGTTCAGTGGCTCTCGCGTGATTGTGGAACATCCGTGCAGTGTCGCAATGCTTTTATATAATAGTATAGATGTTTATTTCAACAATTTCCTTCTTCACGTAATTACAAGCTTATTTAACTTCGTGTTGTTTAATACCACAACCATTCTGTAGAACTAACATTTGGTGGGCCAAATAAAAACTGCTATGCATTTTTCTTGGAACTTTTAAGCTTGCCGAAGTTGCTTAAATTTATTATGAGCTTTTTGTTTTTCTTTTATTTGTTTATTAACCACTTCGTTTATTAGCCTGCTTGAAGGAATAGAGTGTTTGCTTCAAATCTATTTGAGTTTATTAGGGCAGCTCACGATCTTGTTGTATTTTGGCAAATGCATTTTTGCAAGGGTAGATGATTGTAAGCACACCTTTAATATAATGATGTTGCAAATGCCTTACAACAGCTATTGTTTGTTTATATTTTATATCGGACTCCTCTAAACATTGCAAAATTTTGCGAATTTCTTCCTTCGTCCATTTTTAGTTGGTATTTTCCCTTTTAACTTTTCTTTTTAAAACTCCCTCTATTTCTTAAGCACTTTTTTTTATTATAAATACAAATTTTTTTTGCCGCTAAAAATGTAAGCAATGAAAACAGCTGTATAATAAGCACTGTTCAGAAAGTATCGGTGGTTGTGTTCAATGCAAAATGAAGACATTCGTTCACAATACCGTTATGCAATGCGATTATATTTACATATGCAACAGCATTTTGTTGTAGCATATGCATGAATATTGCAAAAGCATATCAATGCTTTTTGTTTTTGTAAAAGCTGCTTATTTTGCATTTGCAACAAGATCATGAACTGCCCTATTATATTTTGGTGTGTAATTTTATTGTTTTTGGAAGCTATGCAATTTTAGGATAACACAATTTAAGCTTTTAGACGAGAGCTTTCAAATTTCAAGGTCAACTCTAAATTTAGTGTAAGCTTTTTGACAGCAAATTCTATAGAAATAATGTCAGAAAAGCTCATACTAAATTAAGAGTAGACATTAAAATGTTTTATGTTTAGGCTGATTTTTTACAATTTAATTTATTATATAAATTTTTCGAACAAAAATAACATTAAAAAATTTCCTAAAAGCTTTTAAGCATGGAAAAATTCAGCATTGTTGATTTTTTGGCTTATGCGATATAATTATCAGCATAGCACAAGCTGGAAAGCTTTCAAGCTTAGATTTTTTTTAAATAGAAGACAATTGAAAATTAAACTATTAAATTAATTTATAAATTCACATTTCTCTTATAATTTTTTTTTAATATTTTTAGGAACAAATTTCATAAAAGCTTCTTGAACATTTTTTTTATGCAATTTGTGGGCCTCGAACTTTTCAGTTGCGGCTATAATTTTTTCTGCATTTGTAGTAATTAAAGCTTTTTAAGTAGGGGTGTTGTACCTTGGACCGAACGTATGTACCTCGGTCCAAGTGTCTATAGCTGTTTATTTACTAAACATGCACGAGCATGTTCTTTTCGAACGAAATTTTCGCAATGCTTTACTCAATTTAGACAAACGAAGAACGATTCGTTATCGAGCTCGAAACGAACACGAGATCTCGGATCTATAAATTTTTCTAAGTGATTTTTCCTAAGAAAAACTTGTAAAAATTTTCCGTGAAAATGACAAACATTCAATTAAACACTAAATAAAATGATATATGAAAAACAAATTTCCATAAATTTCTATATTCAAAATTTTATAAAGACTTAAGGCCCGCCTATAATAGCCACATGCTGGCCATACGCTAATGCCAAAAACTAAACTAAAAGTTAGCAGGCTGTTGTCAAAATAAAAAATGCCCATAATTGCCATATATGGACTTTGAGGAGTGCCACAAAATAGTTTGTATTTGTTTGTGCACATTTGTGTGATTTTTTTCAAAATAAATATTTAAAAGAATATACTTTTTTAAAAACTAAAATAAACAAGCGCACTGTTTGCTGTTTGACTTTCAATATAGTCAAATAAACAATTGTTTGACATTTGCCTATGCTGTGAGCTATTTAAATCGCTCTATAAAAAGCCAATGAAAGTCAATGAAACTTAACGAAACTGTGGCAATTCCAATTATGGGTAGTTAAAAAAAGCTCATATATTTACATGGGCTCGCTTTTATTTTGACAGTTCTGTCTGCCAGCATGTGGCTATTATAGTCAGGCCTTAAGAATTTATTCATACACAAATTATGAAATTTTTTTGGTTAATTAATTTTATGATCTATTAAATTAATACATGAATTAAATTGCGAGCTTTAGCTCAAGTAAGTTTTTAAGCAGACAACAACAACAACAACTCTTTATAGAGTCAATCACTTAGCTGACTAGACAGACTAGAGTAGTTGTTGCCTTCTTAAAAACTTACGTGATCTAAAGTTCGCAATTTAATTCATGTAATGAAAATTTTTTATTTTAATTGACGTATTTTCAGCAGCTGGCAATCAGAAAATAGTTTTTATTAAAAAAAATTATATATTTTCATATAAAAAATTCGGACTCGTATACGAACACGAGATCTCGGATCCATACAAAATTATACAAAAATCTTTTCACATAGTTATGCAAATATTTTATATGAATAAAAACTTTTTCATTGTTATCAGCCAAAAATACGTCAATTAATATCAAAAACAATTTTCATAATTAAAGTTTTTTCTAAGTGACCATGTTATTTATTATGTTGATTTTATATGATTTAAATACAAATTGTAAATGTTTGATAGTTTTAATCATATTTGATTTTAAATACAAATTCTAGTTGTTTGATAGTTTAAAATTGAAACAACAACAACGGTTGAAAAGGACAACAACAACAACAATATAAAAAGGAAAAAACCACTATCAAACAACTAGAATTTGTTTTTAAAATCAAATATGATTTAAACTATCAAACATTTAGAGTTTGTATTTAAATCATATAAAATCAACATAATTTTCATAATTCCTATATGAAAAAATTTTAAGTCTCTTTATATAATTTTCTATGAAGAAATTTATATGAAAAAATTAAATGTCGTATTTTTGGCAGATAACAATGAAAAAATTGTTTTTATTAAAATAAAATATTTTTATATAAAAAAATCGGACTTGTATTTTAAGTCTTAAGAGACTTAGAATTTTTTCTTATAAAAATGATGAAAATTTATTTATTTTTTATGGATGAGAGATCTCCTGCTCGTTTCGAGCTCGTTTACAAATCCGATTTTTTTATATGAAAATATTTTATTTAAATAAAAAATCTTTTTTCGTTGTTGACTGGTAAAAATACATCAAGTAAAATAACAAAAATTTTCATAATTTTTATATGAAAAAATTTTAAGTCTTCATATCATTTTTTATAAAGATATTTATATGAAAAAATTCTAAGTCTTTTCGCATAATTTTGTATGGATCCGAGATCTCTTGTTCGTTTCGAGCTCGTTTACGAGTCCGAGATCTCGTGTATTTTAAGTCTAAAGAGACTTAGAATTTTTTCATATAAAAATGATGAAAATTAGTTTATTTCAATTGACGTATTAAGCAGCTAACAATTAAAAAAGTTGTTTTTATAAAAAAATATGTTCATATAAAAAAGTCGTCTTTGTTATGATTTCGAAATACACACGAGATCTCGGGCTCGTTAACGAGCTCGAAACGAACACGAGATCTCAGCTCCATACAAAACTATGTGAAAAGACTGAGAATTTTTTCATATAAAAATGATGAAAATTTTTTTCATTTTAATTTACGTTTTTTTTTAGCAACTAAGAATGAAAAGATAGTTTTTCTTAAAATAAAATATTTTCATGTAAAAAAGACTCTTCAACTGTCTTGAAGCTTCGATAATTTTAATTAACGATTCGTTCTCGAATCGTATTCTCGGACTCGTTAACGAATCCTAAACGAGTCTGAGATGGCGTATCCGAGATCTCGTGTTTGTTTCGTATTTATGACAAAGCCGAGTTTTTATATGGAAATATTTCATTTTCATAAAAACTTTTTTATTATTGTTAGCTTTTCAAGCCTTTGCATATAATTTTCTTTGAAGAAAAGTCTTTTCAAATAATTTTGAAAATATTTTATTTAAATAAAAATTGTGTTTTCATTTTTATCTGCAAAAAATACGTTAATGCAAATAAAAAAATGTTTGTATGAAAAAATTCTAAGTGTTTTCATATCATTTTGTATGGTTGTGAGATCTCCTGATCGTTTCAAGCTCGTTTACAAGTCCGACTTTTTTATATGAAAATATTTTATTTAAATAAAAACTATTTTTTCGTTGTTAGCTGGTAAAAATGCATCAATTAAAATAAAAAAATTTTCATAATTTTTATATAAAAAAATTCTGTCTTCAAAAATTAAAAAAAAAATTTATAAAAATATATAATTTCGAACATTCGTAAACAAAATTTTGTTAAAAAAATATGTACTTTAAAACATCACAACAAAAAAATTCTAAGTCTTTTCACATAATGGACATATGGATCCGAGAACTCGTGTTCGTTTCGAGCTTCTTTAAGAGTCCGAGATCACGGGTTTGTTTCCAATTCATAACAAGGCCAAATTTGTGACATGAAAATATTTAATTTTAATAAAACCTATTTTTTAATTGCAAGCTGCCTAAAATACGTCAAATAAAATCAAAAAAGTTTTCATAATTTTTATTTGAAAAAATTCAAAGTCTTTTCATATAATTTTGTATGGAACCGAGATCTCGTGTTCGTTTCGAGCTCGTTTACGAGTCCGAGATCTCGTATTCGATTATTGATTTCTTCGTCATAAAGTTTTATTTCGCTGTTATTAGCTGCGTTCCATTCGCTTCAAAATAATCCAGATTAATTTTTTTTACATGCAAAGCCAAAACAAAAATAATCCTATAACAAATAGGATTATTTTTGGTATCCGTACACAGTAAAAAATTTGAGGGTACATTTTATCTTTTTTATAACATTTGTGTGGTATAAACTTTTTTTATTCCAAATAATTTATAAATTTTATACCACTCAATATTATAAAAATAATAGAACATATATAATTTAAAAAGTTTATATGGATATCATGTGTAAATCAAAATATATTCTGGTTCGAAAGTAAAAAATTCACCGAAATCGGAAAATTTAAAAATATAGTTGTTTCGATTGGTCTGACGAGAAAAATGGTCTGGAAAAATTTATAAGATTTGATGGCATAACTTTTAAAACATTTTTGGTTTAGATTTATATGTATACCAAATAGTATAAAATTTATGCTCATATTTTTTACTGTGTATAAAATTGTGATATAGCCTTAAAAAAAATTTTAAACCCAGGTGCCGCACCTGTATATTTTTATGAGCTGTCATTTCATTTTTTGAATTATTTGTTTGTTTGATACAATGACTATTAGGTAGCCATGACAGCTACCTATTTTCTCACGAGCTGCGACCATGTTAAACAAATGTTAAACAAAAGAAAACAAAACAATCCGCGTGTGACACACACATTGGACGCATTCAGCGGAGCCTACATTGAAGTGCAATCATTTATATAATTGCATAATATTAACTATTAAATTAAATAATTTACAATTGTTCTGACGTTTAGAGTAAAGCACATTCAGAGAAAAACATCGTTCACTAAGGTATCGCTACCATACTAGTTCACAACAGTTTTGAACGACATACGTTCTCATAACGCCTAATAGTTATTGTATCATGATTGCTTGTTTGAATTTATTTTTGACTGCAACGGTAGTGCCCTCTACGAGTCGTTTTTCTTGCCCTTCCTTTGAGAAAATTTGTTATCGCGATTATTTTAAGGCGAACGGAATGCAGCTATTATGTTTTAAGCAAAAAATTTTTTTTGATGTATAAATTAAAAAAATTTTTTATAAAAAATAACATTTCGAACTTTCGTAATAAAAAATTTTGTATAAAAAAACTTCTATTTTAAAACAGCGCAACAGCAAAAATTTTTTTGTCCCGGTGGGGTTTGAACCCACGACCGAAGGCTAGCTTTCGAATGTAGCAAATTAAGCGAATATTAGTTAATAAGTTTATGGTGGAATGGATAAGCTGATGGATTTAAACGCACGCGGCCAAGGTTCAAATCTCAGGATGGGGAGGTAATTTTTCAATTTCATTTAATGTTAATAATAATGTTTTCAGTTTATCGCCAGTATGAAAATCATTATTCTCATTAGATGCTGTTCAAAAAATTGGGTTTATTTATTATTGGGTATTCTCGGACTCGTTAACGAATTGTTTTCTCGGCCTCGTTAACAAGTGGTGATTTTTTCTCGCTCGCGTATTCGAAAACGATAATCGTTTACGATTAAAATGTCCGAGGATGCGGATTTGTTTCGAATTCGTTTGGCTTATTGGGTAGTATCAATTGGCCATTTACGCTAGCTACTTCAATAGTTCTATACGCCCTAGCTAGCTACTTTTTAGACCCAAAGTAATGCATAACGGGGTCAGTTCAATCAATTTCTAACTCGTTTACTTCTTGTTTATGTCTTCAACGTCTGGCCAGACTCATAAAATTTATTTTGACGAACTCATAATCAAATGTATTCGAGAAGACATGAAATATTTTTTCAGTTAGAATATTTTGTTTAAATATCAACTAGAGAAAAATCTAGCTCTTCATGACTAGTGAAGTAACTAGGAAATGTGTGTGTAAAAGGTAGCAATTGACCCCTTACTATGACATGCTAGAGTGGCCCTTATTTTTTTTTCCAAAGTAACAAATTGCAGGCCAGAGTTTTGTTCCTTTACTAAAAAGAAGTAAGCAGTGAAATTTTCAGAACAAAATATTGATATATAAACGTGCCGCTTGCGACCTTAAGTTGAAAATCTCATTTATATGGGGAAAAGTGCTTTTTTTTCTAAAAAATCTCAATAACTTTTTTTAAGTGCTTATTTAAAAAAAAAAACTGGCATGCGTCTCGTTTTTGATTTAATTTTTCTTCAATATGTGCTCTCAAACATGGAAATTAGACAAAAACTACTAGAGTAATAATTTTTTCTTTTCGAAAAAATCTAATTTTTTTCCTTGTTGTATTAAAAAAATCGCAAAAATCCAGATTTAAAAAAATTTCATTGAAATGTTGTGCAAATATTTTCTTAAACAATATTCAAAACAGATGAAAAAAATTGTGGGACTACGTTAAATAACCTGCTTATTATGAAATTTTTCGGTAGAAGTGTATCTTTTTTTGGGAAATTTGGAAAGTTTGGGTATTTTTACAAAAAAATTTTAAAAAAAATTTAAAAATGTAAGTTTTGAAAAGATCACAGAGAAATGAATTAGAATAGTTGTGAGCAATTTTGTGCAAAAAAATCAAAGTTATAGCTATTGAAACTTGACTTTTTTTCCAAAAATTTTCAAAGTGCCTGTTTCTGGCACTTCCAACACAAGAAAATTTATAAAAAATCGGAAAAACTATGTTTCTCACTTAAAATGACTTCGATAATCTTAATATATAAATGATTTTTTTAGAAAAAATTTTGGATTCCAGGGACGCCAATAATCATACCCTGGTTTTAGGGTCGCCAGTTGAACGCAAAGAAGGTAGATTGAAGTGGAACTAGTACTGGCTACCTAGGGGCTAGCGAAATCACTAGTTTTGTACTAGTGCCGTGAACTGCAGGGCGGTAGTGCGCTCATACATTATTTCATACATGTTCTCATTTGTACGCCTTTTTATTCTCATTTGCATTTTTTTCCATTTTTCATCGTACATTTTTCATCGTACTCATCCCAACACTTTTTTGAAGTTATTTAAGGTTTTTATTTTTATGTATTACCTGGAAAAAGGTGTTTATGTTTAATTACTATTTTTTAATAAACAGTTTTGCCACAAAAAAGAAAAAAATAATAAATTGCTATTAATTTATTTGCTTTACTGTAAAAAATAAATATAGGTAGGAATATTTGGTTTCTTTAAAATTTAGAACTTATTCAAGGTTTATTTTCAATGGTGTAAGGTACAAATACCAATGGACCAAGGTACAACCGCATACTATACCTTGGACCATTTAAGGTTTGCTGGAAAAAAATGAGCATTTAAATTTAACGGAAACGTCTAGAAGATCCAATATAATAGGGCAGTTCACGATCTTGTTGCATCGTTGCAAATGCAAAATAAACAGCTTTTACAAAAACAAAAAGCATATGTTGCAAAAGCTTTTCAATGCTTTTTGTTTTTGTAAAAGCTGTTTATTTTGCATTTGCAACGATGCAACAAGATCGTGAACTGCCCTTATGTCATAATGTCAAAAATATGAGTGAAGAATTTGTAAAAAAAATTGTTGAAATGTTGACGGGAAAACTTGGAGATGTATATAACTACAATCCGGACCAAGGTAGAACACCTTCCCCCATTATACAAAATATTTTTGCTTGAAAGCTGTAAAGCTTTAAAGCTTTTTCTTAGAGCTTTGTAAAAAGATTTGTAAAAAGATTTTAACAAATAATTGGAAGCTTTTAAATTAGTAATTTTTTAAAATGAAAAAATCTTTAATAAAACTGTTAAATTAATTTGTAAATTAAAACTGTCTCTTTAATTTATTTTTTTAAATTATCTTAAATGTTTTTATAAAAGTTTTACAAATTGTTTTCCCTTTGTTTTGGCTAAAACCTTTAAATAAAAAATTTATTTTTTTGGCGTAGAGCTTTTATTTTGGACACTAAAAACATTTAAGATTTTTAATAATTTCATTTTTATTGGTAACAAGAGAAAAATTTATTTAAACTTAATTTTAAAAAAGCTAACTTTGTACATGAGTGCAGCATATCTGAGGCAGAGACGATATTTGAATAAGTTTTTATCGTGCTACGATTGCTTTGCACTTAGTTCCAAAACCACCGCAGTAAGAAAAGCTTCTTACCATAATGAAAGTAATAAAAATAAAAGCTGACTTTTTTAAAAAATATTTTACGAAGTTATACTTAAAGCTTTTAATATTCATAGCTATATATACTTTTGTTTGACATACAAGAAAAGTAAAATTTGCTTACTAAATGGACTAAAAGTTCTTGTAGCTTAAAAACAAAATGACAAAAAAAAAACCGAAATCAAAAACTAAAAAATATCAAAACAAAGTCAAACGTTCAAAGTAATCAAATAAACATTTTAACAAAAAATCAAATCCAACTTGAAATCAAAACGCATAATTAAAGACGTCTTTACGTATAACAAATATATACATACAAATATTTTTACAATTTCCCAGGCAGTCATACATATTATTAAGAAAAAAAAGAAAAAAACTAAAAATCAAACAACCGTCTTTTTTAACTATTTCAAAAGTTTTATTGTATAAAAGCTTTTTCTATTGCTGTAACTTTCAGAGAAAACTACTTACTATATCTAACATCGACACTCTCACATTGTAAATTTTTAGCATTTTCATGTATACTTATTTCACAGGTAAATAAACTAAAATTTTAAAAATAGTAGCTAGACAAAATATGATATTAAATTAAAAATACTAAAAGAGCGTTAAAATTTATTTATTAAATATATATACATAATACATTTACATACATAAGTTTTGATGTTAAAAACTAAAAAAAAAATAATAATGCCATTCAAGAAATATTTACATATGCATACTTATACACATAATAAATTTAATTATTTTGAACATAATAAAATCTGAAAGATTTTTAAACCTAAACGAAAGTCATTAAAAATTTTAAGCTAAAAAAGTTGTAATAAAATGTAATTAACTATATAAACGTTTTTAAAGTAATACTTAATATATACAAAAATATATAAATACTTATATAATCAAAAATAGTCATATGTAATAAACAACAAACATTTAACAAATTAAAAAAAAATTAAATTTTATTGCTGTTGTTGCGTTTAGAAGTGTACTAAAGCAAATTATAAGGAGTCATTATATTATTAAAAATATTAAAGAGCATAATTAAAAAAAAATATTTTGAAAAAATAAACGAAAACAAGAAATTTCAACTGAAATAACCAAAAGCTTCTATTTTTTCTGCACAAACTAAATATTTTTCTATATAATTAATAATTTTTGTCTATATAACTTTAATTTCTCTATAAATTTAAATTTTCGCAAAATGAAAGTTTTTTAATTTTTTATATGTTTTATTTATTTAATATTTAGTTTAATAGCATATTAATTCGTCTAACATTGTTAAATTTTGAAAAAAAAACAACGTTCTTTACTGATATGCAATACTTTCTCATGTACACAATTTTACTATAAACGCCCACTATTTAAAGTGTCGTGAGTGTTCTACATTAATCACGACTTAGGGCCAGTTGTATGAGCGGCAATACTTTAATAGATGATAAATCAGCGAGTATGGATTCGATGCTGTCCAATGCGGAGACTTGCATAAGGCTTTCTTTGCGAAAGCTCAAAATGATGATGGCAAAAAGCGACAGAACTTCCAAACTATCGTAGCCCAGTATCTAGATGCGAAGAGAGTAAAAGAGAAAGAGGAAGATATAGAAATATAGAGAGGAAATGTATAGTGTTTTGTAAGAAATATTAAACAGTATTTGAAATTTGCAGCAGGTGCCTTAAAAATTGAATTGCTTTAAATCAGTGATCGACAGCACTGCCCCGAAAGCTTTTTCCACCAAAGTTCTTTTTACTTTCCATGCCAAAAGCATCCATATTCCATGTATAAGCAAAAAGAGCTTTGGTGGGAAAGCTTTCGGAGCAAAGCTGTCGATCACTGCTTAAAATTATCCCTGAAACAACAGGAATGATGGAAATTCATGTTTAATCCAGTTCATAACATTGTTAAATGATGTTTAAGCTCTTAAAAATACACATTATTAGGTGGCAGCCCTATTATACAAAAACATTAAAATTTTGATATTCTGACAACGGATTCGCATTCAGCGACCCATTTTTATCTAGTGTTCGCACCAGCACCGAATTCGTTAAAAAATAGGTGGCAGCCCTATCAACCAAATTGAATTTAAAATTCTGAATTCAGATTCGAAATCAGCGTCCCCCTACACTGTTAAATGATATTTAAAACTCTTAAAAATACATTTTACTAGTTAAATTTCGAAATATGTAAACCTTAAAAATTAGGCCAGAGCACCAGACTATATCCTTAACTTACCAAATCCCAAAGTATCAATAGTTGATCTGGTGGCAAGTGACCGCTAAAAGCTCGCATTAACCACTTAAAAACCACTCGTATGCTGTAAAGAAAAGCTTGCTGTGATCAAAAGCACTATCGTACTAACACGAATACAATAAACTTACGGCTGTATTTGAAGTTCACGAAAATGTGACCAAAGCTGCGGCTCATGTGTCTGCAAAAGCTTTTCGAACAGCAGACAGAGACTAACAATACCCTTGATGGAATAAATTAACATTTTTTTGAACTAGCAAATAAAGCTTTCAGTAAGCTCAATTCCCTCCCAGTACTAACCTGCGGATGGGTATTGATTGTGGTCAAACGATGACAGTAGCGTATGTAAAAGGCTCTAAAGGTGGTGTACAAATGCATGGGTGAGTCGAACAGATAGCAAAAGGGTGCAGCTGCAAAGATTAGGAGAGAACATACCTAAGCTTTCCATTAATGGCTATCATTAAAGCTCATACCAAACATGCAGATGCCATGAAAAGGTACAACACCCGATGGCGGGCCCTCATAACTCTTGCCCTTAACCGGATACGTTTCAAATTGTATCATTCCGGCGATTTCTGTGTCACGTGAAAAGCACAGCATGATCTGATAGAGTACATCCTCGAACACAAAATACTGATCATCATTCGACGCTGTTAACTGAATGTCCTTGAAGACAAGTTTGTCCACAATATGATCGGCAATTAAAACATTTTTCTTCAGCTGATTCCAATGTTCAATGTCCTAGAGTTATAACGGAAAAAAATTGATAAACTTTTCGAAAAGAAAAGCTCAGAAACTTTAAGCTTACGTGTGTGTTTATGTGACTGCCCAAAACATAAGCCCACAATGCGCCGCGATAAGGTGCTGGTGTGTTGCCCTTCTTGAGTATCTGCTGACAGAGTGGGGCATGTTTGGAGCCCAAAACATGCTGGCACTGCAGCTTCATATCGGCAATAATGTTGCAGTTGTCATTGCGCAAAAGCTCGCTAAAGTGGGTGCGCTGAAAGAAAAGATAACAGCTGGTGAGCTTGAAAGCTTTAGTAAACTATTTTTTATTTTAAGTAGTTTACCAGCTCAAATATATTTTTGACTTGCAGCGCTATATGCGAAAACTCCCATTTTGGCATTTGGCTGGAAGAAAAAAGAGCTTTTCATTAGAGCTTTAATTTATGTTGATACTGGAAGAAAGGAAAACAGAAAATACTTATAAACAAAAAGAATAAAAACTTAATTGTACACAAACTCAGAGTTTTCAATTGGTTTTATGGTGGGTCCTTTAAGCGATAGCAGCACGTCCAACAAATCCTTGGGCGCATAAACAGGGCGATAATTTTCCAAATCTGTACGAAAATGAAAGAAAAGTAAATAACTTATAACTGTGCAAAGTTGTTAAGGCTTAAAAGAGCTTAAAAAGCTGCCGAGTTTAAAAAGCTTTAAAGAGCTTAAACAGTTTTAAAAGCTATTAACATTATGGAAAGCTTTTTAGAGCTTAACGCGCTTTTGAGAACTTTTAAAAGCTTTTAAGATCTATATACGAGTTTTTTATAATTTTTGCACGAACCCATTGTATAATTGCTCAACTCCTCCCATTTCAGATAAAACTCCTCACGATCTTGCATGGCACGCGGTATTCCTTGCAACGGCATTTTAAGCTCACTGCACATGGCATTCAAGCTTTTGCGCACTCTTCGATCCCACTGCACGCCAGCACGCTTCAGATATGCCAATGGATCATTCTGCAAGGAATTTAAATAAGCTTTAAAATTAAAATTTTATTTTGAGTGCGTGCTTTAATTCGCCAAAAGCAGCAGCAGTTTTTGTCTGATTATTTATTAAAGCAAAGATTTTATTAACCAAAATTTCAATAAATGCTATCAGATATAGTTAGATTTTTTTTTTAATTTTGGATAAAGTTATTTAGCAAGGTTTGCAGAAATCTTAAGGAAAGATTTGTTATAAGAAATGCTCTTATGCATATTTTTTAAATTTATTTAAAACAACAAAATTGTTAAAGCTTTTTGAAAGCTTTTTCTTAATTGTTAACCCTGAAGGAGGCGCGCCTCGCAGAGCTGCATGGATTGTCGCGCGCGAGCTTACTGAGGAATTACTGTAATTTTTAAAACGCATTCCTACAGCTCCAACCCTGCACTGACCTCAGCAAAAGCTTGGCAAGACGCGGAGAACAACCGTAGCTGCGGTTTTTTCTACATTTTGCATGTATTTTCCCAACAACAAAGGGTCTTATGCGTGCAAAAATATTAAAAGAGATGAATTTTATCCATTTAAAAATTGCGTGAGCAAAATGCTCATAGCGCGCCTTCTCGAGGGTTAAATCTTTTATTTTGCTTGTAAGCTTTTACGGCTTTTGATTAATGTTTCCAATTGTTGGGAAATAACACACATTTTCTAACCACTCGTTAATTTTAAGGCCTTACCAAGAGCGTGGGAACAACCGGCTTTTTTGTACAACGAACTAAGTTATACACAATGTTGCGTAACTCCGTATCGAGGCCAACATTTTTGATTGCATCCTCCAGCGTGACGCTCATGTTGTTCTTGTCCACATTTGGACTGCAAACAAGTGTCTAAATTTTTATATGAATACAAAAGAATGCATACAAATTTATTCTCAAAATTAAAACAAGCAAATATTTCGTTTTCTGCACCTGCACCGTCTTCAACAATGTATCGTAACTCTTCATAGATTTTATAGCCGTCACCAGCTTCAGCGCTGTATGATGAATACTTGCATCCTTCAGTTCTTCCATGGCTTTGTCTTAAATGTTATGTAGCGAAAAATAATTTTTTGGCAAAACTATAGAAGAAAATTGTTACACCTTTAATTTATTTCCAAATATTTATAAATTTTTTTAAACCGTCTTTTCAGTAACGTCATGGAACAATAACAAGCGTAAAATTTGTAAAATTTTGATTATCGATCAAACGTTAGAAAATAAAACAAACAAAACGAAAAACAAAACTTTTGACAAAAGCTTTTGCTGCGTTGTGTTTGAATTTGAATGAAGTAAGTAAGTAACTTTTATTGAGGCTTCAGGACAATAACAATGAAATAAGCAGAAGTGACAAGAAGAGAACATAGAACAGCAATAATAATTCTATTATAAAGACAGAAAAGCATGCAGAGGCAAGAATAATGACAAAATGAAATTAAATGTTTGCTCAAACAACATTTTTTAAGTAACCTTGATGTGAAATCTAATAAAACTTAAAACTAATTAAAATAATTAAAACTACAAAAAAAAAAATATTTACATATATACACAAGGTAATTTATTGATACATTTTTTCATGTGAAAGAGTAAATATTTACATAAAGGAATAACGATAGCACGTTTATAAACAAAAAAATTAGAATAACGTTTAGTGAAATATTCAAAATTCCGATCTATACAAAATCTCAAAATTTTACGTTCAAATTTTTCAAGATTTTGCGCGACTGAAGGGGAGATAGTAAACCAAATCGGAAAACCATACATTAAAATGGAACGTATACTAATTTTATAAATAAGTAATTAAGTTTTAATAGGCAAATATTTATTTCTAAGTAAATTAGAGAACATGCTCAAGATTTTTCTAGCTTTGTTTAAAGTCAGATTAGCATGATTATTAAATCTTAGGAGATTGTTGAAGGAAACTCCTAAATATTTAATAACATTTTTGAGAGGATAATCAGAACCACAAAGAGATATTTTTAAATTTTTACTTTGAGGCACAGTATTTCTATGGCATTTGCCAGAAGGATTTCTGATACAAGTAGCTTCCCATTTGTTTGTATTAATTTTAATTCCCCAATCTTTATAAAAACTATGAATTTTTTCCAAATGGGATCGGACCAAAGCAAGAGCCTCATTAGGAGTGGAGCCATGAGCATATGCAAGAGAATCATCAGCATATAAAATACCAGTGGATCCATTATGCACATGAGGAAAGTCATGAATAAATATACTATATAAATGTGGAGCCATAATAGAACCTTGAGGAACACCACTTTCAATTGCACCAAGATCTGAAGAGATGCTATCAATATTAATGAAAAATTTGCGATTGCTTAAAAAACTACTTAGAATTTTGATGAAGGATGGATTAAAACCAATTTTAATTAATTTAGAAATAATACCAATATGATAGGCTTTATCGAAAGCTTTTTCTATGTCCAAGGAGAATGCTACTGTACATTTACGTTGACGAAGATTTAAAATAATATCATTTTTGAATTTTAATAAAGCATGAACCGTTGAATGTTGTTTTTTAAAACCAAATTGGAAATCAGGAATATATTGAACATCAACACAAATATCTAATTTATCCTGTATGACTCTTTCAAGAAGCTTTCCAAGATTAGGGAGTAAAGAAATTGGTCTAAAATTGTTCACCTCAAAACATTTTGCTTTTTTTTGAATTGGAACAATTTTAGCAATTTTCCATGTATCAGGAAAATAACCGTTATTTATGCAGTTATTGAAAATTATTGCAAGAAAATCAAAAACAATAATAGGAAATTTTTTGGACTTGCCGGTGTTGGTGTTGATTTGTTGATAGTTTGAGCTTTTTTTGAGGTTTTTTTGTATTTATACAGTGCACGACAAAAGTCTACATACAGCATAGCTTTTTTCATTTCTGCAAAAAGTATGAATCTTAACAGGGGTTAAACGAGACATTACCCTACATAGAAAAGAACCGGTTCTGAACCTACCACGTGATAGATCCCCAAGGGATAAGGACCTGTCCCAATTCTGCCACCAACATATGAAACCGACCAACATATGAACCGGTCACTTTTACATAACGTTGTCATTAGCATGGTTCAATTGCCACCTGCAGCATCCATCACCTATGACCTGTTCAGTGACCGGCATTAAGTGGTTAAGTAATTTTGTAATGAAGTAATTAAAAAAACAAATTTAATATATTGTCCTTTCCTTGCCTCAACCATTTTTTCATTATCTTTAGCCAATATCTTCCATTTTTACCAAAACAAAAAAGCTTACGAAACATTTACGAAATATTTACGAAAAACAAAAACAACATTTGGGCATTTCCACCAAAAGGTCTACCGCGACTAAAAAATAAAATGTTATTGAAAATTTTTTTAAACCTTCATAACAGAGAAAAAAATTTGTAAATTTATATTGTGAGAGTACTGAGAGCTTATCTCAATTTTGAAATAGTGAAAAAATGACAACAATTGTGAAAAAATGACAACAAACATGATGAATGGCAACAAAAGTAGAAAAATGGTGACAAAAGTTGAAAAATTTTAACAAAAGTAGGAATTTTATAAGTATAATAAATACTCGTATAATACAAAAATTATTTAATTTTTTTCAGTTTTCTATTTTTATGGACCTGAATTACACTTTATATGATTTTTAAGTTAAATTAAATAAATAAAACTATAAAAAACTTTAACTCCTTCGAAGGGAAAAATCTGTATCGTAACGTATTATGTTATGGCTTGTATACAAATAATTAAAAAAGAATTTTCAACGAAACAATTATGAATATATAGCAACATTATTCCAGAAAACATTAAAATATTTTTAATAAAAAAACTCGTGCACAGTTCACAGATATTTTGATTATATAAATGCAGAGAAAAACCACTTCCATTTTTTGTATCGTAACGCGTCCTCTTTTGATTGCTTATATCTTTGGACAATACTTTCGATCGCTTCCACCTTTTACGATATATATATAACACTACTAGAATGCTATCCAAAACTTAAAACAGGACAAAAAAGTTTAAATATTTCTTTGCTCTTTATAATTTTTAACAACAAAAAAGGCGTACGAACGTTACGTGCGTGACTATGGAAATGCCCATTTGTGAAACAGTGCAGAAGATTTGATCATCATGGCTAATAAAATTAATGTAAGAATAGCTTAAACTAATAAAATTAAAATGTTCCCTTTGATAATATCTTAAAATAATAAGTTTTTACTAAGTTTTAATTTTTTAGTAACGTTAGACTTTTTTGTGGAAATGCACATATATGATGAAAATATCGTCATATCAAATCAAAAAAGCCGTAAGTTACAATAAATTCAAAGTTGAATTTTTGATTGATTATTGATGCACCTTATTAAAATATATGTTCCTGCTAAATTTTACACTCCTACATCTAAAAACGACGTTTTTATTAAAAAAAATCTAAAATCCCTAAGTTTGAGCGCAAATTGACAAATACATTACAATTTAGAAAGTTTTTTGACTCTCCCGTAAAATTTCTTAATAGTAGCTTACGGCTTTTTGATTTAATTTGAAGATATTTAAAAAATGTTCACTGCCAAGTTCCCCCGTTTTCCCCTGTGTACGCTTATGACCACTATTAGCAATGAACATCTCGGGAAAACTCGTACGGTGACTTTAAGCCTGAATTCAAATTCAATTTGTATTGAAAATTAAATATGTATATGCACTTCTGTAGAGATTTTACCTATTTTTTTTAATAACCTCTTCCACTTTTTTTTTTTAAAGATCAAAGATCCAACCCAGTGGGCATTTTAACTAGCGATACGCAAAAGAAAGCATGCTAGTAGTGCTCTTATTGGCGTCAATATACCTTCCATTATCGCTGCATTGATGAGTGCTTCTGTAGGCCTACCTTTTGAAGGTTTGGAGTCTTTTCATGTTATTTTATATGAAAAATTTTTAAAAAAAATTTTGAAAAAATTATAAACGATCAGATCAAGGTAAAAAAATATCAAATCTTAAAGAAGAAACAAAAAAAAATTTTTTTCCGAGTTGGGTCGCGAACACAGGTCTCCGAAATCTAACACATTAGGGCGGTTCACGATCTTGTTGCGTCGTTGCAAATGCAAAATAAAGAGCTTTTACAAAAACAAAAAGCATATGTTGAAAAAGCTTTTCAATGCTATTTGTTTGTGTAAAAGCTGTTTATTTTGCATTTGCAACGATGCAACAAGATCGTGAATTACCCTATTACATATCACATTATATGAAAACTTTTACATGGAAAAATTCTAAGTCTTTTCTATTAATTTTGTATTTGTATTTTCTATTACAGAAATTTACAAAAAAATTCCAAAAAATTTTTTAAATGAACAGAAAAATTTGTAAAAAAATGTACATTTTAAAAAAAATAAAAAAAAAAATTTTTTTGGTCTGAGCTGGGTCTCGAACCCGCGCTCCCGAAAGCTTATTTTCATTTGTAATCATGCAAATTAAGCTAAAATTTGTTAACAACTGCGGTGGCCGAGTGGGTAAGATGACGGGCCGCTAAATGAGAGGACTCCGGTTCGGATCTGGAATTTGTCAATATTTTTTTTTATTTCAAGTTGATTTTATACCGTTGATCGTGCTTTATTCGTTAATTATCAACGAAGAGGTAAAGTACGATCAAAGTCCAATCTAACGAGTAGAGTAGAAAAATGTTCTTCTCGGTCGTGCGTTTGACATTCTTTGGTATGGCAGAGTTGCATTTTCATTGAGTTAGTTTTGGTGGGTATTTTTTAGTTTCAATGGTAAACATGAGTTTTAATGGGATTTGCTGTATTATTAGAACTGTTTATACTTAATGTGATTTAACTTTATGGAAATTATGGTATGCAAGTTTTGATTAAGTGTACACTTTTTATAATTGAAGTATTTGTGCAAAATTATTTATAATAAATAATAAAAAATTGAGATTGTTAGCACATATATTGTTAGTATTGGTATATCACGGGATTTTTTTTTATTTTATCAGCACAGGTTATATTGAATTTGATTTAAATTAAGATTTAGCATTTTGCAACTTACAAAATTCAAGTTATGATGAATTAAACATTATTAAATACAATTTAAATAATTGTGCCAATTATTTATATTAAGTCTATCAAGAAAAGGCAGTAGTTCTGGTAGAGAAAACCGTAAAAATTATTGGCTGAAAAAATCAATTAATCAGGTAGTTATCGAGATATCGATTTTAAAAATTTTGTTGCTTGCTAAAGTCTGTTCAAAAAAGCATCTATTTCATTGCCATTATCCAATAGATCTGAAAAATTAGCATGTCATTTGGAACGAAAGTAATTGACCTTTTCAACGATATGCAATATAAATATCACTGCAAGAATATTTTACATTTTATAAGCAACTTTTCATCATATCTGAGTTTTTTTATGAAAATAACCGTTATTTTCTACAAAATTTGCGTTGTAAAGGTACTTAAAATGTACTGTAACTTAAAAGCCTAAAGTTTTGCCTTTCACTTGAAGTATGAAATTATTAACATTTTCTGCAGATAAAAAACTTTTTTATAAGAAAGCAGAACAATTCAAGTAAATATGCTTGAAATAAGAATTTTCAACATCTTACTTTCCATAATCCATAGTAATAACGGTATTTTTTTAAAAAATAGCAGCTTAATATAAGCTATTATTTTACTTTTATTATTTCTTTTTATTTATATATTATAAATAATTTGGCGCGAATATTTAAATTTTATTAAATAATTTTGAATTCATCAAAACTTGCATTTTTTTAAGTAGCAAATTGATAAATATTGATTTGAATGACATTCAATAGGGGTATTTACGCTTTACAAAAACAAAATACACTTACGTGGAAAATTTTGACCAGTGCTTTTCCACTGTAGCCTTTTCCACTTTCCTTGAGCAGTTGTGTACTTTTGCACATTGAAAATTTTGACGGCTTTGAAAAAAGTGATAGTAGTGTGTTCACGAACACGTAACTGCTCAACTGCACAGGCAAGTGCACTGAATCGTGAATACCCCAAGCATAAACTGTGCTGATAAAAAAAAAACCCCAAGAAATGTGATAGTTTACATTGGCATCACCACAGTTGATCAAAGTGACACATGCGCGACCTTTAACGCAACATTGTAGAGATCAAATTTTTAGGTCGTGCGTTCTGACAGTTCATCCCGTAAAGTTATTGCAAAGCCGATCAAACTACGATCAAAGGCCGACCGACCGAACGCAGTATTGCGAATCAGCCTTTATAAATGAGCCTTGCCTTATACAAAGATGGTTTCAAGATTATTAAGAGGAATTGATTGGTGAAAGACTATTTGAATTGCTTCTAACCGAGGCTAGGTGTTATGCCTTAACCTCGGCAAGCATTTCCAGTCCTAAGTTGTAGTCCTGTCCTTAAATTCCACACTTTCCACAGTTTATTTGTGGATTTATCGTTTTCCATAAGTCTTAGTTCAATTCCAGCAATTTAATTATTATCCAGGAATCTTGAATATATACAATTCTTGGTTGTTCCTGTCCTCATATTTCACATTTTCCACAGTTTATTTGTGAAGTTATAGTTTTTCCATAATTCTTTAATGTAGGAAAGAACAAAGAAAGTGAAAAGAATCATGCCCGAGCCCGAACTCGAACCAGAGATCTCTGGTTTGATAGTCTAGCGCACTCTCCACTAGTCTACAGAAGCCGACGAAATGGAACCTCTAGCTTACATTCGTTCTAAGTTTGGGTTTTCGATCCTTCAACAAAATATATGGTCAAAAGCACAAAAGTTTTTCAAACGTTTAAACACAAAAGTATTGCATTTTATTAATTTTATATTTTCGATCAAATTTTTATTTAGTTTAGTCATAGCAAAACTTATTGAAGCACATTTTTTTAACCATATGTGACCACCTTTTACGCTGCTGGTCGGAAAAACGACCACCAAATTTTTCCTGGTAACGGAAAAAATTTCAACTCAATAAACAATCTGAAAATTTGCAACTTATTTTTAGACCTCGATTGATGATATTTAGAAGTTTGACACATTTTCTTGAAAAAATAAAGAGCCCGGTAGAAAATTGGTTAAAATGCTTTACAAATTAAAAATGTTAAAAAATGACAATAAAATAACTTAAAAATCTCTAAAAATTACAAAAAATGCCCTAAATCTAGTTAAAATTACCTTTCAGGATAAAACCGATAAAAATCGATAAAAAATGACGAAAAAACGACCTAAAAACTTTTCATATTTGGAATTAAGAAAACAGAAATGGACGTTCTAAATGCTTGGTTTTCACTTTGTCATTTTCAGTGGTCAGTTGTTGCCAATCAAATTGAAAATTACAACATGTTGGCACTTTTTCTAACTTTGGCGATTTTGAAAAAATAAAAACGATTAAATGAAGCTAATCAGAAAATGTTCTAGAGTTTTAATAAGGTGATATTTCAGGTGGCAAACTTTTGTGTTGTCATTAAAATGACATAGTGAAAACCAAGCATTAGAAGCAGCAGAAAAAAGATGACGTATCATCGAAATCCTAGCCCTGCTTATGACCAATCACACGATATTGCATATGACTCTATTTTTCAAATAAAAAAAAATATTAACGTCAAACTATATAATATATCTAGATACAATGCATGCACTTTGTCACAGTCACACGAAAGCAAAGATAAACATAAGATAAAGAGACAAATTTGCAAATATTGATTTTTTGTTCAGAAATTAAATTAAAAATTCCGCACATGGCAAAAACAAAAAACAAAGAATTTATATGGGAAAAAACAAGATATGTATATTAGAAAATAAAACTACAAGTGAACAAATATTTATTGAAGAAACAAAAGCGATTTATTGCCCTACAATAGCTATCAATAAAAGTCTTCAAACAATGAGTCAGCCGAGAGTGATAAGGTTTGGGATTTGCGAAAAAAAAAATTCTCAAAATCAAATACCAAAATTGCAATTAACATTATTTATAAAGAATATATTGATAAAAACTAACATTAGGCAATGGTTTGGTGGATCAAATAAAACACAATTTACCGATGTGCTCAACACTGTCGGCTATAATTAGTGATAAGAAAAGAAAAAAACACAAAACAAGTCGTAAATAACTAAGGGAATTGGGCGAAGAGTAGGCGTGGAAAAGGGACGGGGAGTAGGTGTTAATTAGAATCTGATAGAAAAAATTGCCGAATAGATAGAGAACATCAAAATAACTGCTGTGTAAATACAGATAACTTAAGAATTTTAGTTATAAAATTGTGAAATTTTTTTTCTAACAAAACAATTAGAACTTTTATAAACACAGAGCATGGTAAAGAGTGCTCTTTTCTCATAAAGCTGTGCATACTCTATTGTTTTAAAATATTTCAAAATAATCTGCCAAAGGCTTAGGATGTTGCTATATAAAAAAAGCTTTTGAAGCTTATCGAATGATTGGACATAAAAGTGTATTTTCCCTATAGTAACAGAACTAAGCTCACACGTTTGAAAATTTAACAGTTTATAGAAGAGCTTTTCCAGCTTACTCTTACTTTGAGCTACACTCGAAGAATTCTCGTTGATGTTAAGGTAATTTTTTATTATCTTTTTTTAAAAACATCTTAATTCAATTGAAAACCATCCTAGTTTTTTTTTATAAATTTTAAAAATTGTTTTAATTTGTTTTCTAATATTAATATTTTTTTTTATACAACAAAAAAAGTCCTCTAACGTTTTGAAAAACATTAAAATATTCAAAACGAGCTCTTATTTTGAGAATATATTTATAAAAGGGCAGTTCACGGATCTTGTTGCATATGCGTTTTTGCAAGGGTAGATGATTGTGAGCACACCTTTAGCCCATTAAATGCCACTGTACTCATTTGAGTACAGCAAAATATTTTTAGCTTTTAAAGTTTTCTTTGTTGGTAAGCATTAGTGAATTTTTTGTTAATTGCCAATTGTTAAGCGGGTCAATTCCATTTGCTTCTCATTTTTTTTATATACGTTTTCTTAAAAAATAAATAAAAAAAATAAAAAAAATAAAAAAAACCATTTTTTTGCTTTTTTTTTGTTTTCTTTTGTAAAATAAACATTTTTTGGACTTTTCACTTTTATTTTTCATTTGGCTGTTAATAGGCTAATATTATTATGTTACAAATGCTTTACAGCAGCTTTTTGTAGCTTACATTTTATGTCGGACTTCTCAACAAAATCTTTTTCGTATTTCTTCCTTCTTTCATTTTTTGTTGAAATTTTTAATTGTAATTTTTCTTTTTAAAACTCCCTCCATTTCCTTAGCGCTTTATTTTTTACTATAGAATTTATAAAAAAATATATAAATGCAACTTTTTCCAGCTAAAACTGTAAACAGCAGTGTTCAGAAAGTATCGGTGGTTGTGTTCAATGCAAAATGAAAACATTCGTTCACAATACGGTTGTGCAATACGATTAGATTTACATATGTATGCAACAGCCTTTTGTTATAGTATATGCATGAATGTTGCAAATGCATATCAATTCTCTTTGTTTTTGTAAAAAGCTGCTTATTTTGCTTTTGCAAAAAGATCGTGAACTGTCCTGATAATCTGTTTAGTTGCTTAGTTGACAATGAAAATAAAAGGCTAGATTTTAGTATCTGCAATAAAACTGAGACAATAAATTCTTAATGCAAACATGCACTGAAATCCATCAAGAAATAATATTATTATATTTAGAATACTGGTAACGTATACCGATACTGAATAATGATTTGTTGCAAAATTCGGAAATTTAAGAATATAGGCCCACTAAACCGTGTCTCATAGTAAAAACTAACTAATAATTATAAAATAAAACTAGTAAGAAATTATCTTCGACTGCGCCGAAGTTAAAAGACCCCACGAGTTAGAGTATATATAAAGTCTTAAGAAAACTGTTAAATATTTATCGGTGAAATTATTTTCGTCAGAGTTTTACTGAAAAAAATAATTTGTTGTGTTTAACAATAATAACAATTATGAAAATAGTATTGTTATGAAAATAAATTTTATAAAAATAAATTTAAACTTACGCTATCTTAACAATAAACATAATTTTATTAGATTTCGAAGAAATATTTAAAAAATTTTGAGCTTATTGCGGCTGTGTGCCGCCCTAGGCATTTGCCTCGTAACTGCGGAATTGAAAGAGATTTTAACGTTTTGCTAAACTCACCTTGTATGGGAGGTAGACGCGATTTTTATTCGATTTTTACAAATTTTATACCTAAAGTTAATATTAATTGTTAAAGATTTTGTGCAAAATTTTAAGTCATTAGATTAATTTTTGTGGAATTGAAAGAGATTTTACCGTTTTGGGTTAGTGACCTTGTAAAGGAGATAGGCGTGGTTTTCATTCGATTTTTACAAATTTCATACTCAAAGTTTTAATTATATATTAAAGACGCCGCACAGTGGTTCCAAATCGAAAAAAGACGGCCAAAACCTCAAGGAGTGGTCTGATTTTCATGAAATTAAGTATATATAGGTTTTTGGGGTCGCTGATCACGAATCTGAAGTCAAAAATTTAAAATTCAAAATGGCGGCTACAAAATGGCGGCCATGAACAAGCTAACTTCTTTAATAATTGTTTAATTCAGCTCAAAATTGGTATTCGGGGGTTTTTGAGGTCGCTGATCACGAATCTGAAGTCCAAAATTAAAAATTCAAAATGGCGGCTTCAAAATGGCGGCCATGAACAAGCTAACTTCTTTAATAATTGTTTAATTCAGCTCAAAATTGGTATTCGGGGGTTTTGGGGTCGCTGATCACGAATCTGAAGTCCAAAATTTTAAATTTAAAATAAATAACAAAATTTTTTATATTTTATACAAAGTATATTTAACACATTTTTATGTACACTAATTTTCCAATAACGCTAAAACTTCTTCAGGTAAATGTTTTGTTTTAATTGTTGGCAAATTTCCTGATGACGATATTTTAGGATCTGATATTTTTTTTTTGGCATGTTATCGGTGTTTAAAATTTCGTTATGCATATGCATTCTTTTAATTTTTGCAAACATTTTATTAACACGACCGTTTTTTCAACACAACACGCGATAAAACGCAACCGATCGCACACAAAGAAAAGCTTCCTCAGATAACTTTGATAATAACTTTGATAACACTAGGCGCCACCATTTTTGAGATCCACATGCCAGTATACTTTTCTTATGGTTTTCGGCCTTCTAAACACGAATATCCGATTGGGGCACGTTTGGGCAAAATGTTTTTCTTCTATTAGTATTATAAGATATCCCACAAAGTAACCAATACCTTTCTATAGGGGCGTAACGCGGCGAACACTTTCGTTTTTTCCATTTTCACTGATCCAAATTTTTCAAAAAATATAAATTTTTAATGAATTTTTTAAAATATTAGGCATGAAATTTTTTCAAAGTTTTAAGTTTATTCTAATTGCATATGCCTCGATTCAATACATGAAAATATAAAACAACTTAAATTACTTGTACAGATAATAAAAAAATGTTTGAATTTGGGTCAAAATTTTACTATTTTTTTTGTAAAATTTTTGCCAAACTTTCAAGGCGTTAAAAATGAAAAAAAAATTTTTTAAAAAAATTGACATCGCAGTTTTTTTCATTTATCTATCTTTAATAGGTATTTGAAGTAAAATATGTTTTTCAAACATCTTTAAAAATGAGGTTTTGGCCGCCTTTTTCATGTTTGGAACCAATGTGCGCCGTCCAAATTTGAAGACATTCTATTAGTTTTTGTGGATTTAAAAGAGATTTTAGCGTTTTCGTTAAGGCACTTTGTATGGGAGGTAGGTGTGGTTTTCATCCGATTTGGCTAATTTTTGAACTTGATCTCCATCTTTAAATAAAAAGCTTAAATATTGAATTTCGTTACGATAGCTAAAAAATTACGGGTGTTATCGTGACCACAGACAGGCAGACGGACATGGCTAAATCGACTCAGGAGGTGATGCTGATCAAGAATATATAACTTTTTTATACCAGCCACGCCTCCTTATCGGCGTTAAAAACGGAGTGACAAAGTTAATATACCCCCTTTACGTTTTTTAAACGTGGGGGTATAAAAAACAAACGTAAGTTTAAAAATTGTATTGTGAAATAAATTGTGCATATAAAAAAAATAATAAATTGGCCATCTCAGCCCTAGAAAGGACTTTGACCGAGCTTCTATTGATCAATTGTGTTGTGCGTGTTATTAAATGTTTGAACACAAATGATCGCGAACTGGACCTACGAGTTTAATGCCCGAATCCGAACGGCTTATGTTCTCAAGAAGCTTTACATGGCAGTTTTTACTCTCTGAGGTTTGCCATTGTCTTCAGAGAGGTCACGACCGAACAAGAAAATTAAATCAATTGAAATAACATTCTGTCTGAGCTGGGAATTGAACCTGGGCTACCCACTAGGCTACGGTCGAACTGTACATGCAAAATCATAAAAAGTATATGATTGAGAAATGTCGATTGAACAAAAATATATATGAAATAAATACTAAATAAATTAATAAAGCAAATTCCTTTTTTAGCCTTTTTTGGGATAGTAAAAAGTTTTTTCAAGTGAAAGCAAATGTGTTTTTTTAAGGGAAATTTACTTGAATCAAGAAAATTCTTTACTTTTCTTGAAAAAAGTTTCTAAAATGAAGCGAATTTCTCTTATTATAAAAAAGCCATTTACTAGAATCAAGCAAACTATCATTTCAAAAAAAAAAAAAATTATAGAGATAAAGTATACTGCAGTTTTCAGAAAATTTTTCTTGAATTAAGCAATTGTTTCACAGGCTAAGATATTTATATTTTCTCGATATAAGAAAAATAATTGAGAAATTTATGCAGGACTGAGAAATGATAACCATCTTGCTTGGTTCAAGCATAGAATGCTTGAATTGTTCTCTTCGAGTATTTTTAATATTTTTTTACACCCACACGCATATAAAAATGCCTAAGGGGTATATTAGCTTCGTATTAACTTCGAAGGAGGCGTGGCAGGTAAAGAAAAAGATATATTCTTGATTAGCATCACCTCCTGTGTCGGTTTAGCCATGTCCGTCTGTGTGACCGTCCGTCTGCGACCATGATAACAGCCGTAATTTTAGAGCTATCGTAACGACGAAATTCAATATGTAAGCATTATATTTAAAAATACTGATCAAATTTGAAAATGAGCCAAATCGGATGAAAACCCCGCCTAACTCCCATACAAAGTGACTTTACCAAAACGGTAAAATCTCTTAAAAATCCAAAAAAATTAATATAATGACTTCAAATTTTGCAAACTAGATTCTACCCTTATTATGCACCTTGAGTATTACATTTGTAAAAATCGAATAAAAACCACGGCGATCCCTTAGCAAGTGACTTTATGAAATCAGTAAAATCTCTATTTAAATTCAATAAAATTAGTACAATGACTTCTAATTTTGAGGATTAGTTTAAATTTTAGCTCTGCAGTCAATGTTTAAAATTTTGTTAACAATTACTGAAAATTTTGACCACCTCCCATACAAAGTGACGTTATCATAGTAGTTATCATTCCAAAAAAAATTAATGTTTAAACTTGATATTGTGCACATAAGCTTTAGTAAATAAAAAGGACTCTGAGCTTCAAATGTAAAATACTTGTATAAAAACCACGCCTTAAAAAGTGACGTCACCAAATTAATACATCATTTCAGACTTCGAATAAACTAAAATACGGCCGTGGGGGTATTTTAACTTCGGTCCAGTCGAAGATATTTCCTTACTAGTTTAATATTTTTTTCACTCCATAAAGGTAATAAGGGTATTCATGCAAATGGGCAATACCCTTACAAATGCTATAAACTTTATAAGTTTATCAGCATCATTAATGAAATGTCAAATTTGTATGGAGAAGACTTTGCACAAACCAGATATATTTGTTCTTCTAGTAAGGTGAGTAAACGAGGTGACAAACTTATATGATCAATCAGCTGTTTTCGTTTCTTGAAAGTTAATTAATTTCTTATCAGAAGCCGGCAAAAAATGAGACAGGTAAGAATTTGTGAATTGAAGCAAAAGTAACAAATATCATATTTAAATGAAAGTTGCAACTTAAAAACTTATTCGCAACATACGCAGCATATGAAAATATTTTGCAACTGACATATGCCTATGCTGCAAATGAACAATCGACTTTAAGAGCTGGTCATATAGCCTGCTGATAAAAATAACTAATTGCTCAAATTATAAGATTGCCACTTTGCATGAATACCCTTAACATTCTTGTCAGAATTAACTTTTTTTTAATATTTTCATGGTAAAAGAATACAGGTAGATGCACCAGATGAGAGCATACTGCCGAAAAGGTCAAAACGAAGCAAAAATTTTTAACTATTTTCTTTTGTTTCCATTCGCCACACAGATAAATTTGACAGACATGGCAGTATGGAAAGAGAGCACAGTCAGCGCTGCAGCTACCTCTATCCTTATACCATGAATATTTTCAAACAATTTCAAGAGCAACAAAATAAATTCTCTATATAAATACAATACAATAATATATTTTCTTTGTATCCCAGCAAAATTTCTAAATCTTTTATGACTCTTTTAAGGTGGTAAGATGTTATTTAAATAAAACAACACTTAAAACTAGGAAAACCCACAAAAACACGACTGTGTTGTATTTTAAAATCGGACCAGTTGAAGAAAATTATCTTTCTTGTTAATAATAAAAAAATTAATTTTTAGAAATTACAACAAAGAACTTTTGCAGTGTAGCTTATCAGCATAATGATAACAAACGCTTTACCGTATTCGCAAAAAGAGTTGGAAACGTGTTACCCCATTAAAAAAATTTTGTCGAAGAGAATCAATAGTAAGCGGTATGCGAACGAAGAAAGGTGTTTCAAAACAAAGTAAAAATAAAAAAAAACTATTACAGTAACTTTAAATTATGCAAATATAGCAGAATTTTTGAAAAAATCAACAAAAAATAAAACAACAAAATATATTAAGAACAAAAACAAATCGGATTATTATGTCAAGTGCGTAAAAATTAAAAATATTAAAAATAAAAATAACTACAACGAGATAAATAAAGAAAAAAAAAATCCTAACCAGAAGAAGTGAATATAAAGAACTATAAAACTATGTCCAATTTTCAAAACGATCATGTAAGTGTAGAAAATTTTCAGCAAAGCAGTAACAAAAATTTTGCAAAACCTTCAAATTTTAAAAGCAGTAATTTAAAAAGCAAAACATAAAAAGAAAGTAAGATTGTTAAATAAACAAGCGTGGCAGTTTTAATTTTTTTCTGCATTCTTATCAAATAAAAACTTTTTTGTGTGTTTGGTTATTTTTAATTTTGTCATGAAATCTGCTTGTCTGATAAAACTGATAAAATTTCAATATATCGACTAACAGATTTTTTTTGTGTAGTTTTGTTTTTTGACGCATGCAAATGGCGCTTAATTTTGTCAAGCAACAAAAGCAAACTTGTTTTAAAGAATGCCAAAGTTATTTAGATGAAGAGTGAAATAATGTTACAAAAATATATCTAAACTTTACACAGCATTGTTAAATGTTATCAGTCTTTTATAAAAGTGGTAAAAAGTGGGTAGGTTTTATGAATATTTAGTATACGTATACTTTGTTTATGATCGCTACTTTAGAGACGAGCCTATGATAATGCTATTACAGATAATGTTATTGGGTCAACAATATATCAAAATTATAATAAGCTGTATAATAATAATAAATTATTTTAGGTGCTTTTTTAATAATGTTATGAAAACCATAAAGGAATTATCTTCAACTGTACTGAAGTTAAAATATCCCCACAGCCGTATTTTAGTATATGGACATTTTCACAGAAAAGTGACCAACAAATTAAAACTTATTAAAAACTTATTATATTATGATATTAAGTATCTAACAGAAACATTTTAATTTGATTAATTTAAGCAATTAATACATAAATTCATTTACCATGATGATCAAACCGTCTTCGCTGTTTCACAAATGCAGTTTTTCTTTTTCGTAAATGTTTAGTAAATGTTTCGTAAACTTTTTATTTTAGTAAAAATGGAAGACATTGGCTAAAGATAATGAAAAATGAATGAGGCAAGGAAAGAAAAAATGTTTAACTTGTTTTTTACAATAATTACTAATTTATATAATTACTTAACTACTTATTTACTTAATTATACAATTAAATTACACTGGAAATTTAAGTAACTTAACGCCAGTAACGTAACGCTAGATAAAAAAGCCTAATAAAAAAAACCAGAGAAGATTTTTAAATTTGATCACTTGGAAAATAAACTAATGTTATTTTAAACCCTTCTAAAAAAGTTGTATATAAAAAGTCTTGCCCAATTTAGAGAGTTTTGCAAATTTTGTAATCCAAGTCAAAAATCAGTTCCGTTTTTTGTAACGTAACGCCAGCACATATTTTTGCTTATATCTGAAAATCCTTAGGGTCGATTGTTGTCAATAGAGGTATTCACGATTCAGTGCACTTGCCTGTGCTGTTGAGGACTTGTACAGTTAGGTTTTCGCTAACACACCACCATCACTATATCAAAGCTGTCAACATTTTTCAATCCACACAAGTGCACAACTGCTCAAGTTCTCAAGTTTAAGGCAATAGTAGAAAAGCACTTGTGCAGATTTTTGACGTACGTACATTTTGTTTTTGTAAAGTGCACAAGTCCTCAACTGCATAGGGAAGTGCACTGAATAGTGAATACCCCTATTGTTTTTACTTAATATAGTGCTACTTAATTACTACGCAAATATACAAAAGCCTTTTTAAAAATTAGACATTTTCTTTATTTTTTTTTTAATATTTCTTCGTAACCAAAAAATTTAAAACTGATTTAAAACTTATTATTTTATGATATTATTCAACAAAAACATTTTAAATTGATTAATTAAAGCAATTTATACATATATTTTTTTACCATGTTGATCAAATCGTCTCCACTGTTTCACAAATGCAGTTTTTCTTTTTCGTAAATGTTTAGTAAATGTTTCGTACACTTTTTGTTTTAGTAAAAACGGAAGATATTGGCTAAAAATAATGAAAAGTGGTTGAGGCAAGGAAAGAAAAATATGTTAAACTTGTTTTTTAATTACTAAATTACATAATTACTAAACTACTTAGTTACTTAATTACGGAATTAAACTACAATGGAAATTTATATACAAAACCAGATAAGATTTTTAGATTTGATAACTGCTCAAGTTCTCAAGTTTAATCAATAGTAGAAAAGCACATGTGCAGATTTTTGAAGTACGTACATTTTGTTTTTGTAAAGTGCACAAGTCCTCAACTGCACAGGCAAGCGCACTGAATCGTGAATACCCTTATAGTTTTTACTCTATATAGTGCTTTAATATTTCATACATGCATATTTTTTTAATATTTCTTCGTACAAATCATTTGGAAATGCCCAATTGGCAATTCCACAGAAAAGTTTACCGTGACCAAAAAATTAAAACTTATTCAAAACTTATTATTTTATGATATTACTAGCTGAAACCCGGCGCGTTGCTGCCTCGTCCCGTTTCCAAAAACCCATCAAATGTTAACATTGAACATAGCATGTTTAAATTGTGGTTAAATACTAAATCTGTGCTACCTATAATTCCAAAGCTATTCGATAAATCATAAAGTAACTTAATCATAAAAGCCATTACTTTTGATTGGAAAGAGATATTGGGGTAATTTTTTCACATAAATTATTTTTAAGACTTGAATTTTTTGTAAAAAATATAAAAACAACATTTTGGAAAAAATAAATTTCGCCAAAAAAATCAAAGGGTGTACCTTGTTGTTTTGATGACAAAAACATTAAAATAATTTTTGCGCTTATCTGGAAGAATTTTTGCAAATAAATGCTATGTCATATGAAAGTTAGTCAGATGTGCAATTTTTAATTGATTTCATTTTTACAACAAAAACAATTTTTGAGTCATTTTTTGAGTAAAAAGTCAATATTTTTGACCTTTTTTGACATAATTATAAAACATAGTTTCACTGACTAAAAGGTACAGTTCAACCCATTTTTGTAAAGTATATTTATTGATCTTTTGAACAAAAAAAATTTGAATCAAATATATTAATGGACAGCAGAGATATTTGCATCCAAAGACCAAACTTTGATTATCATGTCGTTTTTTTCTCATTCTTTGGTAACGATGTTTTTTGAAAAAGTCATTGTACTGAAAATTTCTACAATTTTGAGTGTATGTGAGTGTTTTTGATGCCAAAATAACAGAAATTTTTTAAATTAAAAACAAAAAACTTCGATAAAAAATTATTATAATAACAAAATTGCCGTTAGTTGGAAAAGTTCGGAGGGGGCGCGGCAAAAAATTAGTATGTAACATTTTAAGTTAGAATAAATATAATATGTGCACCTAGTTTGAGCAAAATCCGTTGGGCCGTTTAGATTTGTATAAAGGCCAAACAAACAAACAAACAGAAAATTATTTTTATTACTATAGATTGTCAATTGTATGAAAAAATAGATTTTTAATCATAAATTTTGATTATTTGAGATATAGGCTTTGGCAGCAAATGTTGTAAATTTGATTGGAAAGAGATATTGGGGTAATTTTTCACATAAATTATTTTTGACTTTTTGTAAAAAATATAAAAACAACATTTTGGAACAAATAAATTTCGCGAAAAAAATCAGAAAGGGTACCCTTGTTGTTTTGATGACAAAACCAGTAAAATAATTTTTGCGCTTAGCTGGAAGAATTTTTGCAAATAAATGCTATGTCATATGAAAGGAACGCCGATGTGCAATTTTTAATTGATTTCATTGTATGATGCCAGGCATAGTACCCTAAAATTTTCGTTTAAATCGGTCGACCCGCTTTTGCAGTTAGTGTTTACATCAAGAGTGGTTACATAAGACTTGTATTCCTCGGCAGACGTTGTTCGGCCCCAGACCGCCTTAATGCCATATACGAAAATGTCAAGAAATGCCAAAAATATTCACCATTTTCAGTATAACTGCCAAAAGTAACCATATGAATTAAATAGCCAAATTTTAGTCAAATACAATCAAAACTGTTTGAAATATAGAATTTTTGTTGTTTTGTAAGCGGTAAAAAGGGGTGCGGCAAAATTATTTCCCTTAAACCATCTCGTACACGAAACAAATCGACTGCCAAAATTTTAGCTCAATTTAGCTAAAGCCTTTGCTTCACTTTACGTTGACCCCCCGAAAAGTCAGTTTAACTAAAGTGGGACAGGCCTATTTTTAGTGCTCTTGCCGAGAGTAACCATATGAGCTAAATTAAAAAAATTTTGTCTAATACGACCCAAACCGTTGAAATAAAACGTTTTCATTGGTTTGTGGGCGGTAAAAGGGGGCGTGGAAACCAATTTTTAGTACAGTTCCTGACAGTAACCGTACAAACTAAGTTAAGATTTTAGCTCAATAGACCCAGTAGTCAAATGTAATGATTTCTCAAAAAGTGGGTGTGGCTATATAGCGATGACGCCTTTTTTAGTACAGTTGCCGAAAGTAGCCATACAAACTTAGGTATCACATGTTAGTCTTATACGGCCAAAACTGCTTGAAATATAGCATTTTCACTGATTTGTGGGCGCATAAAGGGGGCGTGGAAACCAATTTTTCGTACAGTTACTGTCAGTAACTACACAAACCAAAGTACCAAATTTAAGTCTTATACGACCAAAACCGTCTGAAATAAAGCGTTTTCATTTCTTTGTGGGCGGTAAAAGGGGGCGTGGAAACCCATTTTAAGTACAGTTATGGACAGTAACCGTACATACTAAATTACAAAATTTTAGCCTTATACGATCCAAACTGACTGAAATATAACATTTTTATTGATTTGGGGGCGGTAAAAGGGGGTGTGGCACTTTTTTTCCCTCAACCATCTCGTAGCTGAAACAAATCGGCTGCCAAAATTTCAGGTCAATCGGTTTAGTAGTTTTGGAGTCTATAGACATCACACAGCCAGACACACATCGTTTTGCTTTTTATGTATATAGATATCGATTTGTGGGCGGTAAAGTAGGCGTGAAAACATTTATATATAGTAACCGCCTCTTGGAGTACCTATACAGCAAGTTTCACTGTAAAAGTGTATAGAACTCTGGAATTGCCATGATTTTGAAAAAGTGGGCGTATTTATATGACAACCACGCCCATTTTTTGTCCACTTACCGACAGTAACCATCTGAACAAAATTACCAAATCTTAGTTTTTTACGATTGAAACCGTCTGATATATATCCTTTTTTTGTTTGTGATCGATGGAGCAAATTTGGCTTGTATGGGAGGTACCACGCCCCCTTGTCCAATCGTTACCAAACCTCACAGGAACACTCTCAAGATGTGGGTTCAGTTTCCCTGAAAATTTCATAATGATCGGTTCAGCGGTTTCAGAGTCTATACGTGATATAGCCACATACCCACATACCCACATACCCACATACATACATCCATTTTTATATATATAGATTTAACAGAAACATTTGAATTTTATTAATTAAAGCAATTATTACACAAATTCATTCTTGTACCACGATGATAAAATCGTCTCCACTGTTTCACAAATGCAGTTTTTCTTTTTCGTTAAGGTTTCGTAAACTTTTTTGTTTAAGTAAAAATGGAAGACTTTGGCTAAAGATATTGAAAGAAGGTTGCGGCAAGGAAAGAAATATATATATATATTAAACTTGTTTTTTAATTACTAAATTACATAATTGCTTAATTAACCAATTGAACTGCAATGAAAATTTATATAACTTAACGCCAGTAACGTCAAGCCAGATCAAAAAGCTTTATTAAAAGAAAACCAGAGAAGATTTTTAAATTTGATTACTTGGGAAATAATTTATGAAGGTTTTACTATTATGATGACGTCACTTTGTATGGGAGGTGGGCAGAGTTCTCAGTTTTTGAACCAATTTCCTCGCTTCAAGTGCGTGTAAAGACTCATATATAAATTTTTTTAAATTTGAAGTAAGTCATTGTATACAATTTTGTGGAATTTAAAGAATTTTTACAGTTTTCATAAAGTCAATTTGTATGGGAAGTAGGTTTAGTTTTCATTTGATTCTTACAAATTTTAAGCTCAAAACTCATCCGATTTTGCTCATCTTCGAACTGAATCTGTATTTGTAAATATTTAGCTTATATCTGTGGTCACAAGGTATAATGACTTAACTCAAATTATCGTAAAAAAGCGATATGGAATTTACTTTATTGCCAATTTTCGGAAGTATGCAGATATCCATGTTTTGCCCAGAATTGATCATCACTTATGTCTGCACATATTTTGTTTGTAACGGATCATATATTTAAAAAATGTATTGTAGTTCGTGCTATTAAAATATCGTTTTACGATAATTTGAGTTTAGTCGTTATTGCTTGTGACCACAGATATTTTGGCCCATTATCATAGTCAAAATAAAAGTCCACTCTATATTTAGTATAAGCAATTTTGACAGTTTTTCAATATAATATGTTGTCAAAACGCTTGCACTAAATTTTAAGTCGACTTTATTTTGACTATGAGAATAGGCCATTGAATTTAGTTACGATAGCTCTAAAATTACGGCTGTTATCGTGATCACAGGCAGACACACAGGCAGACGTACATGACTTAATCGACTCAGGAGGTGATGCTGATCAAGAATATCGATACTCCCAACGTATAAGTTGGTAACTCGAAAATCGTAGTTTTGAGTTATCACCATTTAAGTGTTGTTTTCGTTATAAAAATAAAACCAAAAGCAAATTTTCCATACAGGTTTCTGCTTATTGTAGAAGAAATGAATGTCTGTCTACTATTAAATCACTGTATTTCCTAAAAACATATTTTATGAGATATTTAGAATTTAAACTTGTTACTTGGACAAAATAAATGCATGAAAGTTGTTCCTTAAGTAACCAACTTGTCTTCTGCAACATTATTATTTTTGTGGTTGCATGTTCAGATACAAACATTTTAAAAGATTTTTTTAAAATTAAATGTTTGGTATTAAGACTTACAAACATATTGCATGGAAAAAAAAGCTATCAGTGATTTGTAACTGAGTTTACAATTATATGGAATGAACTTATAGAAAAACAGAAAACCTCACCTTTAAACAAAATAATTAAACTAACAAATAATTAAAATAAACAAATATTTATTTAAAAATAGAACTTAAAAAATCACATTATTCATTGGAAAACATTAAAAAAAAATCACATTATTCATTGTAAAACATTAAAATAGAAAAATAAACAAAAATTTTTGCTTAAAAAGAATCCTCGTCATTGTTTTCGGAACTGCTAGACTCCATGTTTTCACCCTTAAGATTTTTATAAAATCCATGGAATAGTTTTGGAATATAATTTCCTTCGCATAGGCTAACTAAATCTTTTTTCTTTTTTTCGGATATTGGTAAAGGACTATTGAAAAGCTTTGGAACATATGTATTGTATGGATTTTCAACAATTTTTGTTCTTCCACGTTTGATAGTGGATTTTGGTGGCTCATAAAGTTTGTACTCTTGGTAATCTTTTTCGCGGAAGTCATATTTAAATAACATTATAAAGGGATTATTTTTATTAAAACGTATCTCTCTTATCTTACTTATATATATTTTTGGTGTCTTATTAAAATTTATCTTTTTAGAAAATTCTTCGAAATTCTGAAAGTCGTCAATAACCATTTCAATTGCCCTGTAAGGCTTACCAGAAACCTTGGCGTTGCGAATTATTGAGTACCATTGCATCGGAACAAACACAGTTTTTCCCTTTTTTGCTCTTTCAATGGTGGCATGTACGCTGTCACCTTCGTTCTGGGTGTGCCCTTTTTCAAGAAAACGCTGTTGTACTGACACTGAATATTTATATGAAATCCACGAATAAAAACAGAAAACTATTTTATTACGATTTTGCCCAGGACAGTTGTCGGACCAAAATCTAAAATCCTTGCATAAATTTGCTTTTTCTTTTATAAAGTCATGAAGGCAGCTTACTACTTCATTTGCTCCCTTTTTAGCAATCGATTCATCCCATAAATAGCAAAAAGCCTCCTTTTCGCTCATATCGAAAACTGTAAAATTAAATGCTGCAAATTTTCTTTTATAATATAAAGCACTGACATCAGCATTAGGGCAAGTTAAAATTTTTTGGAAGTCGTAACATGCACATACAACTCTTCCATTACTCTCCACAGCACATTTCTTGTCATCATCTTTAAGTTTTCGTGCTTCGTCTTTGAAAAATAAGTGGAGATCCTGCTCCTCCTTAGCATTTGCTTTTTCCACCTCATTCAAATTTTCAAAAGAAGTGCATGTGTTACACTGGTCCGCTTTTGGCGAAAAGAACGAAATGTTAAACTCGGTATTAAAAATATCTCGATATTGCCGAAGAGTTGCCTTTTGTAACTCTGCATTTTCAAAGCATTTTTCCTCGTACAACCTGTACATTTTAGCACAGTTTAAGCCTTCTGCGTTGATGTATAATTTAGACGACCGCTTTCGAGTGTAATGCGACTCTACTTGTGGAAACGATTTGATGTGCTCTATAACATTTTGTTTTATTTTTTGTGACAGTTCATTCACTGTTCTTTTAAATTTTCCTCTCATATCTGGTGACAAATACCCAAAGTCTTTATTTGTTTTGGATTTGCTGTGTCTACCCATTTCCACGTAATTCCGAGTGTATCAAGAAACATTTTTGAACAAACCTCTTGATCTTTACCTGAGGAATCTAAAGGTAGAAAATATTTCCTTGAACATGTTCGCCGTTGGTAAGCTTGGCCTAGTTTCATTGATTTTTTGTCAATGGATTTTGAATGTTTTGAAATAAAATTCCATTGTCCTTGTTTGTCGCCAATTTTCCAAAAATTTTCAAACAAAAACCGACGTTTGTCGTTTGAAAAAAAGCTGCTACATTTTTTTCGGCACTGCTCACCACATCCAATTTTGAGCTTTTTTGGCTCTACAAGGTTACCTTTTGCATTCACGTAACTCTCACCTGTATTGCACAGTTGCTTAGCTATATTGCGATTCCACTCCTTCGGGAAAGCTAGTCTCTTCTTTCCTACATTTTTTTTACATGATGCTGCTCGAGTTTTTGGAGTAATTGGACTGAACTCCGGACTTAACTTATCATCACTTTCAGTTAGATCCACGAAATCCCCTGCAACAGATGGCTCATAGCTAGAATCGTCGTTTGTGTCAAAGTCTATGTATATCAAAAATGTTAGTCCCATTAAAGAAAATTTTCCATCGATGCTTTATCTTACCACTTGCCGAATAAATCTTTGAGTTTCCTGCTGCATCCGAGTTTGTAAGCGACGCAATTGGTTCCATTAAATCACCGTTATCCTCTTCTTTTACTAATTGTGTACCTGGCAATAAGTTAACAACTTTGGAGACACTTGAGTCGGCTGTAAAATCACATTCTTTTGAAGTTATTTTATTTGTGTCTCTGTCATAGCCTATTCAATTTATTAATTGTTATTGAAAAATATTAGTGAAATAAAACCAAATTACTTTTTTTTTGCGAAGCCATTGCCAGCATTTTCTTTGTAATCGACATTATTCACATTGATGGTGGACACTTTGATTCAAAAGTCAACAACTGATAACAAATGTCAATTTTCCCGCCAAGCAAACCCAGTAAAAAAAACGCAAGACCGCAAACCCAGTAAACAAAATTCCATGAAAAATGTTGGCAACTGTATTTGCTAACATGAATTAAGCAAAATATTTCAGCATTAGGTTGGTATTTATGACTTCCAACCATAGTTTTTTTCAGGAAAAATCGCCTATAACTTTGTACATGAAGTTGCCAACGCAAACTGTTTTTTTTCCCCCATGCATAAGTTGGTAAATAAAATAATCAACAGAAAGAAATAAAACTGTTTTTGCAATATATTTTTAACTGCAGGTGCCAAGTTTTTGCATGAAGACCTCACACAAATATACCAAAGTTGTAACATTTAAAATAGCTGTCAATCCCTCAAATTTTTAGCTACAGATTCAAAAAATTGCCCGCACATGGAATCCAATGTGGAGATACAGATAAACACTGTCCCTTTTAAAGTTGGTATCTCGAGCTATCAGCGTATACGTTGGGAGTATCGATATATACTTTTCTATACCTGCCACGCCTCCTTATTGGAGTTACAAAATTTCTTATCAAAAAGCAGGGAGAGGAAAGAGTTTGTGAATTGGAACAAATATTTAATTCTAAAATTTCAGAAATAATTTTAAAAATTAAAACTTATCAACTTATTGACTACATATGCAGTATATGACAATATATTGCAGCTGACATATAAGCTGCAAATGCACAATCGACAATCATAAACACTGCCTGATAAAAATAGCTAATTGCTGAAATTATAATATTGCCACTTTGCAAGAATACCCTTACAGTCAAACCTAAATCAGCGCGTTAGCGTTTTTTATCTGTCAAAAATTTCTCATGCCCATACGATTTATATGTAGCAAACCATAATAACGCGGCGGCAACGCTGAGCGGTTGGAAAATCCAATTTTGACAGAGCGTTAAGAAGTGAAGTTGCACACATCAAAAGCAAAAGTGAAAGCAAAGTAATTTTAAAGTGACAACAATTGTTTATTTATTACTCTTTTTCGAACGTTTATTGAATTTGCAATATGGAGGTAAGAATTTTGTTGATAATTATAATTTAAGTATAGTTTTAATGCTTGTGAAAATTATAGCACCTAATAGAATTAGTGCAAAGAAACCCATGTCTTTATATTAAGAAGGAACCTAAATACAGAGATGTTAAATTTAAAGAAAAAATTTGGGAAGAAATTGGCAAAGAATTAAATCTGCCGGGTAGCATAACAATTCGCTTAATATACTATAAAATTTCTAATTG